>PVKA01000661.1:60099-185481 GCA_004027165.1 Ctenomys sociabilis | reverse complement strand
AAACAACCAAGATGTCCATCACATGAAGAATGGTTGAAAAAGATGTGGTATTTCTATATAATGGAGTATTACTCCGCTATTAAGAATGATAAGTTTGAAGCATTTATACTGAAGTGGATGCCACTTGAACATATACTCATAAGTGAAATAAACCAGACACACATGTGTAAATATCGTATAGTCTCCCTAGTATAACAAGTGAAAAGCAGAAATACAAAAGGAAATGTATAACAAGTAAAATCAATTGAGTCAGGTAAGGCAAAGTGAATGGCATAAGCTGCAGGATACTAATCAGCTTTTCTTCTGGATGGTTAACAACCTAAGATCCCAAGTCAGAGTTGAAGAAATAGAAGAGCCACAAGGCCAGCCAACATTTTGGACCTAGCCTTTGAAGGTCAGCGAAGACTCAGGACATAGGTGATTTTTTTTCTAAGGCCTTGTTTATTTGCTTTTTGTTAACACTTCAGAATCCAGAAGGGTGTCTTTTAGATTGTTCCACCTCACTGACGCCTGACTTTCCTTTGGCAAGATGGATATCGAAGGTTACACCTTGTATTTTGTATTTTTTAGTCTAATTTTTGGGTTGACGGTCTTCCAGATGTAGCTGGCTTTTATTTTTTGATCTTGTTATAAAACCCTACCTCTTCAATTATTTTCGTGCCTTCTTTGCCCAGTCCCTGGATTTTTCAACTGGCCCGCAGCATTATTAGACTTAAGCATTCTCAGTCTTAGCATACCAGGAAGAACAACTGATTAGAAAAATTACATCACTTTTTCCAAACAGTAGAATCAAATATAGTATAGAAAAATGACAAACAGTAAACTATAAATTTGCCACCTTTAACCTTATTGATTAAATTTACGGTTATGTAATAAAATCTAAAATGAACCATAAAGGGCTGGTCTGATAGTTCAGCAGATTAAAGCACCTGCTTAGGCAGAGCACAGCAGTCAGGGTTTAATCCCAGCTTGCTGTGCCAGCTCTGCCCCCTGGGGTGCAGTAAGAAGGCCATTGAGACTGGGCATGGTGGCCCGTGACTAATCGCAGTGCTATGGCAGGCTGAAAACAAGAAAATCACTAGGAGTCCAGTCTATATAGTGAGACCTTGTAGATCCTGTAGATGCTGTCCTAAATACAGAAAATAAATGAATATAAAATAAAAAAACTTGCTATAAAATTAAATGAATAAATAAATAAAATGAATCAGAAGATTGCATGTAGCAAACAAGCCCACAGTATGTCAATTTTATCCTCAGGGAAGAAAATTTAAAAGAAGTAGGGGAAAGTAGAAAGAAAGAAGTTCAAAAGCAAAAAGAAGTTCTAGAGGTGGAATGAGCACCACACGAACCTTGGGGAACTGGTTCCAAAGACAGCAAGGAAGGAGAGAAAGAAGAAATAAAAACAAGAATGAAACAGAGGAACAAAAAAAAAACTAGAAACAGGTTCACACTTGTCTTGGTTACTTTTCTCTTGTAGCTGGGACAAAGAAATCCAAAATTAAAGACGGAAAGATTTATTTAGCTCGCAGTTTGTGAGGGTTTCAGTCCACACGCATGTGGCTCTAAGGCCCAGTAGCACATGGCAGCAGTTCATCGTGGCAGAAAACAGAAAAGTGAAAGAGCAGAAAGGGTGGGCCAGTGGCAGCAGTACCAGTGGCGGGGCAGGCCTCTCTCCCTTCCTTGTACTGCCTACAGGCTTCTCACCCAGCCAGGTGTAACTCTTACATAATCCCATCAGCATACACAGCTATAATCTCAGCACTGGGTCATGAATTAATCCCAAGCTCTAGAAGCCTGTCACCCCATCACTACATGAGGCTTTTCAGAAACAACTAGACATAAAGGATAATGACACTCCCACAAAAAAACAAGAGCAAATAGTGAGGATGAAAGACAAAGCAGAAGGAAAAAGAGAAACAAGAGAGAAAGAAAATGTTTCAGAAAGAAAAAGTTCACTGCAAGATGTGTCTCTGCTGACACTGTGAGCAGACAGGGTTCAGATCCATGTCAATCAGTTCTAGTAATCCAGCAGCAGCTCCTCAGTGTAGTAGTGGATAATCCCCGAGAACCTGCACCCTTGTATCCACTGAAGCTCAGGCTGGCCTCTGGCTTTGAGGTTCTAACAAGACCTACCTAGCCTGTAGTAGACCCTGAGCCCCCTGTGTTCTTCAACTAGGTCAGGATCCACCGGGTAGAACCACTCCTAGTCTCTAGCTGAGTTAACTTCTGTCCAAGATGGCTCCCAACCCATCGCTTGCTGGCGGTCACACCTGAATAGTTCATCACCAACCATGGCAGTCTGCTACAGCCTCCCGCACTGTGTGCTTCTCTGGGGTGGCCTCTGGGGTGGCCTCTGGGGTGGCCAGCAGACACCAGGCACCTGCAGATTCAATCAGGCCTTCTCGTGCAGTAAGTCTGGGCTCAGGGAGAAAGCCCTGCCTAGCTCTTCCTTGTTCATCATTGAAGTGTTTCTCTTCACCTTTCCTGCAGCCTTCATTTCTACTTCAGATCCTTCCTGGATCTAGGGCACCCACCTCTCTCCTCTTCCTCTTCCTCACATTATTCTATTCCAGTGTTTGGACAACAGATCTCAGGGGGGTTCTTGTGCTGCTGCTCACCACTCTGCCATCTTTCTGAAAGTCCCAAAGTCACTGCCCTATGACAAGATTTTAGTTTCTATTAAATAAGAGGAGAAATGAAAATTAGTGCTCCATTTCAAAGATGAATAAAATGAAGAATAAAGCAATTAATAAGTACAGTCAGGTTTTAGGAAATTTTGAATTCACCTATAACACTGCCACTTTACATGTCTTTCAAAAAGCCTTTCACTGTTTGTTCATTTGTTTGTTTGTTTGTTTGTTTTTTCAGAACGAGGGATTGAACTCAAGCCCTTGCACTTGCCAGTGAAGCACTTCTTCCACTGAGCTATCTCCCTGGCTCAAAAAAGCCTTTCATTATGAAAGTAGTGATAGTGTTCCTCTTATGATCATCTTTCATTTAGTCAAATTTGCATATATATATGTATATATATACAAATCCTATTCACAAGCTTCACTACATTAATCTTAGTAAACATTTACGTTTATTTTATGTCCTTCATTGAATAAAATGAAGGACATCTGTATATTTTGCCAATAAAGTTGGAAACCATTCCACTAGAATACTGAGTGGTCCACCTAATATTGTTGCTTCACCAGCAATCTTCAAAAACGTAAATAATCAAAGTCTTCTAGTTGATTATGTGTTCAGTTATATTTGTATTCTCATGATTATATTCGTAAGGCAAAGTAGTATTTTGAATTGGATTAGACACAACAACACAGAGGTATTAGTGGAGTTACTTTGGGAATCTGAATGCACCCTGTAGGTGAGGTATAAATATTAGCAAAGTTAGTTTCTTAGTTCCGAAGATTATACCATGATTATATAAGATGTTAACATTAGAGGAAGCATGATAAGAAGTAGGTAAAGATTCTGTAATTTCTCAGGAACTCTTCTAAAACTCTAACTTGTTTTAAAATAAACAGTTTTTGAAATGCTTCCTTCCAGCCTCATAGAGACAGTTCTCTAAAATTATCATCACAATAAACACAAGTCAGTAAGCTTCCCTATTCATTTCATATTGACCATCTGAAAACATCATCAGTTAGAAAAATTATGAGGACAAGTCCAGAATAGAATGCATACTTCAACAGATAAAGGTGAGTTTATAGTGTTCCAGTCTCACCACCTGGTCAGGGAGTGGAATGAAGTGCTGGGGGATAAAATTGATTTTTCACTGCTTCTGCTAGATAATAATGCCTCGCATCTATCTTTTAAGTTCAAGGCCAGGAGCTAAGACATAGCCTAGAGGGCAAATGAAAAAAATCAGAATCAATATTATGCATTATATCTTAGCCACATATGATACATGTCAAAGTTAATGCTATAGATAGGATGAAGCTGGTAATAATCTCAACCTGGAATTTTCCCAAAGATTAGAATTTGTAATTATTTCCCATGGGCTGAGTTTACTTTTCACCCTTTCCTGGGGGAGATCTGCTACTGCTACATTAAAAACACGTGTGTACGTTTGTGTTTGTGTTTATTTCATAATCAATTAAGGCAGAATCAAACTAGACTAGAGGGGATTTGAAAAATGGCCTCATTTCACTACTCCATCCATCTAGTTGATAGGGCAAAGGAGCAAGGACAGCAATCCGAATGACAGCTCTTCCTCATTATGTACTTGTGCATTTGTTTAGTGAGCAGATAGTAAGCATTAAGTGCTTAGCAAAAGGTATTAAAACAAATTATATCGTATTAAAGAGTATAAAAATGTATAGGAATGTCTATGGAAATAATGATTTATTTTTCTTTTTTTTTTTTTTTTTTGGTGCAGGGTCTCACTATGCATGCAACCCACATTCATAGTGATCTTCCTGCTTTTTGCCTCCCATGTGCTGGGATTACAGGCGCGCGCCACCACGCCCGGATTGCATCGCCGGCTCAGCGCACCCGAAGGCGGGGCCAGCGCGGCTTGGGGAACCAAGGATCGAACACTTGTCCCTGCGCTTACCTAAGCAAGCGCTTAGTCCGCTGAGCTATACCGCCGGCCCTATTTTTCTTTTCTTTATAAAATATGTAATTCTCACTGACATTAGTTGTATGTAACAGCAAATAGAAAATGAATTATACATTACTTCCATTCATGTCCTATCTTTCACAAACACGCCCTGTTTAATGCAGTTCCATGATTCACAGCTTTAGTGTGGACAACGTGGCATCAGGAAAGAGGAGCAGTTTGTGGCAGTCTTGTGCCTTAGAACAATGTCACTCTTCTCAGCATGACTGTATTTTGCATGGGAAATAATGCAGTGACAATGTCCAGAGTGAGGCTTAGAAATTCTGAGCACTAAATGCACTTTTTATATGGAGAGAAAACTATGAAACTTATAATTAATACCACAATGTACAAACTTCCAGATTCTGGAGATGTGACCGCACCTTCTCACACTGAAGGGATTATGATGCACACCTGAGATTTTTCACCACCAAGGCTACTACTCACATTTGCTCCCTGTGATGTACTGTGTTGGTTACTTCCTCCCCATGGTACTTGCTGCAGAGACCATTATTAAGATTTTACTTTGTTAGCACCCATTCCCGTTGAGACACCAAGCCTTAGCAATATGACATAAATGACCATATGTTAAACAGCCAGTAAGTGGACTTGTGGCTCCAGATCAGGCAGTGTGAGACCAGAGACCACACCGATGATCACCTCTGTGAACAACGGTGCTTCTCAGTTCAATAATTTAATTGCATGCAGAATTTCTTTCAGCTGAACAAAGTTGTTCTCACTACCCAGCTTTTGTCCCTTCCACAAAATATACTTTTCCATTGTGTTTGTTCTAGTTCTTTAGTTTCCCCTAATAAAGAAGTTTACATTCTTTTGGCATTACAAAAATAAAGTTGAAGGTATAATAGGGAAAAGCACAGAAGAAAATGAGAAGATGAAACTTCAGAGATGGTGAGATGTGCTAACAGGTACAATAAGAAGAAACAAATATGAAGATATCATGCGCTGGTCTCCAACAATGTAGGGACCTGAAAGTCCATATCAGCATCATAAATGTTATTATCTTCAGAGGGGGAAGGAGAAGTCATACCAGAGGGCCATGAACAGCAGGTATCTGGTGAGATTAGTTGCACAAAATCTGCAAGAGAAGACAAGTGAAAATCCTGATGCAAAGATGGTAAGGCAGAGCAGTGAGACCCACTCACTACTGCAGAGATTGGGCCTAGTATATATATATATATATATACAGAGAGAGAGAGAGAGAGAGAGAGAGAGAGAGAGAGAGAGAGAGAGAGTAATGTTCCAGAAAAACAACGTAAGCTCCACACTCTGGGCTAGGTATGAATACCTTTGCATGGACCCCGAGTCCTACAGTTATGTCTTGGTATCTGAGAGGGTTTGCTTTCAAGATGTTCTATAAGCATCAACATATACAGAGGTTCAAGTCCATTTTGTAATATGTAGTACTTTTGAATAACCTATTTACATCTTCTTTGTACTTTAAATCATGTCTAGATTGCTTGTACCAGTTGATGTAAAAGTGACTCAAATCTACATTATACTATGTTGTGCAGAGCATGTCAGGGGGAAAATATTGTCAACAACACTGTATGTGTTCAACATACAGGCTTCTTTTTCTCCAACAATGTTCGATTGACTATTGACCCAGTTGGCACGTGCTAACTTTGTGGATTCAGAGGACTGATTCTACTTGCAGAATTAGCATCATGCCTTCATGGAGAATCACACTCTACACCTTCCCAGACCACAGGCAGGGACTGAAGCTGCCTGCAGGGAGGAAGAATCAGCAATAATCAAAGAAATTGCAGAACTTGCCACTTGAACATATACTCGTAAGTGAAATAAATCAGACACAGATGTGTAAATATCGTATAGTCTCCCCAGTATAAGAAGTGAAGAAACACAAATAGAAATGTACAATAAGAACTGAAAACAATTGAGTCAGATAGGGCAAAGTGAATGGCATATGCTGCAGGGTACTAATCAGCTTTTCTTCTGGATGGTTAACAACCTAAGTTCACAGATCAAAATAGGAGAAATAGAAGAGCCACAAGGCCAGCCAACATTTTGGCCCTAGCCTTTCAAGGTCAGCGAGGGCTCAGGACACAGGAGAACCTATACTGTAACATCATGAAACTCAGTTGAGCTCCAAATTTTCTTAACAAGGAGAATATGGAGCCACAGAGAAAAGAGATCGAAGTTCTATAGTGTGCCTGGGGAAAGTCACATGGAGAGAAGACTTTCTCTCAGGCTTTCACAGAGCAAACTGGTCAAGCATTGGCTGTGATTCATCCACATGGATGACACAGAGAAATGATCTACAGAATAAGGTACAGAATTACAAGATAAACCCTGAGGGGACTTCACTGACCACAGAAATATAAAGTGCATGCTTTGGTATATAGGTCTTGCTCTATCTAGGTCTTGACCATTCAGCAGAAAAGTATAAAAAATTATGTATACAACATGGGGCCATAATAATAAATTGAGCTGTAAATGGCTACGGTTGACAACTTCTTCAGATAATTCACTATTGTGGAATACTGGACTGTGTTGGATTGTGTTGTCGAATTCAGGCACCTAAATTGGTTGAATGACAATGGAGTGCCCATCTTTGACAGGTGTAGACAAAGGAAGGGGTATAGAAAGGAAGAATCATGATGTGTGTGTATGGAGAGTACAGTTGGGATTGATAATGCTGTGCTTCTACATAATTCTACGAGGGGCAAGATTTGCAATAATGGTAGTTGGACAGGATATTATGTCGGCTTCTAGTACTATGGACAACCACTAGGAAAATAACAAGGTAGAAAATATTAATTATTGAATCTTTGATTTAATTCAGTATAAAGGTACGCAAACAGCTACACTGTCTTAATTTACTGATACGAGACATATGCTATAATAATGTCTGTAAGTATAATATCATGTTTGCACCTTGTACAATACCAAAACATTTTGAAAACAGTTTGCAATGTATTAAGTTATTGAATCCGTCTGTTAAGGTGTCTTAAAAATGTCTCATTGATATTTGTACTTCAATAAAATAAAAAATAAAATAAATTGCAATACAAATGAAATTGCTATGATTTGGATCTAGAGTGTCCCTCCAAAGCTTATGTATTGAACACTTTTTTCCTGGAGTGGCATTATTGGTAGGCTATGAAACTTTTAAGAGAAGGGGCACAGTGGGAAATCTTCTCATCCCTGGGTATGTGGCTTGAACAGGAGCTTTGGGATCCCAGCTCTCTGCTCTTAGTCATGTTTTGCATTCTGCCTATATACTGACCCAAGGTGGTCAAATATTATTGCCTGTCTCCCCACAGGCCCAAAGCAACAGGGTCAAATGTGTGTGTGTCTAAACTGCCAAACTTGTAAGCCAAAAGACTCTTGAACTCTTCATAAATGGATTCTCCCAGTTGTTTATTACACTAATGGAAAACTGTCAGAGCACTAAAAAGGGAAAGAAGGCTTTCTGGAGAGGTCACTCCCACAGGGTGTGGAGCTGTAGCCAGCACATCCAGAGGTCACACTGTCGTCCACCTGATATTTCACACCAGGGAGGCCCAGACATCAGCAGCTGTCGTCCTGCTTTCCTGACCAGGCTTACGCAGTAAGAGTGCTCATTATTAAACAACCGCAAAGTCTAACTGTTCTACGATCCAGAATCATTGAGAAGTGATTATATAACATTGAAAGATTTCTCACTTCACAACTCTGCCTCTTTCCAAAGTCGGCGCACTCAGGCAGAGCCAGGAGCTGCTCATGTACCGCACTCACACACCTTCGCAGAGGGAGGCGCTAGTTGTGATGTTCAGAGGCAGAGCTTTGAGGTGACTATTTGGTCATCAGGGAGGAACTGATAAGGTGAGCTAAGCGACGCTATGGAAGGAGACAGGAGAGCTTTGCTTCCTCTCTGTGCTTTCTGCCATGAGAGGATGTAAGGAAAAAGCAATGTATACACCAGGAAACGTGGACAGCACATAAGCTCCATGAGCATACTGACCTTGCATCTCCATCTCCTCAACACTGAGAAGTAGATATTTGCTTTTTAAGGCTTCTAGTGTTTAGCACTTTGTTATAGCAGACTAAAGTGATTAAGACAGCCGGCAACCTGAACTGCCCTGGCCTGCCACACCAGGCTACCAGGCCTACCAAGGCAAAGGCAGATAATTCCAAGCATTCCTAAAGACAATGAGGGAAAACAGGTCCCTGCTGCTTTAAAATATGGGTTCATCCTTAAAAATTTTCTTATATTTATTATGTGTTTTGGGAAGTTTTCCACAAAAGTGCCTAAAATAAAAAGTAAAAAAAGCTGAAGAGGGGAAAAATATAGTCCTGTTACAACATAGGTCTTCTCTATGGGTTCTTATTTAGAGCAGTGTTTGATTAAAATTGCCCAAGATGCTTCTGCTTCTGTGCAACTGGACGTGTGAAGACCCTCAGGGAGCGGCTCCCAGGCACCTCAGTGCTGGGGGGGGGAGATCTGCACAAACAACTCCCGTTGGTGTCAAAGCCCCCATCTGGGTACCCAGTGTGGATACATCCTCTGCCTGTCTGCCCAGGCCGGATATGAATGTGTGGAATTTGGAACACACATGTTAGCTTTTCCTGTCTGAGGGGAAGCACAGCCTGTGGGATGTGATGCTGATGGCACCCGCGTGTGTGTGTGTGTGTGTGTGTGTGTGTGTGTGTGTGTGTTTGTGTGTGTGTGCTCGTTCAGCCGAGATGAAAAAGCAAATCCTAGTCAATTATAACTAAATGATTTCATACTTTTATTATATTATCTGGATGTGAGCACCTGTCATTTGTTAATAGAGTGCTCTATTATTATTGCTGTGATTTCAGCTAGCAGTCATCTAGAGAATACACTGCACTTAAATTTCATTTCTTTTGGAATCCTATTCTATAATTCTGGATGGACAAGGATCTTCATAATCGTGGAGACAGGGGCTCAGACACTGAACCTGCCCTGTGGTCAACCAAGCCAAAAGGCTTAATGAATACGTACTATGTGTCAGGCCCTGGAAAGACACAGCTGTGCAAGTCTGGCTCTTGGGTCCTGATTCTGCAAGAGGAGAAACAGAGCACCTGGGTGAAGGTGCAGTTGAAGGGTGAGGTGGGGTTCAGAGCCCCAGAAGAAAGTGAACTAGGGCAAGCAGGGAAGATTCTGATGACACTTGAGCACAAACCCAAAGAATAGAAGGGTGAGGAGGAGAGTGTTGACAGTGAGAAGTGCAGTTGCCTGGAAGGGGAGGTCCAGCCGGGTGAGGAGGAGTGAAGACATTCGTAGGGTGAGCAGAGGGAACAAAGAACACGTAGGAAGTTGGGCTACCTTGATAACTCACCTTTCAGTTTTAGTCTTCAACTAAATATACGAATAATGACAGTGACTAAGGGGTGGTATTTTGAGAGCTAGAGCAGAAATTTCTGAAAGCTTTCTCCCATGTCCAGTTCTGCACAGGGGAGCCAGTTAGTCACCACTCGTAGCCTTCTTCGGTGCCCTGGGGACCTAGCCATGAGCTGCACTTGCAAAGCTCCCCACTTTCCTGCCCAAGTGGGCCCCATCAGACAGAATGGGGCTAGTTCCTTCCAGTTCCTTCCCACACTGCTGCATTTCCAGCAGAGCTGCACTTGCTCTAGAACACAGCCTTGCTAGGAGGTCCTCCTTCTGTGGTTCCAGCTCTCCTGGACTCTTCCCACATTCTTGCCTCCCTTTGTCCATCTGTTTTGTGGCTAGTAATTGCTTTCCACCATTGTTGCCTACTTAGGGCAGCACCACCCCTCATGCGTCTGCTGCTTCTGTTTCTTAGGCATTCACCATTACCTTTATGGTAGGTGCCATTGCAACTTCTTCTTTTGGGGACTTTGACAAAAAAATAGAAGTATCCTATACATTACATCAAATGCTTATCATTGTTTTCTGCAGTGAGAACACTGAAATCTACAGTTTATTGATGCTTTTTGTATTACAAAGAGAAAAAAAGATACAATTTCAAACCAATGTGATACAAAATTAACAATAGCTTTCATATTGCATAAAGATATATTCAAAGTAGTTGCTCAGATTACCAGATGTGGTCATGAAATTATTCAATACGTGGTTAATGCCCAGTCACTGTGTTCTGCAGCAGATATTCTGGACTGCACCTAGGGCCAGTCCATGCATTCCAGGTAGCGTCTTCCTTTCAAAATCCCTAACTTCATACAGGTTGCTATCTAAGGCCTGGTTCCTACGTTCCTGAGATTAGTATATGAACCTGAATTTGAGGGGCTCACCATTCAATCCACTGTACATTCATCTTCCCTACTTAATAGTCCACAATCATGCTCTCACTCTGTAACATGTGTCCTTGTGCCCCTCCTTATATTCAAAACCTTTTTCAGTGTGGAGATATAGTTGTAAGAATGCCTCTGTCCATTTTTTTCTTAAATTATTCCAAATTTGAGAAGTTCCTTAGCATCACCCAAGGAAAAATTTCTCTCATTTAAAATTTTTCAATATTTATTTAATGGCATAGTACTGGAAATTCAAATCAGGGTTTCTCAGGAATTATCACAATCCCTGACATAAAACTGTACTATAAAATCAGCCTGGTACGACATAGAGACAAACCTGGGGATCAATGGAACAGATTAGAAAAAGTAGAAATAACTGCAAACACACTCAGCCACCTTTGCTAAAGGGGACACACATGTTCCCTGGAAGAAAGAAAAGCTCTTTAATAAAGGTGCTGCAAAGATTGGCTTCCCACATGATGAAGGCCAAAATTAGACCCATGCTTATAGCCCTGCACAAAGCTACAGCCAAAATGGATCAAAGATTTAAATATTAAAACAGAAACACTAAATCTTCTGGAGGAAAATCTAGGTACCAATCTAAAGACATAGGAGTTCATGAACAAAAACCAAATTGCACAGGAGATACTTCAAGGAATAAAAAATTGGGATCTTATCTTTTATAAAAGTTTCTGCACTTCATATGAAATCTTGAACAGAGTGAAAAGAAAACTCACAAACTGGGAAAAAAAAATTATAGCCAAGAATTGGAGGTCCCACTCAACCCAGCTATTCTGCTCCTGGGTATTTTTCCAGAAGTACTGAAAACATCATACCATAGCAATCCACGTGTGCCCGTGTTTATAGCAGAGCATTTGACATAGCTAAGTTCTGGAAATAACCCAGAGAACTATCAAATGAGAAATGGATAAAAAAGACGTGGTATTTTTTACAACTACAAAATGTATTATTCAGCTATAAAATAGAATAATTTTGAGGCTTTTGTCAGTAAATGAATACAATTAGAATCCATACTATAAAGTCAGATCCGTATATACAAACATCACATTGTCTCCTTAGTGTGAGAAGCTGAAAGAGAAAATGGAATCTGAAGGGTACAATAGGAACTTGGAAAAGAGAAAGAACTCATTCTTTTTTTTTTCTTTGTACTTTAAGGAAGGATCTACAGGGTGTTCACAGTCTCACTAATAGATTGGACTTATAGTGATCCATCTATTTAAAGCCTCCTAAGAGCTGGGATTACAGGTATGTAATCACACCTAGTCTCAGTTGCCCTCTCAGAGCTCCCTGGGGACAGGGCCAACACAGAATCCCTGGGCCCACCTGCTTTCAGGTGCTTTAATCCACTGAGCTATTTGGCTGGCCCTGGGAAAGAACTTATTCAAAAGGAAAGAGTTACTGAATTGAGGAAAAGGACAGGGGAGGGATTGGGGAAAGAGATTATCTATGTATGAAAGCAGGATTGTTTCTACAACTGCACTGTGCATTTAGGGTGATCTATGGTAAGGAGCAGTTAACTATTCATATGTTTTGTCTCCTTTTTTAATTGTTTGTCCTTTCTTATTCCCAATTTCTTTTTAAATTTCTTTCTTCTTCCCATTTTTTCATGCATATGTCTGATAACATGAATAACTGGTTGGAAGACAATACTCAGAATTACAAGAAATAGTGTGAAATTCATAATATTTTTTGAGTGAAATTCTGTATCACCTGTATTTTTTCTGCCTTAATACTACTTGGTACTCTCTTTAAATAATAAAATAAATAAATAAAAATATAGCCTTTTTACTAAACTCTACCTACAACCCTCTTTTTCCTTTTCTTTAAGACAAGATCTCAAGGGGATATAGCTCAGTGGCATAAACACCTGCCTGGCAAAGAGCAAAGAGAAAAAGATCCAGTGTTTGATCACTACTACTACAAAAAATGTAGGAAAAGAACAAAGGAAGGAAGGAAGGTAGGAAGAAAGGAAGGAAGGAAGGAAAAAAGAAAAAAGACAAGATCTCACTAATCAGTAAATTGCCTGGGTCGGAGTTAAAACTTAATCCTTCTGCCTCAGTTTTCTACAGTGCTGGGATGATTTTTTCTATTTCTTGAACCCAAGTCACTTTACTTAACACTACAAAAGATATTCAAGTTTTCTTTATGTATTTTATTTTATGTATTTGGTGAAAGGTCTCACTAAGCAGCTTGGGCTCATAGCGACCCTCCTATTTTCAGCACCTGCAATTCTGGGATCACAGGCGTGCAACACCACACTGGGTCTTGGTTGCTGGCTTAGGGCAGCAGAGGTTGGGGCAGGACTAGCATGAGGTGCTGGGGACCAAACCCCCTTCACTGCGCTTGCCTAAGGAGTGCCTAGTCTTCCGAGCCCCTTGCTGGCCCTACAAAAGGTGTTCAAGATGTTGCCAGCATTTTCTGGTTAAAGAAAAAGAGCTTAGGTTATCATTGTACTACTAAATCACCTGAAGAGTTAGAAGCCCCGGGGATCCAGGACTCCACCGCACTCTTCTGTTACAGTCACTGACTGCATAAACATCACTTTATGGCACAGATCTTTAGCATAAGCCTTGCTCATGTGAACTTCTAGATTTTCATCAGACCTAAATATATGATGATGCATTTTCACACATTTCACTGTAACATAAAAAGACCTAGGAAATATGTTTATGTCTAGTTTCAAGAACCTACTGGTATGGTTTGTGTATAGTTGTCCCCCCCAAAGCCTCCTGCAGTCTTGGGCAACTTCTGGAGTTTGTTACTGATTGTTGTGGGTGTGGATGCTGCCCCTGCCCTGGGGCAGGGAATTTGCATTACGCTGTGAGGAGAAAAGAGAAGGAGCTGCTTGAACCGCTGCTACCCTCCCTTGGGCTCTTGCTCTTCGCCTTTGCCATGAAAGGCTGCTCTCTGCCCTGTGCCACTCTGCCTTGGAGCCAGCTGAGGATGGCCTGAACCCTCCAGCAACTGTGAGCTAACTGTACCTCTTCTTCCTCCATTGTGGGTGTCAGGTATTTGTCCCAGCAACCAGAGAAGAGTAACTAAGACACTACCTAATGGGCCTCATTTATTTTAAATCATCCCATTAGAGAGAGATTCGGATGGCATAGTATTGAGAAGAGACATCTTTTTTTTTCTTTTTACATTCCTTATTCCACATCCCAGGTAAAGGACACAGTTGGAGTAAGGACCGTTACAAAGCTCTACTTACAGTTCCAGCAAATAAAGGAAAGTGTTTTCTATTTTTCTCTCAAATAGAAAGCTTTTATTCTATACTGACCTCTGTTCCATGCTATATGTCAGGCCTGCAAATGATGTTTCCTTTATCAAAATGCTTTTATAAAATTTCCAAACATTAAATTGTACTCAAATTGATTTTTTTAAAAGAAATACCTACTATCTTGAGACCAGCATTTGTAAATTACTTTAGCTTTTCTTCAGGAATTCAGAGGAAACTAAGATTGTTTCTCTCCCCTCATTTGGCTTCATTTCAAACTCATGTTGTGCACAGCAGGGGTAAAGCGGCACCATGAAAAAGTAAGAGAAAATAAACCGGACAATCCATCAGGTGACTGCGCTGATGGTATTTGTTTTCCTTTAACCCAGAAATCCAGGTGCTAATTATTACGCCAACCTGCCTACAGATGGCACAGAGACAAACTGTGATCAAAGCCTGATACTGTGACTTCTAATAAATAAAAGTTATTTGTTCACCAGTCTCTTCAAGAGTTCAGTCATAGCTCTATAATGAATGTTGTTAACTGTGTCTAGTGCAGCACTGTCTTATATAATTTCTGTTGAATATGTCCTCAACTTCTTCCGGTTAGTTGTGCCTGCTCATCTCTTCCTGGGACCCCTGTGACAAGAATGACTACTTCTGCAGAGCCCAGAAAGATGTGTTCTCTGTGCAAATTTTTAAAATAACATCTCTGTGAATGCTGAAGCTTCCATCAACTGCTGGTAGCCTTCTGGGCTTAAGACACTGTCATGGTAATTTCTCTATACAGAAAACAGGTTTTGAACTAAGAAATTCTGAGGGCTTATCTTGATTTGGCTTTAGCGGCAGAAGTTGTCGCCCTAGGGAAGTAATTTCATTCCTACGTTTAAAACTGCAATTATTGTATCTGCCTCTTGCCTTCAGGACATAAAATTACTAGATAAATCCACTCAGTTATGGACCTACTCACACCGGGGAAATGTGGAAAGTGGTAACATTTATAGTGGTAACATTTATTTTAAATTGCTGTCTTCTTTAGCCAACCAGGACTGGCAGGATTCTTTTTTCTTGGATTGCAAGAGAAGATGCAGGCAGGAGCAGGTAAATCCACACAAGCTTAAACTCAGCATTGCCCTATGTCCACCTAGCAAATGAATATATGCACTTGGGAGCAAATGAGTCCAAAAAAGTGGGCAATGAATTCTAAGGGCTCAGTCTTAGCTTTGCAGAAGTCTTGTATTGTTCAAGATCGTACCTGACTGACATGGTGTTCCTGCCCTCAGCGCAGGTATTGCAGTATTGAGTTGGTAGATACTGTAAGGGTGAGTTTGAGGCTTACTTAAAATATAAGAAGCAACTTTTTTGTCCTGTTTCAAATGTCCTAAATTTTCAGGGGTCAACTCCTGATTTTCCTTATGTTGTATTTCTTCTCAGAAGTGTATTATTGCTGTCCATCACTTTCCATGCCAAGAAAAGCATCTGAAACATAATAAATCTTCAAAAGTACTCATGCATACATCATATATTTATTCAATGTCTACTATGCAAAAAACATTTTACTAATTCCTGGAATGTGGTAGGAAAGCTAGCAAGAAAAAACAAGCCAGAATCATTGTCATGGTGGGGCTTATATTTCAGATAGCGAGAGTATGAGCCTACTTTGGATCTTGGAGCTATTCTGCTTCATCGTGAGACTTTCAACTTTCCCTGTGCACGTTACTTAACCATTGTGTGTCCAATTGGTTCATACAGAAAATAGGGACAGCAATGATTCCTACCTCATTGAGTGTGGCAAGGTGTACTAATATGTGGCAAATAAAACATATGACATACTGAATAATGGCAATTAGAACATAAACTGACACATACTAAATGCTCATATTATGTATCATTATTGCTGTTTTCACTTTAAAGTCGTACATCTGGCATCCTCATGTTAGGGATAAAGTCTCTTATCTATAATAGTTCCTACCAGCAAGTAATATGTTCTGTCTGGCTAGCAATATAGAAAAACATGCAAATCTGGAGCACATCTATACTGTCCCTGTTTTCATAAAATGTATGTTTTAATAAAAAGAGAGAAGACACAAGTAAGCATCACAAAGTAGAGTGACAGTCCTATAAAGAAAAATAAATTAGGTTTAAATGACAGGTAAAAGTTTCACTGCAGAAGGAATGATCAAAAAACTTCTCCAGGAGAATGGCATTTAGCAGAGACCTACAGTGAATGAAACAGGGAGGTGTACACACATGGCAGACCTGCACATTACAGCTGTAATGTAATTGTGTGTGTGTGTGTGTGTGTGTGTGTGTGTGTGTGAATGCACACGCATGCGTGAGCGTGTCTGCATGCTGGAAATCTAACTCAGGACCCTGTCCTTGCCAGGAAGGGGCTTGTGCCACTAAGCCACATGTCCGGCCCACCTACAGTAAACTCGAAGACCCCACTGATACAAGGAACAAGAGGAAGAAGTCCATTTTTCCAAAGAGAACAGGATGTATTTAAGAAAATTGTAGCATGAAACTAATTTCTAGAAAGCATTTGCAGGCTACAATTAGTTTATGCTTCAGCAGGGACTTCAATTATTACTAGAATGTAATTTTCCAAGAAGTAAAGCCCTTACTCCCAAACAAGTGTAAAAGGAGTCCTTGTCAGAGATTTTATTTTATTCTGTAATTAATGAGAAAATCAGTGAGATATAAGATCAGTTTAAAGAACATTTATAGATCCAGATATTTATAGACAATTTAATTAGGGAGAATACGATGAGATTGCTAGAGTAGATACAAAATTGGCTATAAGCAGTAAACCTTTACTTAGGGATAAATTTTTCCAGACACAAATTACTTGCCTTTCTGCTAGAACTAAAATGATCAGTAAACATAAAAATGCACTAAATTGAGAACTTTAGTTAATGCTAAAGAGAACTTTGGAGCGGTGTCTTCTATAACACAATGAAATGATATGTATCTTACTTTTCCTTTATTTCAAAGTTTTGAAGCACCTGCTTGGGCAGATCACAGTGGTCGGGTTTCGATCCCTGGCGTGCTGCACCCCTGAGGTACACTGAGTCGGTGACTGAGACTGGGCCTGGCGGCGTGGTAATCCCAACACTTGGGAGACTGAAAACAGAAGAATCGCTAGGAGTCTGATCTACATAGTAAGACCCTGTCGACCCTGTACTAAATACAAAAGAGAAAAAGAAAGTTTTGAATAATTTTTCTTAATTTAATTTTAGAAAAATGGTTTTGAAGATATAACGACATACGGGCATGTCTGCTTAGCATATGCTAGTGTCTGACTTCTATAAAGATAAATAGTGCTGAGGAGATAGCTCAGCGGACTAAGCGCCTGCTTAGGCAAGAACAGGAACCGAGGTTAGACCCGACAGTTTACATGCCACGCCTACCCTGACCCCAGTCACGCTGAGCCCGTCACAGGTGCATGCCTGTAATCCCGGCGTGAGGAGGCTGAAAACCTGATCAGTACTAGTCTGAGCTGCATAGTAAGAACCTGTACAAATACATTAAAAAACAAAATCCAGGAAATCGAACTCCCATATTCATGAAACCTAAGACAAAGTTCTTTTTCTCCCCCAATAAATCTTTTGTTACAATATTCTCTTTTGTTTTGTTAAGCAAATTTGAGTTGGGAATCTTTCTCTTTTACTCTAAGCACAGTACTTGCAAATTAACAAATCAGAACTCCAGGGAACAGCTCCTTGAGTTCATTGTGTTCCAGAATTTGACCGGTTTCTTAGTAATTCACTTCTCATTCCAATGACTTTGGCCAGTAATTTTTAATGCAGAAGGCTAATTAATTCTATACAGATCTAGTCATTCCTTAGAGAGCCAGATGCTCCGCAGAGAATGTGCGTTGGAATTCTGCTCTTCTAATGAGGGATTTTCAAAGTCCTAGTTTTTCCCGACTGCGCAAAGGAGGTATAGGGACTGTAAGTGAGCTAAAGATTTGTATACGTTTTAACCTTTTAAATGGAAGAACATTTCCCGCTCCAGCTGGCACCGTCCACATTTCTGCTGCTTCCTGGACTTCAATGCAAACATGAGGATTGAAAAGCATTGCCCAGCTTTTTCTTGTCAGGACCCAAAGGGGTCACAAGTCTTCAGTGTCTTGTTATGTCAACGAGAACACTTCCTTTCTCCCTGTCCTCTTTAGGTTCATCAGAGGCCTACCTCATAGCTCATTGTCTAGATATCAACGAAATGAAGATCATAAGGGAACAATTACCCTCTCAGGACAAGGTAGTGGGTGGGAAACTTTGCACTACTAAAAATGAGAGTGAGCATTAACAATTACTCAATATGAGTTGAAATGTGTGTTTATTAATCGGCATTCCCCACAAAGACCTATAAGCTCCTGCAAAATACCCAAATGGAGGATAATAACTAGCTTCAGCAGCAAGATAAATTCCACCACCAGAGTTACTTTTCTCTTTATGTGCATCTATTCTGTGAAACCCAGGGCTAGATTTGTGCCTTGCAGCAAAATAGCTGCTCCTGAGGCAACATTTTAAGCTAGGCCTATTTCTTTGACCAGGCTGCTCTGTGAAGTCATTTGCAATCCATTTTCTTTTAATTGGAAACAAATTAGTACTGTCTGGAGGGAACAATGTGAACATTGAACCAATCTTTTGGTGGAGCACACCACAAACAGTACAAGCAATTTTTTTTTAACACTTCCCTTTTAGCTACAACTTTCGAGCCTCCTATTATTTTATGCGGCCTCTAGGGTTCCACTATAAGCAAGCCATTAATGCTAATGTGAAAATCTTGCAATGTTTGGAATAAATTAAGCACATGCTCTACTCTAATTATTTTACAGGTATTACCGCTTTGCCTGGTAGGTTGTAAGCAGGAAGCCAACTGGAAATTTTTTTAATCATCTGGTAAACATTAAGTTGAATGGATCCCTTTCTATGCCCATTGCTTAAAGTCTGTTTAGTAAACAGACTGCACACAGCTAACTGCTCTAACTTCTCTTTGAAAAGAGTACATAAATAAAAGGCTACCACTGCTGTGCCTATTTCCATTTATGAAGCTTCTAACCACCAGAGTTGTTCCATCATTAACTGTGTGGGCTGCAGAAGCGACTGCGTGAAGGATAAATGTCAATTAGTGCCCATGGGGTAGAGGATGAGTCAGCTACCTACTGTCTTCAGGAACTCCATGATGACTTTATGGCTTCTCTAATTTAAAGGTTATTTTCAAAAGGAAGTTGAGGTTAGGTAACAGATCAAAGCTTTCATTTACTGAAAGCTGAGTTCTTCAAGAGATTACCCCTGGGACCCCTTGCATCAGAATTACCAAAAGTTCTTGTTAGACATTCAGATTCCCAAACTTAATCCTAGGGCTGAGCTTCTGATCATAATTACTGGATATGGACCCCAGACCATGAATGTATAAGTATCTCTGGATGGTTCTGATTCATTCGCCTGAGCAGAATCTAATGCATTCTCTTCAATGCTAAGCTTCAAGGGTCACAGGGAGGTAGCTTTTTCTCATCTCTTCTCCCTGGTTCCTCCTACAGCCTTCCCTGCCCTTCACTGATTGCTCAGATTTGCCCCAGGATCCGGGAGGTATAAATTGTACGGTTACATTTAAAGAATACTTGTATGGATAATCTCTAGACAAGCCAGTTATATTCTGCAAACTAGAATTCTCAAGCCAACAACGTGGCCCGAGAATGATTTTCAAAGAATTAAAATACTGTACAGGTTCTCCTATGTCCTGAGTGTTCGCTGACCTTGAAAGGCTAGGGCCAAAATGTTGGTTGGCCTTGTGGCTCTTCTATTTCTCCAACTCTGACTTATAATCTTAAGTTGTTAACCATCCAGAAGAAAAGCTGATTAGTATCCTGCAGCATATGCCATTCACTTTGCCTTATCTGACTCAATTGATTTTACTTGTTGTACGTTACCTTTTGTATTTCTGCTTTTCGCTTGTTATACTAGGGAGACTATACGATATTTTCATATGTGTGTCTGGTTTATTTCACTTATGAGTATATGTTCAAGGGGCATCCACGTCAGTATAAATGCTTCAAACTTATCGTTCTTGATAGCTGAGTAATACTTCATTATATAGAAATACCACATCTTTTTCAACCATTCCTCATGTGATGGACATCTTGGTTGTTTCCAAGATTTTGCTATCACACATTGTGCTGCTATAAACATAGGTACACATATATCTCTATGATACAATGTATCCAGATCCTTTGGGAAAATTCCCAGTAGGGGGATAGCCGGCTTGAATGGGATTTCTAGTGCTACTGTTTTGAGGAGTCTCCACACTGACCTCCACAATGGCTGTACCAGTCTACATTCCCACCAGCAGTGGAGAAGTGTTCCCTTTTCCCCACAACCTCTCCAACATCCATGGATGACACAGACAAAGGAACTACAGAATAATGTACAGGGCTACAAGATAAACCCTGAGAGGACTCCACTGACCACGAATGGCTAGCGATGTGGAGCATTTTTTTCATATATTTGTTCGCTTCTTTAATTTCGTCCTCTGAGAAGTGTGCAACATCATGAAACTCAGGTGAGCTCCAAATATTCTGAACAAGGAGATTATGGAGCCACAGAGGAAAGAGATTGAAGTTCTAAAGTGTGCCTGGAGAGAGTCACATGTAGAGAAAACTTTCTCTCAAGCTCTCAAAGAGAGCATACTGGTCAAGTATGGGCTGTAACTGATCCACATGGATGACACAGACAAAGGAACTACAGAACAATGTACAGGGCTACAAGATAAACCCTGAGAGGACTCCACTGACCATGTAAGAAATATATGTGTTGGTATATAAGTCTTGATCTACCTAGGTCTTAACCATCCAGCAGAAAAGTATAAAAATGAAGTAAACATCATAAGGCCACAATATTAAGCTGAGCTGTGGTCAACAATTTCTTTGAGTAACTCACTATGGTTGTAGAATGCTGGACGGTGTTGGATTTTGTTGTCGAGTTCAAGCACCTAAGTTAGTTGAATGTCAATGGAGTGCTCACCTTTGACAGGTGTAGACAAAGGAAGGGTTGTAGAAAGAAAAAATCATGATGTGTGTGTATAGACAGTACAGTTGGGATAAATAACGCTGTGCTTCTACATAATTCTATGAGAGGCAAGATCTGCACTAATGGTGGTTGGACAGGATATTGTGTCGGCTTCTAGTACTATGGTCATCCACTAGGAAAATAATTATTGAATTTTTGATATAATTCAGGTATAAAAATAAGTAAGCAGCTACACTCTTAATTCACTGATAAGAGATATCTGCTAAAATAATATCTGTAAATGTAATATCATGCATGCACCTTGTACAATACCAAAACGTTATGAAAACAGTTTGCAATGTATTAATTTATCGAATTTGTATTGTTAAGGTGTCTTGAAACTGTCTGAGTGACATTTGTACTTCAATAAAATGAAAGGAAAAAATAAAAAAATAAAAAAAAAGAATTAAAATACTATTGTCACCTACTGGAGAGAAGCCGTGGAGGCCTGTCCAGTATTCCAAATACATTAATAAACTTTGGGAGTAATAATACCTGATTTGCATAAATATCATCAGCTCCTGTTTTAGCAAAAAAAATCAGAATTCTAAAGACTAGCTTGTAGCTTGTTGAGCTCCTGTTTTGGACCTTGGAACATGAATACTTTAGGCAGAGCACAAGGGCTCTATGGCCTTCAGGTAGTTTGCTGAACACTATTGGCTTCCATCTTTAGTAGCTATATAGGAGCTAACTATTCATAACTCTAAGATCTGATTTTTTTTTTTTCAGAATCGGGGATTGAACTCATGCCCTTGTGCTTGCCAGGGAAGCGCTTATTCCACTGAGCCATCTCCCCGGCCCCTTGATTTTTTTTTTTTTTTTTTGATACAAGGTCTTGCTACGTATTCAGACTCATAGTGATCCTCCTGTCTCAACCTCCTTTAATGCTAGGATTGCAGACATGCACCACCACACCCAATTCAGAGGTCAGCACAAAGCACTGGGAGTTCCCAGGCCCACACAGTTTGCCATGTGGGACATCAAACTTAGGACCTTGCATTTGTCAGACAGGTATTTATGCTGCCAAGCTAACTCCCCAGCCCAAGATCTGAAAATTCTAATAATCTCAATTCCCTTACATTTTAACCCCAACTTAAATTTTGGTTGCATCTTTATCTTTACAGGTATAATGTTTTCTCAGTAAAAATTTTACATTATGCATTAAATTCCCAGAAAGGCTTGTGTTTTGAAAGATGCCATTCAATCAATGACAATGCTTTTATTTTAAAATCAAACCATTTGAAACAAATGCTATTTATTTTTTAACTATAGTAAATGGAATCACTCCTTAATTATCCTCTAGCATATATGTCTTATGTATGATAATTAACTCAGAGGCCAGAGAGATAGCTCAGTGGAATAAGTGCTTGCCTGATAAGCTCAAGTTCTTCAGTTTGAACCCTGGTACCAACAAAAATAAATAAATAAACAAAATAAATTGCACAATCATTGCATTTATTACCTAAACAAAGCACTTTGTCAGAAGCTGATGTAACTTTAAATATTTTCATAGTTTTCTGATTTATTTTCCTTTTTGTTTTAAAGAGAATATAAAACAAATAGATAAGACATTCCTTATTTACAAATATCCATTACAAATAATATTATCAGAAACAATACAAAATCTAAGGTGATAGGTATTACAGATATAAACATATAACATTGGTCAAAGTGAAAAATTTTAGCATTAACTGCTACGTTCAAAAAACTGATAGAGGGGACCAGGGAGATAGCTCAGTAGAATAAGCACTTGCGTGGCAAGCACAGGGTCTTGAGCTCAATCCTTGATACCGCAAAAACAAACAAACAAACAAACAAAAACTAGTAGAAATTAGTATAGTCATCCACCTATCCTGTAGGCTTATTTACCCCTTCTTTTTTTCTTATCTTTTCTCCTTTCCTGAGCCCCAATTGTTTATTCCTTATGTTCAGTCTCCTTCCCTTTTACAATATCTATTGCACCTTTGAGATTTTAGGGACTCTTTCATGTTCTTATGCTAGGGAGACAATATGATGTTTACACACGTGGGTCTGACTTATTTCACTTATGAGTGTAGCCTCTGGTTCATGTAAATGATTGTTTTACTTAAAGATTAGTTCAAACTCAGCTTTCAAATTCTTAGAAAATTAATGTAATGCTGCAAGCTTACAAATATGCATAAAACATAAAAAATACACAGGTTATGATAAAAAAGAATACAACCTACCTATATTATTTCATGTAAATTCCAGCAAGACAAAGAACAACAGGCAAAACTAGTTTTTTCTGGACAAGTATATTTGGTTAGTGTGTTTCTTTAGCATCCTTTGAAAAAGAGTTGCTAACAGAAAACCCTTTATAAGCAATATGAATGTTTTCATTCTTGCTTTCTTTAAACATAAAGGAGTAGACTCTTGTTGGGAAACAACTTTGAAACTCTCCCTTTGAGATATATTGAAAGATTGTAATCCTTACCAATAGGCTGCACACAAACCATGACAGTGGTTTCTAAATAAACAGCATCAGCCATGGCAGAGATTGTAAAGATGTATTGTGAATTGCTTATCCCAACCGAAACCTAATCCCTGAATATGTGAGTGTTATGTGGATAAAGGAGAGAGATTTGAATCACACTATTGTGCTATTGTCATTGCTGAGCTCACCAAGAGAGCATAGTCAAAATTTAGAGTTATCTCTTACAAACATAACAATAAGAGATTTTGATGATGAAATTTTTGTGTACGTTTGTGAAAATAAGGTTATCCTAAGAGGCAAGTGTTTCCTGAGGATCATTTCTTGGCAGAGAGGCCTACTGAGAGAATAAATACTGTTTTGGAAAAAATAGATCCTTGTTTCATTGTTACTAACAAGTTTTGAAAAAAATGATATACAAAGGGACCACATATGAATTGAGATTAGGAAACACCACTTTGTATTATAGAAATTGAATTTGCTTCACCATGTACAACAGTTAACTCTATGCTGAGTTCCAATGAATCTGCTTGGTATTACAACTGTATTACAATTCTAAGAAAGGGAAGAACTTTCTCTTTCATATAGTTTTCCAGTGATCCATTATTCTCACTTCAAAAAAGGGAAGGGACACAGAATTATCAGGAAATGAAGCACCTCTTTACTTGGGGGATCTTAGGGAGTCTGAGTTTCTTGACCCCTGTCTGGCCAGCCTCTGGGAAGTGAACTCACTCTCCTGACCTTGGATGCCAGCTTTTCAAATACTGCCTGCTTTCTTTCCCACAAGTTCAATAAGTGCCTCCTTGTTGAGTCATATGCCCTCTCTCGTGAAGCACTTCCATTTCCATGAAGGACATACATCCTAATTTCCCCAGGGAAGTCAGATGTAGGTCATAGGTGGTGACCGGGAGGCCTCAGCCCTTGTACCACACACCTCACTCACAAGTGTCTCTCCTTCCTGACCTGCAGCCTTGCCTTTCAGTTTATTGTTGCAGTCAGAAGGAGATAAGCATATGTTTGTCAGGATTACTTCCTGAAAATGATCCCATTTTGAACTCATTAAATAAATTGTGGCTTTGAAAATATATAAGACAAAGATTATTTTTCTTTCTCCCTTCCCCCAGAAAGTGGTTTGCATTAGCAGAGTTAATAGAGCTGCTTTGTTCAATGTTGCCTGTGATTTTCTTCTTTTTCCTTTTTATCTTATATGATTTCTATGATAAAGCGACTTCTGCATTATTACACTTCCTCTTGGTGTCCAGACTTCTCATTATTATTAAATCATAGTACTATCTTTTAACAAGACTAAAATTTAATTAGAAACACACTGCTTCATTATGAGCTCTGAGTCCAGTTCTTTCATATCTGATAGTATCTGCTCCTAGACATTAACCCATTTAAGTTATTTTCCAAATATTTCAGTTGTTGGCACATCAGTTTGAGTCTCTTAAAATCAACAAATAAATTCATAAAAATTTCTCAGTCTTATGTGACCAGAAACTGTCTAGCAGATGAGCAAAGAAAAAATATAAAATATTTAAAAATTGATGAGAATATTTCAATAGATTGATCTACTGAAAAGGGATATGCGATGAAGCTTTCCTTCTAAATATAATAGAACTTTTGAGATTTTATAGAAATTCACATAGGCTGTGGCAATAAGCTGAATTATGAGATAGAAAGACTTGTACATATGGAACCACAGAAGACAGAAAAAAGATACAAGCCAACGTCTAAATAAATGAATCTTAGGTAACATACAGCATCTCTATCCTATCCTAGGGGCTATGTGCCTGCAAAAGAAGGTTGTGTGGGAAACACAGAAAAACTAGGCCAAGTAGACATCGTCGCTCTACATTATGGTGACTTAAAAAGCCATCCGAAGTGACTCAGATCGGGCTCCTCTCTCTCACAGTAGATTCCAGCAGGAAGCAGATGCTCATATAAAGAAGTACAAGAAATTTATTGAGGTCCATGGTTCTGAAAGATAAAGAGGGAGAGGGAGAAAAATCAGTGACAAAACCTTTCAAGCACTGTGGCTCTGACATCTACGCACAAAGAGGAAGGAAGGAAGAGTGGCTGGGCGAGGTCCCGGACTGCAGCCTTCATCTAACAGTCCCAGACAGCCTCCAGGGAGCTCTGACACGAAGGTCCCTCTGCGGGGCCCTTGCAGTCCTCCAGAAGAGAGCACAGCTGCATGCAGTCACAGCCCTGGAGCTGCCTGGGAAGGGCCTGGACAAGTTTGGTGGCGGAGCAAATCCAGAGACAGCTGCAGCTACGGCTCTCTGTGGGCAGCACTTCCGGCAGCAAACCGAAAGGCTGCTGCCCAGCTTCCTGGTGCTCCACACGCCCGTCCCTGCACTGGCGGCCTTGGGGAGCCAGGCTCACGGATCCAGTGAAATTAAAGGACCTTTGTGCGCGCTCTGCAGCTTGCTCTCCCGGATTCCAGACACACTAACCTTTTCCTCAGATGCTCTTTATGCCCACAGTTCTGGACAAGTTCTTCATCCATAATGACCAGAGGCCAACAGAAAAATTCTCATAACTTAGTGGCTGCAGAATATAGAGATTGTAAAGACTGATTTGGCATGAATGAGTTCTTTGGTTAAACGTTTGTCACATGAATTCTTTTTTTTTCAACTATACCAAGTATTAAGTGTAGTATCTCTGACCCTATCATTATATCAAAAAACACTTTTTAGGTTAGACTGTCTCATTCTTTAAAGTTTTTCAGGAAATCAGCAACAATTAATGAGAAGTCAAAATCAAAGTTAAGCAGCTGCTCTTAAGTAATTAATTCCAAAGTCAAAATTTTATAGCAAAAATCCATGATTAATGTGGGAAACTGGCACATTTTAATATATTTTATATAATGAGTACTGGGACTTCCAAGGTGCCTACAGATTAGAAGGTTTTAAAATGACCCTATTTCTGCACAGATGCTTCTGAGACAGGTAGGAGGTGGTAGGTCATGGTTTCCAGGCATTTTAGTTTGCTTTGATAGAAGAACTGCTCTTTTATTCATTTTCTGTCTTAAGAAGTGAGATAAATATTTATGTAAAATACACTAGGTATTTCATAGTGGCTAGGAAGAGAGCAATAAACTATAAAAACTGGTTATAAGAATAAAACAAAAAGAAAAGTTTAGCAAGTTGCTTATCTTGTGGGAATGCTATGGGCCACAAATAAATAAACTTCACAATGAGCAGTATATAAGATAGTGATAGGTACAACTGAGAAAAATAAAGTTATGGATGTACAAAAATGGATACACCTGGAAAATATAATCTTAAGTGAAATAAATCAGACACATAAACTCATACACTGTAGAGTAGCTTTTATTTGAGTAAGGCAAAGAGCAAAACCAGAGTGATGGAAGAAAATGGGGCAATAGACCTTTTGTAAAGGTGAAGGGGTTCAGTAGACCTACGATGAGGGGAGGGTGTGAGGAGAAATAAAAATGTCCAATGTACCAGGTACTTGTTCCAAGTACCCAGAATCAATGTAAACATCACACAGCACAAATGTACTAAAAAGAATAATAGTGATGAAAACTGGGCCAACACTGGAAACAAGTGGAAGCAGTGTGGGAAGGGAAAGGAAATAAAAGGAATCGACATGGGTTGTATACATTGCTCACGCCTGACGATGCCTAGAAACTTCGTGCTCTCAGATACCTATGGAGAAACAAAGAGGGGAGGGAAACAGGGAACAGAGCTATGGAATCCCAAACAGAGGGATCAGAGGCAGATGCAATGAAGGAGTCAGGAAGGAGAAAGAAAGCGTCAGAGCCTTGGGATCTGCTGTACTGAGATGCCTCCCAAAGCCAAGTAGAAAATGAGATGCTTGTAGGATGGTTGCCAGGGCATGTGCTTGGGGTTTGGGGAAAGGAGCATGCTAGAAGTAAATGCTTAGAGTCCTGCACATGGCACCCAAAGCCAGCCAGCCAGGAAATGTATATTGATCCCAGTTGTGTGTTGGGTGAATTTTTCTGGCACTCAGGATGTCCTGAGATGAATAAAACTTATCAAAAGCACCTTTGACGAGGAACTTGCTATAAAATCAGGAGTGGAAAAGGCAATAAAATGTGTATCTGACAGTGAGATGGTTAATGTTACATGTTGATTTGACTCAGCTACAGATAGTTGGTCAAGTATAATTCTGAGTGTTCATATGAGGGAAGATTCGCATACTACAAACATTTAAATTGGTGGATTTTAAGTTAAACTCTATTCCCTGCATAAGGTGAGGAGGCTGCACTCACAGAAGGCCTTAGGAGATTGAAAGACTGACTTCCCCCATGGAAAAATTCTCCACCAGACAGGTTTGGACTTGAACTGCAACATCAACCTTACACCAAGCTCAGTGGCTTTCCCTTCAGATTATCAGGACCTCCAGACTCCATCAGGCAGTCAAATCCCAAAAAATCTTTTTGACTCTCTCCCTGCTTCTCTCCTTGTGGCTTCTCCATTTTTGCTTCTCTGCCCTTCCCTTAGTTTTACATAAAATAACATGGAATGTATTTCATATGCTATATCATATATGTAACATTTTTAATATTTTATATGAAATATTTATTATACAGAGAGAGAAAGAAGCTATATATCTTATTTGTTCTGATTCTAGAAGAATCCTAATACAGATGGTGATAAAGAAAAATTTCAACTGGGAATAGGCAAGTTATTATATATGCTGTGCATATGTATTTATTGGGTGGAGAGAGAGGCATTGTAACAGGATACTTTTTAAAGACCCAGCTTTGGAGATAACATCAGGTCAGGTAGAGTGACATTCAGCCCAAAGCTTTTTTTTTTTTTTTTTTTTTTTTGTGGAACCAGGGATTGAACTCAGGCCCTTGCACTTACCAGGGAAACGCTTATTCCACTGAGCCATCTCCCCGGCCCCGAGCCTAAAGCTCTGTAAAGGACAATGCAATCAACGCTCTTGGCTTTATCGTTCATGTGGACTCTATCATAGTTGTGCAGCTTTGTGACTGTACCATAGAAGTAGCCGTAGATAATAAAAATCGGTATGTCTGTGTTCCAGTAAATCTTTATTTACAACAGTAAGTGACAGTCTGGATCCGTCCTGTGAATATAAATTGCATATCACTATCTGAAATGCTTGGGACCAAAAATATTTAGCTTTCTATCACATTTCACAATATTTGCGTATCTGTGGAGATATCATGGAGATTGACCCAAAGTTTGAATTCATTTGCTTTTCTTATACATCTTATATGTGTACCTGGTGGTAATTTAATGCAGTATTTTCATTGTACCAGTGTCTTGATTACCACTTGTCATTCCAGGTGAGTTGTGGAAATTTCACTTTGGCATGTGCTATGATGAAAAATTGTAGAATTCAAAGCCACTTTGATCTTAGACTGGGGAGTTAGGAATGTTCACTCCATAATTCTTTGCAGGCCCCAAGCTACTAAGTCAGTAGGATAAAAGAAACAGAACTCTAGATCATATGTGATGTCACTAATCAGAAAAATGAGGAGAGATAACCATTTGAAAGTTAAGACAGAATCAGTGAAACAACAGGAAAATAAGGAGAAAGAGGTATCTAGATGAGGAAAGAGAGAACATTATTCTAGGAGGTGTGAATGTTCAGTGGTTACAAAGTCATGTAAAATGAGACCAGTCTTGGGTACTGGATTTACTACATGGATTTTTATTGACAGAATGGCCATGCCTGTTAATTTAGGGGTCCTAAGGTGCTCCTAATAGATCCCCTCTTTAAGGCTGGCACTAGTGAGTATTTCCCCACTTTGTAGAAGACTCAGTACACATAGCTCAAAGCTGTATCCCTCTCTGGGAAATACCTGCATCTGTAGGAACTCTTCCCATTCAAAATTGTCGTGTGTGTCTCTGGTTGGATAAAGACCTCCATGAGCTCTCTAGTTGTGTATGACCACCACCAGGGCTGTTTGGCGGCATAGCAGGGGCACGAGTGTGGTGGGAGACATGAGAGGATATGACAGAGTAGTACCAGAGAAGAGAAACTCCATGAATATAAATCATTCGTAAGAGGAGGTTTTTTTATCTATGTAGAACAGAATAAATATGAAGGAGCAATGCAATCAAAGTGGGTATTGCTAGCTCTATAGTCCTATTTGTAATCCCCTGCTTATTATATGGAAGCTGAGGTAGGAGGACCAAAACTTCAGGACAGCATAGGCAATTCTGTGAGACCCTGTCTTTAAATGAAAAAAACAGTCTGGGGACTGTAGCTCAGTGATAGAGTTCCTGGGCTCGTGCAATATCCAGTACCCAGTACCACCAAGGAGGAAAAAAAAAGAAGGCAGACATTATTGGTTTGAGAGGACATATATTGGGCACATAACTTCTACTAATCAATAAAAACTTTCTAGTAAAAGGGGAAAAAAGAGCTGCAGGAGAGGGAATAGATATTACCTATAATGATTTCCTTGCATGGCTGGGAATGGATAGGATATAATTCATGAGTAGAGGAGTTGGCCCAAGATAAGCCCATCATGATAGGCTGAAGAGCAGGATTTTGGTGCTGTCACATGGGGGTAGGGAGAAGTATCCGTGGGAACATGGGTCACAACTCCTCTTAGTGAAACAGGAAGAAAGATACACATTGCAGAATCTAGTTCAATTCTTGATCCGCGAACCTTGACCTGACAGCAAGATCTCAGTGAAAGTTCTTATCAATATTCCTAAAGGAACTTTGTAGCTTTTCAGGCTTTTTTTTTTTTTAAACAGAAAGTTAAATTTATTTTTTAACAAATAAATTGAAACAAATGCGCTTGGAATTTCACTGCTCTTACCATTCAATTGACTGATCATTTTCATTGTCAAAATTTCTTCCAAATTCAGATGCTTCCAACTCTAATGCTTAAGTGTTTAGAAATGAGTAATTTTTTCCTCCTTTTACAAGATTTTGGGTCTTTCCACATTCCTGACATCCAAAACAAAAAAGTGAGGAATACACCAAAGAACAGCAGCAGGATCAAATATTTATTTGAAAGGAAAAATCATAATATACTCCACAGCAAGGGAGGAGGGCCCTGAGAAAATCACACAGCATTACAAGATTGGGTTTGTTCATTCTAACTTAAGGCACGGGGCTTGTGGTGGGGTCTAGGGTTTGGTATGATGCGTGATGTTTGGTATGATGTGTACGATTTTGACCTTCAGCAGCCTTCAGATGGACTGTCACAGTGTCCAGAGTCTACGCATCTACGCAGTGGGGTGTCAAATCCGCATGGTTAGTGACAAGACAATTAGGGGTTGGTTCCATCAAGGATGTAAAGGACCACTGGGCACCTGCCCCGGAACTTACTGTGTACAAGCCAAGTTCCCTGGTTGCCTTTGTACTTAGACCTGCACATCCTGAACCTGGGCTGCTATTTCAGGTTGATCGAGTCCCAGACAGCACTTTGCAAGGTGGGCTCCTCCTCATTGTCCCAAGTTATTTTCTTGGTTTTCTGATGTCTCATACACAAAAATCAGGTTTCAAGGTAGGCAGACCCTCCCTTTTTTCTCTAGCCTTTTCCCTAGCTCCCTCTGACCTCACTCCTGCTTGAAACTAACTGGGCTTGCTATCTCAACTTCATTGTCTCCATGCCTAAAAAGAAGCCATCAATTCTCATGGATTTTTAATGTGATAATTTATAAAATTGACTTAGCCTAATATCTAATGCACACAGTGGTTTCACTGGCAGACTGTAACCGCAGTTACTCCCAAGCTTGTAATATTTCCTTCACAAGTTATTGGCTCATACTGCGTTGGTGATCCATCATAAGTCCAATGCATTTTTAGCACTAAATTTTTTAAAAATGTATTTGGTACAGGGTCTACAAGGTGTACAGAGTCTCACTACATAGACCAGACTCATAGTGATTCTCCTGTTTTCAGGTTGATCAAATCCCTCCCAAGTGCTGGGATTATAGGCACATGCCACCATGCCCTGTCTCAATCACCAGCTCAGCAAGCCCAAGCGGTGGGGGTGGGGACAGCACAGCACACTGAGGATTGAATTCTGGCCACGGTGCTCTGTTGAAGCAAGCAGTTTAGTCCACTAAGCTATCAGGCCAGCCCTATTATCACTAAGTTTTATAGAACTTTTCCATTTGAAGTAAATAACATATCAAAATCTCAGAATGTTCATACTTATCTCATAGTCATTTCCTTAAATCCTTGCTTTTCCTGATAGATAAGAAGAATAATGCCAATGCCCAGAATTCCTGTAGCTACATCCTGCTGCCCATAACAGGTGGATATGTTGTAGTACATGGAAAAATGGGAACCTTGGCACTACATGGAATTAAAGTTATCAGTAAACTGATTTAAAATATAGGCTTATCTAGGTGAGTCATATAATCAAACACTTCTGTCCAAGTGGGAGAATGGTGCAAAAATTGAGAAAAAAAACAGAGAAGGCCAAGGTCCCCAGTGCTGGGGAGGCTGAAAACAAGAGGATCACTGAATCTGAGCTGCACAGTGAGACCTTGTACAACATATATATTAAAAAAAAAAAAGAAAGAAAGAAAAGAAAACAGAAGCAGAAGGCCATGAACCAAGAAGTGTGGGCCATCTCACAGAGCTTGAGAACATCCAGATATTTGATTTCTAGCCCAGTGGATAATGTGAGACCCTGACCTATCTGAGTGCAAGAGCAATCTCGGTTTTTTTAACCCACAAACTGATAGTAATATTTTATAGCTGACACAGGAAATGAATATGCTGACATTTCTGGTGCTGCTCAGGCCATCTCTCAAGTATGAGAGGCAGAAGATTGCTAAAGGCATCCTTTTCTTCTCTTTTTGTTCCTTGTCATAGCTAATGAAATTCCTGGGTAACATAATGCATTAATTACCAAAGAAAATTCTGAGCTCTCTTGGCTTGCAATTTTCTAATTCCTTACCCAAACTTACTATTTTTCCCTTTCTTACTCTTGAAATTTTATTTGCCTGGAGTCGTTTCTCCTCTTTTTCCTTGTATCCATCAGCTTTCTCATTGCTGAGGGAACATACTTGTTACCAACGACCTGAAGGAACAGGACTAAGTATGTCTCATACTCCAAGCAGGAGTTGTGGCGTAAAGACATGGTGGAGTAAAGCCACTTGTTCTGTGGCAGCTGGGAAGCAGACCACAGGAAAGACCCTGAAAGGAGGAGGCCAGGAATCAGATGTGGTCCCGAAAGTCATGCCTTCATGACCTATCAAGACACCCAGGAGTACGCTTTACTAATCCCTCTGCTACCTCTCAAGTCAATCAAGGTGACAAGATGAATAATTTTACTCTTCCATCCAAAATCCCATCTCTCTTTAAATTTCTGTCTTTTTTTCCCTTCTCCATCCTTATCTTTATAGATAAAGTAGATGTAATCATTTTCATACCATAGCATATTATGGGGACATCATTCATGAAGTAAGGGTGGAACGAATGATGAAAAAGATTAATTGAAAATACATCTAGTGCTTTGTTTCCAAATCCACTAAATATTACAAGCTTTAAAAATTTAACTACATTTTAACAACTATCATAATGATTATACATGTGCCTTTCTAGCATTTGTCTGAACTAGAAATCTTCAGGTGATTTTCAGCATCATCTGTTTTAAAAATAAAAGATAGTTTTCAAGTCATTGGAAAATGAAATAATTAAAGTATGAAAAACATTGGGATTGATTTCCATAAATTCCCATTTGTCATGATACCAACTAAAATGACTTGCTTTCCCTCCCTGTTAGGAAAACCTTTACTTCCAAGGATGGTTCATAGAAATTCAATGATCATGATTGAGTCAGATTTGTAGACATTTCCTTTTGCTGCTGCTAATAAACTCAGAAGTTAATTTATGTACTATGATATATTTAGCTCAAAAGTGTGAGATGATGTAGAATTTCCTGGATTTGGACATCGGAGAGGGGCATAATTTAGAGCAAATCTAATCACAGAATGGTTTCAATGACTGGCTGGGTTACTGTGCTGGGAATTGAGATTATGCTACTAATGGCAGATGCCCTGCTGTGGATCCGTCACGCCCCTCTGCTTACAGCACTGGCCCAACCTCTCTTGTTATACTTCTGGGAGGAGACAGTGGCGATCCATCATTTCTTAATTAGCTGATAATTAGGGAAGCCACAGGACAAACATATTGCCTCGTTCTGGAAGCAGACAACAGAGACTTTGGATGAAATGGCACAGTGCTTCAGCTACCTTCCTTCTTGCCCATCTGGATGAGTCTTCTTACACAACATCGTTTCGTTCAGGTTTACCCTGATGCAATACCTCAACAGCACTAACAACTAAGTAAGCATTAAGACTCTGCTTCGCCTTAGGCAACCCATATCCTAATCAAGCTAGCCCAATTTGTTCTTCAAAGCCATTATTGTAACTATCCTGATCATTGTCTTTGCCATCATCAGAGTTTGGAGAACTCACTACATGCCAAGAACTGTGCCTAAAATCAGCTGAAGTCTGAACGACTTATTATAATTATACAGAGTTGATATGGAATGGGAAAATGTCTGTCTGGTAGTTACAAGTGGTAGATTATGGAAATACAGAGGTCTGCACCCTGGTCTTTTATCAGTTGTTTAAGGTGAGAAATTTCTTAATTTCTCAATGACTGAAATTTTATATGTACAAGTCAACAAATGACAGAGTGTACTTCCTGGGTGCACTATGTCTCAAGTGATTGCTTAACAATTATCAAAGGCTCAGTAGGTACTGGACAACTTTGTTTGCTAAGGGGCATGGGCAAAATCTATTTCATTTTTTGTGTGACTGAAACAACAGATTTCTGGCATTCCAAGAGATATTCAGTGTTTTCAATGAACAGGAAGAGTGACTTGTAAATAGTCAATATTTATTGATTGACTAGTATAGTAGGCTAAGACATTGTAAATATGGCGAAAATAACACATCATGTGTGGTTGGGTAAAGAATATTGTGATGAAATTTATTTGCAGTTAACAGGAGAGCTCAATGTGATGCCATGGTCCCTCACAAAAAGGAGGTCAGAGAGCATGTGATAACAAAGTTACAAGTTGTATGATGGGCTTTGAGGAGAAGGCACTTGCAACCAGAAGTATAGACAAGTTCACATCATCGCACATGTCCTCAAGGGTCCATATACTAAAGTCTTGGTTGCTACCCTGTGGTGCCACCAGAAGGTTATGGACCCTTCAGGAGGTACATAGCCACAGTGGCAGCACACTGAGTAACACAGAAATCTGTCAAAGCTGGAAAAGGACAGAAAATTGGGGATCCTGCGTTATCCTCAAGAAGGAATGGAATTCTTCCACCACCTTGATATTAGAATTTCTGATAGTAGAATTCTGCTCTCCTTCTGCCCTCCTACAGAACAGAAAGATAATTGATCCATGTTGTTATAAGCCCTGGAGTTTGTGGTAATTTGTTACAGCAGCAATAGGAAATGAGCATGATTATATTGCAAGAATCATGTGTAGATAACAGGAGCTCAGAAGCATTTGTCTCAACTCTCTCTGGTAATTATTAGTCTTTCATGCATCTTGGGCCCAGCCCACCCCATTGAAAGCTACTCTTGAAAGTCTTCTGATTTAATCACTGTTTTGGACCTGGAAAATAATACGTGCTGTTGCATTTTGTAGTTTAGATAGGTATTTATACTCACATGGACTTACTTCTTTGACAACTTATGATGACGTTGAATCTGAGTCTTTAAAATCTGTGAAGGGAGAGTTCACTGTCACAACAAAGGTGTTTGGAGAAGGGTGGATGTTGATGAGGCATTGCTTCAGAGCCTCCATTGACAGGGGAGGATTTGCTGTGAATGACAAAAACAGTTTTAAGAGAAATCTTCATCCAGCTTGTAAAGGGGTCTGTTTATGAGCAAGTTATAATTTGCAGGTATTTGATAGCTGATCTCCACCCTTCTCCTAGGTAATCTGAAAACCGGCATGTTACTTAGTTGGCATAGTGTTTCGCTAAATTCAAAGCATTATTGCAAAAGCATTTCTCAAAAATTTCTCTGTGATGGAGAGATAGCTCAGTGGTGTAAGGTTCTGCTTGGCAAACACAAGGACCTGGGTTCAATCCACATGACATGCCAACCCTTGAACCCCAGGTGCTAGTGCTGGCCACCAAAACTAGACATAGTGGAGCACACCTGTAATCCAAGCACTGCGAAGACTGAGACAGGAGGATCACGAATCCAAGCTGTATAGCAAGACCCTGTACCAAATAAATAAATCCATAAATAAAAGATTAAAAAAATTTTCTCATTGCAGAGATAGATATTTTCTCTGGGTGTCCCTTAAAATGAATTGGTAAAGAATTCCTTGTGATTTATTTGGCAAGGCCATTAGTGCAAACACCTATGTTCAGTTGTAAACAGGTACCATTAATGATGGGAATGTACCATAGAACCAAGGACAGAACACTGAAAATTATTTCTCTCCCTGATAAGCTCAACCCCTCACAAGCATTTTTGTACTACCTCAAGGACAATAGTCAAAAGTTCAAATTTTCCCATACTTTTTCTAAGATTGCAGTTCAATTTTGCAAACTCTCCCTTGCACAGCAATGATTACAGAAACAGCTATATCCCCTCATGACATTGATGTGTTTGATCTATTTCAAATCTGAGTTTTGTTTAAACTGGTTAACCGAGTGTCCCCCAATATGGTAAATTATATATTGCATCCCTATTTTGAGACAAGGGACTATAGGCTAAAGAGGGCAAGTCCATCGTTTAAAAACTTAGAGCTTTGGGTTTTAATTTAGGACTCAGACTCTAAATGATTTGATCCCTGAGTCTGAAAATGTAGCCCAATAGATCAGTGTGTGCTGCTCTCCCTGAGGACTGATGGGGGTGGGAACTGGCCTTGAGTGGTTATGCTAGGACCAGGGAAGGGCCATGCACTGAGAAGCCTTTACCAAGTCCTCAGAAAAGCTGGAGAAGCATTGGTCTTTATAATCTAGTTGCCATTTAGACATTTAAAAAATTTCTGATAAAAAAAATTAAGTGGCATAAAATTCAGTCTTTTATTTTAACACCAGACAGACATAAAAATTAAGCTCCATGGTCAGCAGCCGAAAAGTACTAAGTTGTTTATAAGAGTTGGAACCTGTTCGCTTACTGCTACCTAGAATCACACATGCAGAGCAGAACTCTCAAGAGAAGACCTATTGCCTTGGTCTGTTCTGTGCTGTTACAGCAAAATGTGGGAGTCGGGTGACTCTACAAGTATACAAAGTTCTCTTCTGACCCAGGACTTTGAAGTTGGAAGGTCCAGGATTGGATAGGTATGGAGAGCCACATTCTGCAGCCTAGCACAAGAATGGCATCACCCAGTGTGTGCAGGGAGAGGCACTGGGGAAGTCATGCAAGCAAGATGAGCTCACATTGAAACAGCCCAGTCTTAGGCTCCAGAGATATAGCTCAGCAGACTAAGTGCTTGTTTAGGCAAGCACAGCAGCCAGGGTTCCATCCCCCGCCCTGAGCAACTCAGCCGGCAATGGAGTCCAGCCATGGTGGCATACACCTGTAATCCTAGCACTAGAAATGCAGAAATCAGGAAGATTACTATGAGATTGAGCTGTGTAGTGAGACCCTATAGAAAGAAAAACTAAAACACCTGAAAAAATAAAAATAAAAGACTTCAGCCTTTCTGGGTAACCTACTCCTATAAGTGTTATTCCCTGGTGAATGTGTTGTCCCCTGACTTCCTCGCTGCCCTCTAGGCCCGCATCAAAGAATGCTACCCCTTCCAAACACCATTCATTCACTGTGACGGAGGTGCTAGCTCTTGAACTTCAGGGAGACAAGGTCTGTCCATCCATGGCATCAATCAAGCAGGCTCAGACTAGAGTTCTTCTGTACAATGGCTTATAATACTACTGAAATGATTTTGGATCCCAGCAATGAAGCTACATCCAGTACTGTAGCTACAGAACCATGCACATGGCTGATAGTAGACCAAATCACTAGTTACAGAGTGGGATCTGGATTTGAATGTTAGCTATGTGCCTTACTGGGTTGGTGAAGCTAAGCAGTTTGTTGGAGGAGCCTCTGTCTCTCTTCTCTCTTCTGCAAGGTGTGAACAAGGGGCTTAGGGGTTGGAGGGACAGGCATAAGTCTCCTTAGCACAGAGCTATGGGAATGGAAAGCAGCACTTCCATCTGAGAGCAGACACATCTGGGTTGCAGGAGGGGCTCTGGCTGGCCTCTGCTCCCAGGACAGGGTCTTGGCCTCCCTACCATTGTCCCGAGGTGCTGAAAGAGGCCTGCAGGAACCACAGTTCCCACTTCCTTACTCATCCGTTACAAAAGCCTGAAGATCTTTGAGGCTGTCTATATCATTGCTGCTTGAAATTCTAGATTCATTTAAAAACAACCCAAAACCAGGAGAAATCACATAAAGGTGAAAACCTCTAGTCTGTCAGTCTGCAGAGTGATGATGGAGCAGATCGATGCTGCCTTGACTGGGCTGCAGAATTCCCTGGGCTCCAAGAACGTGGCTCACAAGGAGAAAGCTGAAAACATCACATAGGGTCCTTTCTCCCTCATGTCTTGCCTTACTTCTTTGAAAATAATACATCTAATTTCAAGGCTTAAGTAAGCTAGACAGGAACAAAAAATGCATTTTACAGTATAGTAATGAAAAGTAACGAACTTAGCATGGTCCTCATTCACCTACAGCTCGCTGTGTGCACTGTATTGCACCCATCAAGCACCCCCTTGCAGTATTACTTGAACGTCATCTCTCAGAATCTGAGTGAGGGCTGTCAGGACTTACGCAGAACACAATTCAGTGTGCAGGTGAAGACGTAAAAGTTCACTGGTATTTGGTTTACAAATGTGCGTTTAAATCATGGAAGTTTTAGCTTTGCAGCAATTACTTTTAGCAAAATTACCAAGAATCATAACTTGTTATTGATTCCCTATTTATTGTTCCAGAGAAAGACGTGTTTTTCTTTCTGATATAGAAGCCTGTGATCTCCTAAAACAAGAATTTATAGTATCTAATGGAATGAGCAGAATCAGTTGACTACATTTTTTTCACTTTATAAACTTAGGCACCTCATACCAGCTTATTTAAATTTTTTTCTGCTTTATCATTTGTTCATTGTCTGCAGACATATATGCCAGTTCCTGGAGTTCAAGGGAAAAGTAAATATGTAATTAGGTAGAGTAAGGGAATAGACATTCATGCAAGCAAGTAACTTACTGTATTTATACTTTTCTTCATATGATCATTAGATTCTATTTAAATTGATTTCAGAAGAAACCTCATATAGTATTAAAAACAGTTTATTTTGTTCAAATTTTGTATTTCAATGCTTTTACAAAGATGGTGTTTCATCTTCTCTTTTCATATGAATCACACCGATGGTAAAGACTGCCATCTAAATACAGTAGTGAATTATCAGATTATTAGGGTACAAATAACCTCAGCTCATAACAGCTGAGGTTAAAAAATTCTTAGCCAGTGCTCGCTTCGACAGCACATATACTAAAATTGGAACGATACAGAGAAGATTAACATGGCCCCTGCGCAAGGATGACACGCAAATTCGTGAAGCGTTCCATATTTTTTGGACAGGATATTATGTCGGCTTTTAGTGCTATGGTCATCCACTAGGAAAATAATTATTGAATTTTTGATATAATTCAGCTATAAAAAAACCTGTAAATATAATATCATGTATGCACCTTGTACAATACCAAAACGTTATGAAAACAGTTTGCAATGTATTAATTCATCGACTCTGTATGGTTAAGGTGCTTTGAAACTGTCTGATTGACATTTGTATTTTAATAAAATAAAAATAAATGGAAAAAAAATTCTTAGCCAGTTAAATAAGCTGCTACCTAGATATAAGATAAAAATGCATGATGTGGCTGTAATTCTTTTTGCACTGTTGGATACCCTACTAAGTGGCTAAATACTTTACAAAAAATCCACTCAGGGGCTGGGAAGATGGCTCAGTAGAATAAGTGCTTCCCTGGCAAGTGCAAGGGTCTGAGTTCAATCCCCGGTTCTACAAAGAAAAGAAAAAAAATCCGCTCAGTATATATTTACTGACCCCTGACTCCATACCAGGCACAGGGTATGTGCTGGCAAACCAGCAGATACTGAAAACCAAGAAGGATCCAGAGAAACAGCTGTCTGAGCAAATGTGAAAATCAGCATAAGATAATGCGTTTATTATTGAATATTCTTGGTGCCTAGTGTTTTAAGTACTACAGAAATAAGTAATAAGACAATAACACTTTTACCATTTCCTAGTCTAGTTAGTAAAACAAGACTTATGGTCAAAAAGATAAAACAACAGTAAGATAGTCTACACGAAGAGGGCAGGTGCTAGTAAAACATGAAAAGCAAATCATAGTCAAGTAAACAGAAAGGAAGACAAATGTGGTCCAACTTAGAAATAATAAAATTCACAATTTTTAAGAAGCCACATACTTAATGTGCTCTTAAATATTTGGAGGAATATAATTTTATGAAGCTATACCATCGACCTTAGACAAATGGTGTGAAAGTTCCTTTTTCTCATTAAATCAGGTTTTTAAAATTTTTTCCAAGCAAATTTTAAGAGCAGTTTGAAAGCTCCATCAACAAAGATATCAAAGCAGATGAATTACATTTCCTTTATGTTTGCTATTAACAGATTGTCCAGAGATAGGATTACAGTCTCCTTTTTTTCCAGACATGAAAAACATTCTGCAGGCTGGATTAAAAATCCAGATAAAGTAATAGTACTAATAATCTCTCCTGCATCCCATTAACCTCAGTGGCATTCTATTGGCCATCTAGCCTGAATGACAGCGACCACAGATGAAATACACTTAAAATGAATAACATGTGTGCAGTGTTTACCAAACACACAATACACCAGAAGCACTGGAGTTTATTGCTATGACTTTAATAGAGAATTCTTTACATAATGGTACATGAAGTAGCAGGGCTAGAGCATACAGTAATTGGAAAAAGGATACATGGAAAAATAAACTCTCCTGATATTATGTATTAGATTCCACAGTGGTCTCAGGGCATGTCTGATGATCTTAATTCATTTAGCGTGCAGGAGCAATCCTTCTCTTAAGCTTATGTCTTCTCGGTGTACATAGGCTGCCCTACTGGCCCACATTAAAAAGAAGCCTTGTAAAACGTTTCTTACAAAAATAAATAACTTGAGTATCCAGATATGTAAGAGCTTAATTCCCAAGATCCGGCATGTTTAACATTCACATTCTTTGGGCTTTCGGTCTGAAGCAGAGAAGAAAACATTCTCTGATGGTTGAAGTTCAAGAAAATATAACCAATAAATAGTACTTAGGGCTGCCCTTGGTGCAATGAACATGGTACTTAGAATTGCTAGAAGACTGCAGGATGGCTGGCCGTGTCAGCCACTGAAATTAACTGTGACTGCCAGATACTTTAAATGGCTTATATGTTGCTCTCTCTGATTCCAACTTCAGAGAGAGATTTCAATCAGCAAAAGTAAGGGCACTCACACCTGTAATGTCCACTATGAAGCAGGCCGTAGCTGGCCCTGGGATTTCAAGGTTAGTTCATTGCACATTTTCATTTTTCTTGATAGATAAAGCAAAATGATGCTAGGAAACTACTCTAGACCACAGTCTGAAGTTTTAAAATTTCAGAATCCTTTCTGGGGGCTTAATATTTCATTTCAATGTTTATGTTTTAGAGATTCAAGCTTCTACTCTGTGGGTAAATAAACTACTTGGGAAGTTTCTGTTAGGGTGGTAGACGAGAGAGCAGATAAAAAATGAGATGTGTTTGTTTGATATTTAGACTTCATTCTGGCCCTGGGCAAAATCAAGAAACAGACACAATCTCTGACCCATCCATCACTCAATTTCCTCTTCACCTTGAGCTCCCCACACACTCCTTGTCCCTCAAGTCCTGCCTCTTCCCTCACTCCCAAATCTGTAGTCAGTGCATGCAGGGCTTGGGGTGCTTTGAATATGAGGAATCTGCTATAAGTTATAAGTGCTTGATTCCTGGAATTATGCCTTGTAGACTTTATTCAACTTACAAAATGAACTACATTAATGGAATGTGTTAGAATCCACTTAGAGAGTAGTTTATGCTTTCTGGATAAAGTGCATGTCAGATTGCATTTCTGGGTTAGGAATAAAAAACGAACTAGAAGAAAATGCGAGTGATAAACTCACAGAAGTGTTACTTTGCAGAATATGAGGCACTTGTCAATATTATCATGCAGAAAGAGAGCACTCTGCTTTCCAAACCCTAACTTTTGAATGCCGGGAGCTTGATCCCAATGTAGATGCAGTCTGGCGGATCATCTTCAATAGAAAAGTGGTCAGTCTGATGTATTATAAAGGTCACACTGTGCTTTTATATCTGTCATACATATGGAGAGCATGTTCTCAGGTTTACACTTGCCCTTTAGCTCCCAGAACAGGAAATCTGCTGCTAGGAAAGACTTGTAAAATGTTTATGACATTTAAACCATGCATACAACTTATTCAGGAAGACAGAGCCATAAAATTTGCATATGGTGTCCAGCATTTGGGTCAAGAGACCCATATTTAGCCTTCTAAAATTTTGATATACAAAGGTTTCTTCCCTTAACCATTCCATGTAATTTTCAATTAATTTCTCATTCTCTCTCTCTCAATTTTTACTAAACACTACATTGTTTTTGCCACAATGGCCCTCTGTTATTGTTCAGAGAAATTATAAGCTAGCAACAGCACCGCATCTTGACCAAATTGTCATTAAAATGCACAGAGGACTTTTCATTGCGTGATGTACAGATTTATTGCTTAGATCTGAAAGCTTAGCTTCCAACTGATAAGAAATTATATGAAAACATCCTGTGAATATGGCCATACTGGGTGCAATGGGCGTACTTGTAACGTCTGGGACACCAGCTATAGATGCTTGGCTCAGTGTTCTCAAATCACATTTCTTTTTGTTTGTAATCAACTACTGTTTAATACATCATTAACACATTCAAATATATATCTAAAATTTATTTTTCTGAAAGATGTTTTAGAATTGCTTTTAGATTTTCTCAGAGGTATGAGTTTTCATTTAATAAGGCAGTGGAAACATGAAAAGCACAGTGCTTTATTTATTTATTCATTTATTCGGGACACCTCTCTCTCTTTCTCTCTCTTTAGGAACCAGGGATTGAACGCAGGCCCTTGCAGAGCTATCTTCCTGGCCCCTATTGGGTACAGATTCTTGCTATGCAGGTTGGATTTGCAGTGATCTTCCTATTTCAGCTTCCCCAGCCCTGGGATTATAGACACGTACCAGCATGCCTGGTTTCAGTGGCCAATATGGCATGTGGTACTAGGGATCAAACCAGGGTACTTGTGCTTGCCAGGCAGCCACTTAGACTGCCAAGCTATCTCTCCTGGCCCAGCATGCTGCCATTTGATAATATCTAATTGGGTTCCCTAAAGGTCCATGTTTTCAAAGCATAACCTCCAAGAAGGCACTGATAAGGATGTTGAAACTTTAAGAAGTGGGATCTAGAGAGGGTCCTCTGAATTACTGGGGCATAAAGTCCCCTTATGTTCTCAAAGGAGAGAATGTCTACAAGGTCTCACTACAAAGATTAGACTTATACTGATCCTCCTTGTTTTCAGCCTCCCTGGCACTGAGATTATAGGTACATGCCATTATGCCCAGTCTCAGTCGCTGTCTCAGACTACGCCAAGGGTAAGACTGGCACAGCATGCTGGGGATCCAACCCTGGTCCCTGTGCCTGCCTAGGCAGGTGCTTTAGTCTACTGAGCCAGCTGTCTGGTCCATGGAGAGTTATTATAAAGGGAGCCTGGCCTTTCTTTTCCTCTCTGCACCTGTTCCAGATATACTGGCCTGCTTGCTTTTCCATGGGTTCCAACCACTCCTGTGTATGCTCTAAGGTAACACAGCTAACAGGGCAGCCCTTCTTACTCAGCTTGCTCTAGGTCCCTTGGACACCAAGCTTCAAAACTATTAGCTAAAAATCACCTTGTTTTCTGCGTGAGTAGCCCCAGGTCAGGCATTTTGTTACAGCGACAGCAAACTCACCAACATAACCATCCTTTGAAAAAGGAAACCCAGGAAGCAACATCAAAACGTCATTTGGAATTATAAAATGATTGAATATAAAAAATTAATAGTCACTATTGTAGGAGCAGCTTCTCTCTGTTGAATTTTCTAAGATAGTGGCTATGATTGGGAAAAAGAACCTGGAGAATCAGAGTGAAAGAGAAGAAGGAGGAAAATTGGGGCCCAATGAGGAGCACAGTGCTCCTTGTGCACGTGCTTGGCCATTCGGATTGTTCTTGTCCCTCCCCTTGTCCTCGAGGGGCTGGGCGCATATTTCCTGGTGTTGAAATTGGACAGTTTTCAGATCTACAATTTTAAAAAGTAGAAGATTTTTTGAAAATCTCACTGAGAGTAGGGTTGAAGGATTTTAGCAGTTCAACTCTTTGGCTTGTATGCAAATGCTAAAAAGCAAACAGATTGTCTACTGGCAATCAGCACAATGGTACAGACTAGAAAGACAGTGAAATGAAGATCAAGCTGGCCTGTCTAGGATGGCTTTCTTGTCAATGAAACACAACGCTTGAGATCCATGAATGGAAGGAGAGGTTTCTTTTGGTTCACATTGGTAAAGGGTTCATTCATAGTGGGCTGGCTCCAAGGCAGGGTGGCAGGGCAGAGAGGGGGGTACGACAGAACAGAGATAGCTGAGTCTCAGCAGGCAGGCAGCAGAGAGGTCAAGGGAAAAAGAAAGGGCATGTATCTTGTGAAGCCTCAGCCTTGGAAGGACTCACACAAGAAGACTTTCTCTCCCAAATCACATTGAGATAAACACATCAGTGGACTCTAGAACTGATCTGCTAATGAGTATCATCTCCCCAAAATCCAGTAATCTCCCCCAATCCTCATCCACATATCAGTAAATGAGGCTTTAGGGGGACATCTACATGTAAACTGTAACACAATCCATCCTCAAAGATTGTGTTACCCAATAAGCACATATCTGTTCAAATATACAGCACAATTACACAAGAAAAATAATAAGGGAGGGTACCATTAACTTTCTAAGGGAAGAAATAATTCAGTGAATTGAGAAGCCAATCTCTAAGACTCAAAACTGATGTTCTTAAAGGAGGATTAAAGCAGAATTTAAATTCTTCTGATAGGCAAAAAGGTAGGAATAGTCCTGGCTCCAGAAAAGATTGGCCAGGATCCAAACTTACATGACCTCTCTGGGTCTCCATTGTTTCTCATGAATTTGGGGGACAATAAAAGTGGCTGCCCACTTCCTATCACCTATCTTTTATTTTGCTCTTGATTTTTACTGTGGTCTTTTCACATATGTATAAAACAACATAATACGTAAGTTTGTCTTGCAGGGAAGGGATAAAGGACAGAAAAAATGAATAAGCATGAGTTGTGTGTGTGTGCCAACTCTAAAGAGAATGTAAATGTTATATACTGTTAGCAGACCAAAAAGTAAAAAAAAAAGAAAATGAAGAAAGGGGATTGAAACATGGTTAGGGCAGGGATAGATGGAAGGCAAAAGGGATGGAAAATTTAATTAAGATATGTCATGTGCATTTACCAATTTTCCCTAAGGAATGTAAACACCATGTCTTACAGTAGTAGACTAATAAACAACAAAAAAGTATAAAATAAAAGTGGCTATCTCATAGAATTCAAGGACTTAGTAATCCATAGAAAGTTCTGTAGTATTTGTTACTTAATAAATAATAAAAAATAGTGACCATTATTTTGCCAATTTGAGGTTTAGGAAAATATATGAGTAAAGGATTTTCCGGGTATTGAGATAGAAAGTTCAAATTATTTTAGAAACCAAGAATGTCTTTCCTATGCTCAAGATCCTGGTAAGAAGGTCACTGCTGGGACTGGTACATCAGGCAGGAATTGAGCCCAAGGTGGTGGCTTCCCGGATGGTCTACAATGTGACATAGTTTGTTCATAGTTAGGACCTCCTTCAGTTACAAAGATTTGCTGTATGTTGGAGGCTGGTCTGTTCAAAATTAATCTGCATGTGTTTCTCTTGGATATGAATTTCAGAATGCCTTTCAGGTCTTATTATTCATTTTTTTAATGAGTAGGATATAGGTTTTTTTTTTAATGAACATGGGAAACGACACAAAATTTCATTAAACAGAGCAATAGGGGCTGGTCAGATAGCTCAGGGCTGGCCATACAGCTCAACAGACTGAAGTACCTTCTTAGGCAGACACAGGGACCAGAGTTCAATCCCCAGAATGCCCTGCTGGTCTTGTCTCCGGGGTGTACTGAGACTCTGACTGAGACTGTGATCCCAGCCCTTAGGAGGCTGAAACCAGGAGGATCACTAGGAGTCTGATTTGTGCAATGAGAACCTGTAGACCTTGTATTAAATACATAAAAAAGTAATAGAATTCAACATGCTTGATATATTTCATGATGTTATCATTCAAACTAGTTGTTTAGGTTACCAGATATAAAAATTGATTCAAAAACAAAACAACAACAAAAAGTTTTAAGAAATTACAAAGAAAAAGGAATAAAAATAAGAATAAGAATAAAAAGAAATATTAAGTATTAACTGCTCTTTTATATACCTCACAGATCTAGAAAAACAAACAAACAAAAAAAAAATTCCTAAAATTTATCTGGAACCAGAAGAGACCTAAAATAGCAAAAGCAATCCTGGCCCACAAAGCAAAGGCAGAACGAGGCATCAAAACACCTGACTTGAAATTATACTATAAAGCTCCTGTGATAAAATCAGCATGGCACTGGCTTTCACTTTTGAAGCCCTGGGCATCACACATCAGAGACTCTTTGTCATGCAAGCTTTCCTGTGCATTTCAGGGTGCTTGGCAACATCCTTGGTCTCTACTCACCACTGGAGCATCATCTCTGAAGCTTCTGTAAGTTGAAGCACTAGACACGTACTGTACATCTGGATGACCTAGTGAAAGTGATCAGGCCCAAACCAACTGCTTCGGGAGAGTACTCAAGGGAAAATCTGAGAAGAAGGAGCACCCTTCATACTGTACATCAAATGTGTTCACATGGCAAAATGAGTGACGTGTATCTAGAGTGAGTTGGGATTTAAAGGCAGAATAATTGCACTCATTCATGAAAGAATGGGAGTGGCCATGCTCACATGTTTTTCCCTACTGAATGGAACCCAGACTCTTTGCCTACTAGTGGGACTAATCCATAAGCTTGGGTTCCGCAAAGATGGTTGAGTCAGCAAAGTGGGCTATGTCAAGCGTCTCTGCTCCCGTGACCCCGAACATTGACTTCCACCTAGCGGTGCACTGAAAGCTGCTTTGTACAACTTTTTTTCCTCCATGGTCCAAGAGGCAATGAACACCAGCCAGCAGCCTGTGAAAATATGAGCTGAGTCAACCAGATTTCCTCTGCACAGAACAAAAATTAGAAGAACAATCTGAATTTGACAACTGGAAATTGACAATAATTGACTCCATTTGATGGCAAAGTGAAAAGTGAAAAGCCTATGGTTTGATGGAGGAGAGACTCTACACCTCTGGCTCTTGGAAGCCAAATTTTCCTGCCTCCTATCAATTAAATCTGTTCGTGGATCTCTTATGGTGTCTGTGGCTTGTGCTAAGTTGTGTAGGTCTCTGTTGTTTCTATTTTAAAAACTAGAGTTTTATTAACTTCACAGGAAATCTATCTAAGCTCGCAAACATGTTTTGAATGATTCCACTGATGTCAGCATGGGTGTGAAAGTGGCCCTCCCTGTCATATTTTCATCATTTTAAAACTGTCAGTGTAGGTGGGAAAAAGGCAAGCTTGGCATCTTCTGCCATAAAACGTCATTGCCCAGAATTGCTCTGCTCCCACCTGAACCAGCCTTCTAACACGACCTAACGAATGAAATTAGCCATGGCAATGTGATGCTGAAACTGCTTTTCATATAATTGCCATCACCTAAAGCTGGTGGCCAATGGGGCATTTGTGGCCATGTTGTTTGTTATACCGAATACATCACTGATTTTCTCACTCTGGCTTCCCTACACTGTTCTATCAGCTGCGATTTAAAAATATCCTTTTCCATGAATGTGTGAGTGGTGATGTGCTCCTCGGCGGGGGGGGGGGGGGGGGGCTCAGCTTAGCAATGTGCTCTCAGGCCTGGGAAAGACTGGGCTTAAGGAGGGTTATTATTGCATGTCCCACGTGGGCTCAGTTTCCTCTTCCAAAGGAAAACATGCTGCTACTGCAGATGGATTTATTAGGATTGCTGTGCGGCATCCAGAGGTGACTCGCCAGCTGGGACAATACAGATAGTCTTGAAAAATAAATGTGAGAATATTATTGCTGGCTTCTCACATTGAAAAACAACCAAAGATACAACTGGAAAATTCAAAAAATTCGCATGCCAAAAAATAAATAAGATGAAATGTGCAGAAGAACCCAAATGTGTTATTCATCTTAAAAATACAGTGTACTATTTATAATAGTAATAATAATAATAATAATAATAATAATAAATCATTTAATAATAATAATAAATCATTTGTTTATTTGGTACAAGGACTCCTCACTGGGCAGCTCAGACTCACAGTGATCCTCCTGTCTCAGCCTCCCCAGGTCTGGGATTACAGGTGTGCCCTGTCTCCGTGGCTGACTTGGTGTGCTGACCCGGCATGTGGTACCAGGGATGAAACCTGGGTCCTTGCACTTACCAGGCAGGTGCTTAGATGGCCCAGCTATCTCCCCAGCCCTGTTTAGCCATTTAACTTAAGAACACTTTGACAAAATTTAAGGAGGATTGGTCCTATAAAGATTGAGGGATTTATTTTATTTTATTATTTTATTTTATTTTACCATTCCAGTGAGTGAGCTGTTCTTTTACTCAATCCTCACCCTATTGCAAACCTAGAAGTTTTAATTTTTTATTCTTGCCAGTCCCTTCAAAAGCATGACACTTTTCTTTCACAGAGTATCATGCTATTATCCATCCTGATTCCTCCAGACTTCTAGCATTTGTTGTAGAAACAAAATAGTTTTACATAGACTGGGCATGGTGGCCCGTGCCTGTAATCCCAGCAATGGGAGGGTAAAAACAGGAGGATTGTCACAAGTCTGAGCCATGTGCATAGTAAGACCCTGTGCCACGCATATTAAAAAATTGTTTTACATTGTGTTAATATTCATGTGATACAAACTACACATGTATTTGTTTTCTGCTATATATGATAAAGTTTTACAGAAATCCTATCATCTCATTTTGATAAATCTTTACCCAGTTTCTGTCCCTTCTGTTAAGGGAAAGAATACTCTGGCACTTTCTGTACAATAGCCACGCTAAGACCCTGGAGAGGGAGCCGCCATGGACAGCTAAGGAGTACACAGTCAGACCACCCATTCACATACTCACTTTTTGTGCTATGGTGGGAGCACGTTCACATCTAGGAATCACACCTTTACTTTAAAAGTGCAGTTTTCTTTGAGTGTGACTTGCCCCTCAGGAGTTATGCTCATAACTATTTGTAATGTTTGCTTTTCTTACTACACCAGAAGTACTGAGGTGGTCCACGAAGTTTCCTTATAATCACAAGGAGAGCTGCGCATGAATGGTGCCCCTTTATTGGTTTAGTAGGAGAACATACAGAAATCTGTGTATTAACCTTTTATTTTCACCAGCCAATCCTATTTCACTGTAGAATCTGAAGAAAAGTTCTCCTCAATATATGTCAGTGACCCTAGAAAGCATGTACCACAATGCACTAGGCTTTCAGGTCCAATCCAGTCAAATTGCCTACCATTGTTCATGATTCCCTGTGAAAATTTAATTCCAAAGGGCACAATGGCTTGGGCCTACAAAGCACCATTTGATTTGCTTGCAGCCCTCTTAGAGACTGAAGATTCCCCAGGACACCTATAATGAACCCCAGTACCTCAGAATAGGAATGGATCTAGCACAGGGTGTTTACAGACATAACTGAAGTTAAAGGGGGCCTCTAGCATGAGACGCAAGGCAATGGGATTTGTGCCTTTATCAGAAGAGAAGCTCAGGTCCTAGATGCAGATTCAAACAGAACAGGAAGCTCTTTGGAAGTCAGAGTCGAAGACAGCCACCTACCCACCAAGGAGGGTGCTCCAAGTGGCTGACACCTTGAAATCAGAGCTCCAGGAATATAAAAAAATAAAAAGTAAATTTGGTTGCCTGCGCCATGTAAGGTAATGTGGCATAGTAACCCTAGCTAATGAACTTATTTTATTTTATTTTTATGAATTTTAGGACAGTGTGTGAAGAATATAGAAGGTCTTACTACATAGATCAGACTTGTAGGGATCCTCCTGTTTCCAGCCTCCCCAAGCGCTGGAATTACAGACTTGTGCCACCACGCTCAGTATAAAATTTGAAAAGGATTTCTCTTTTTAGGGGGGCCTGGCTCAGGCTGCCTTAAGGGCAGGTCTAGTGTGGCATGTGATTGAGGATCAAACCACAGTCCCTTGCCCTTGACTGATTTTGCTCAAGAAGGTGCTTTAGACAACTGAGCCAATCTGCCCATGCCCATATTGATTTTTTGAAGCTTGAACTAGCCAATTTTGAGATGGTAAGTTGTTTAATTGCAAAAAGCAATAGGAAATTTTGCTGTATGCCTTTTCCCAGAAATAACAAGTGTTAACATTTTAATGAATTTTCTCCTAGTTATTTAATATTGTACTGGAGCATTTTTTGTTATTATTAAATATTCGTAGTAAGATGTATTATAAAGACTGTAAAGAATCCTTCCATAAATATTTAAATAGAATCCTAGTATTAGACATTTGGACTAAAATTCCTTTTTTCTTATATTCTTGGCATAGTGTTAGTCATAACAAAACTTTCACTATATAAATTCTTACCTAACATTGGTTTGCATTACATATTTAGAAATAAATGTTTACTGGAACAAGGATTGTAAGTTAAAGTTATAAAAATTAACAGTCTTACTTTCATTTGCCAAAATGGTTTATAATATTTTTACTTACAGAGACAGTTTAAGCTAATACTTGCCACAAACATAGAAACATTAAATTTTCTTAAAATACATTTTCTTATGACTAAAAATCAGTATCTCATTTTATTCAGAGCATGATTAAATGACTTTACTTTTGTTCTACTCTAGTGGGGCTGGACTCCTACTGAACTGGGTGGGCACTGCTGTCCATTTGTTCTGTTCCCCACCCACAAGCCCCAGGCAGGACTGGAACTGCAGGACTTTTTTCAAACCTTTTGTGTTTTTCAAATAAATATGCAAACTCTGAAAACAAATTTTTTTTCTCGTTGGGTCAACCTGTTCTGTTTATAGTCAATGTTCTAATTATACTTTTAACATTTTTCCGAATACATAATGGTATAAAATAGAATTCTTTTAAATTTACTTTTATTTTCTTTCCATTATTATTTGCTTTTTCTTATCATATTGTAGTGGATAGAACACTCAAAAAATATTGAGAAAAAATGGTAATACTGGCCATCTTTGCTACCTTATTCTTTTCTAGTATCCTTACAATAGTCTGATGCATTTCTATTGATTCATCATCTATAGATCTCAAAATAAATTTACTCTTTTATTGCCCTTTAGCTTTTCTTTTTATTTTAAGATAATTTTGGATTCAAATGCAAGTATAGAAATAATACAAGGCAGAATCTCACACCATTTTACAAAGTTCTCCATTGGAAACATGTTGTATAGCTATGGTGCAGTGCACACACACACACACACACACACACACACACACACACACTTGAAATTGATACAATCCCACCAACATTTCCTTAATATATTTATAAAAAGAAGTGATATAGAATACATTTCAATAGAAAATAGCAGATTGCACTGCAAATAAAGATACATGTTGTTCATGAAACTTGATTCAGTTATAGGTGAATGCCATCATTGAGATTAGTAAGTTACTGAGATGTATTTTCCCATGAGTTGTGATGCTATTTATTGGTCTAATAGAAAGATTTTATATGAGGTTTAAGAAGCACAAAAAAAGGGCTAAATTGACATTTTGCTTTGCAGAATTCTAAATGTGTAGACATTTAAATTTTAATATGTTTAAGTGATTACGCATGTTAAGTAATTCGGTGTTTAGAACTATTCTTGTCCACAAGCCATTGATAATTAAATAAATGTCACCCATATACAGGTCTTCATAGTAGGTACAGAATCTGGTTTACTCAGCAATTTTATCTTTGAATTTAATGAAAAGTTAGAAGTAATGATATTTTTCATCAGTGAAGCAATAGCCAAATACAAAATTGCAGTGTACAACATGTAACAGTTTAACACACTAAAGTGTGTTAATTAGATTGAAAATTAACTACATAAGATCTTAGGGTTATGAAAATAATGGGACTGAGCAGGCTAAATAGTGCAGAGTGTTCCATCCCCGGGCCTGCCATGCCTGCCTGGCCCCGGGCACGCTGAGACAGCAATTCAGACTGAGCATTGTGGCTTGCACCTCAGCTCTTGGGAGGCTGTAAACAGGCAGATCACTACGAGTCTGATCTAGTAGCGAGACCCTGAACACCCGGCAGACCCTGCCCTAAAATACAGAAAAAAGAAAAACAATAATAATAATGGGACCAATACCATCTTTGAAAGACTGAGGATGTGGAGACTCGTGTCTGCTATTTAACTGACAGCTTCAAATGCATTCACTAGGAAGAAAAACTGTAGTCATAAATGTGTTGAAGGTCTGGAATTTAAATAATCCAAACGCTTGCTATAGGAAGCTGATTTGTTTTGCGAAAAGAAAGGACTTCAGTAGTCAGCACAGTTCTATATTTAAATACTGGATCTGAATATGGGCAAGTTCCAAAAAATAAACTTGGAGACAAAGGCAGAAACTCCTAGAAGATGGATGGCGGAGTCTTTTGCTTGCAGGCAACAGGGACAGACTCTGGTGCACTTAAGTAAACAAGATGGATTGGCAAGGTATCAGAAGCCAAAGAAACTGAACCAAAGGCTGAGACTTTGCCTTAGCAGGAGGCTAGACTGACAGAAAGCTGGAATCCTGTAACAGGAGCTGCAGGAACTCTCTGATTAGCACCTCAGCACTTAAGTGGCTTGAAAAAGTCCCTAATTGTCTGTTTTATTGTTCCATCCTTGTTTCTCACTTTATGTGATTTAATGTCCTGAGACAGAATCCAAAGGGCTCCGCACGTGCCTGTCCCTTGAGCAGAGAGAGGAAGCACCTGGTGAGAGATCTTGGTGCAGCCACTGGAGTGAGAAGGCAGGGAGTGGTGCAGAGCTCGCTGACCTACTGGTCTTCCAAGCCTGCAGAGAACAGAAGAGACACATGATTCCCTATCACACAGCAGGAATTCACAAAAACAATGTCCACACTGGAAAAAAGAAACTTCCCACCCCAAAGTAGAGAGACTTGCCGAAGCCATCCTCAAGTGAGTCTTTCAGTTTTCTATCAGAGACACCTACAGAACTTGAACACAGAGCGCGCCCCATACTCACTCTGGGATCGGAATGATCCAGTTGAGGTGAAGGCGTTTTGGGAAGAATATGCACTCAATGATTGAGTGACCTCTGGGATCGTTTCCAAATCGAGCTTCCATGATTAATAGAGAACAGCAATTAAGCATCTAATTTGCATAATAGCTTTACCATTTTACCTTGGTAACATATTGGAAAATAATTTGTCCTTTGGGGCTGAGAATGTTTTCTCACACCAGTGCTTTCTGAGGAGTTAAAAGGTGCTGCACAGAAAGAAAGTGGAGAATTCATAGTCCGTTGGTGTCTCCCAGAGAATCTCTGTGCCTCTGAGGGTCTGAACCTATTATTTTAAACACTGGCTGACAAATGCAATCATTTCTTTCAACCTAATACCAAAGAAAAGTCTTAATTTGTGAGGATTGCAAAAGGAGAGGTGCACAGCCTCAAGCAAATTGCTTGAAATACACATAACATGTTTCCTTTTCCTAATTGGAAAAAGTTAGGATATCTCATTCAGCTCTGTTCAGGTAATTCCTGTTCCACCTGAATGCCACACTCAAGGAAGGAAAGAAAATTTTGTTTCATTGCTTTTTACTATCTAGATATTTGTGGATTTCTGAACTGTGCCTTTATTGCATAAACAAAGGAAAAATGTTTTCTTGACTCAATTACATTATGCATTAATTTTCTGTGATTGTCTCTTGGATAAAAATTATAAGAGCAGAGATTTATCTCAAGCAAATGTGTGTATTTTCAGTTCATCTACTAAGCCTAGAACAGTTTATCATTTGTTTCTGATTTATTTTAGCATAGCTATTTTTTTTAATTTAAGTCAATAATCCACTTTGGGTAATGCATCATGAACACTTTCTAATCAATTCTAAAACAGCAGCCCCAAGACACCTATAATGGATACTCTTTAATGCTACAGATGGCAGAACAGCCTGTGAAACAAGTCTGGTGGGCATTCTGCGAAAGCCATTTCTGTCACAATGAATCCAACATGACATGCTGGACAGCTACAGCATGGAGGGATTCTGCAAAAATTTCTCACATTTATGTCTCCTTCACTTGTTTTACTGATGATTTTGTAGAGTGAATTGACAATGCAGACTTTTGAAGTTCCAGAAAAATGGTCAAAGGTAATCTGCATTTACAGTGAAATCTGACAACTGTACAAGGGGCCCAGATCAGTAGTACTTTGCTTAACAGAGCCCAGCAAATTAGGGAGAGATGCTTTTCCAAAAAAGTTAGTTCCAAATATGTAAAGATATCCTGTTCCTGTTAATTCCTGTATCTATAAGTTTCCTCGAGCTATTTGACAAATGACACTGGTGGGCTCAATTAAGTCAATATATTAAGGAAGAATGGCAGTAATGCACCTTGTTTTAAAATCCAGATATTTCTTTCTAACGGATATTAATTTTATGAACTCTTGAATACTCAGAGTAAAATCATTGCCACAAGGCAAGTTATGATAGGTAGCACTGAAATATTTAAATAATCAATACTTAACAACTGTAGCCCTTTGTTTTGAAATTGGGAGGTCAATTCAGTTTTATCACATATGGTAAAAGGGGCTGTGTTGGATTGGTATAACTATCTAGGCTGTGGTTGAGAGCCACCCTGAATTCACAATAGTTACACTCTGTTAGCACTGTCATTTTTTTGAGACTTAGTTAAAAGCACACAAACAAACATGAGAATCAGCAGTATGCCTTATGCACCTCTGAATCTAGAGATTCCAGCACAGCGCTTAGGGTATGACTCTTGCTCCCAAGTATCACAGATCCTAGAAATGAAATTACTCTCAATTAAAGGCATGCATTTCAGCTGCAAGTTACATCCTCCTAAAAGCACCAACTCAGAGTAGCAGAGAAAACTTAAAGGTATTTCCTTGTGGTCATTATGTGCTTATAAATGGAAAATTAGTTTCAAAATAGGGAATAGAGCCAGACTTAAAAGTGCTTCTGATTCTGCCCAAATAAACAGACAGCAGGACCACACATGTTTTTCCTCCTTATTGTAGGACTTGGATTTTGTGTCTAAACTCAACTTTTAATCAGGCACAATAAAACTTCTTTTAGTCAATGAATGTTTATCCTAAAATAATAATTAGTGAAACTTTTTATCTTTTAATCAGTTTGAAACCCCAATAAAAATATCAGCTTGGATAAGCCTGTTAAACCTGAAGTGTTTTTAACTGGCCTGGTTTGAATTAACATTTTTCTTAAACTGATCAAATACTGCATAGCATGTCCTAGAAGCTGATATAATCATTATGGTCTCTCACATTGAAGTACAATGCTAGCATGAGAATGCCTATCTTCTATAATGGCATACAAATACCTGAAATAAATAAGCACACTAATACAGGTTTTTTTTCCTTCACTGTAAGGTTTTCATACTGCTCCAGACAGGTTAACAGTGGAGGCACATAAATTTTTGATTGTTTTATACATTGTGTGTTTTTCCTCAGTTAAAATCTAGAAAATTCAGGTGCTAGAGAGATAGCATAAGTGGAAGAAGCAACTGCCTGGTGAATGCAAGACCCTGGGTTTTATCCTCAGTACCACAAATAATAAATAAATAAACAAACAAATAAATAAACTATCCAGAAAATTCATTGAGATTTCTCTGCTTTCTAAAGCACCTGTCACATGATGATTAGAAGTGTCACTTTATTTGCCTACTTTTTCAACCCTGTGACCAATGCAGGAGCCATAATCAATCCACACATAATCATTTTTTAGTGGTAAAGCAAGTATTACACTGTCAGGAGATGCTTAAATACGCAGAGCAGAAGGCAACCATTTCTTAATGAAAGAAAATAAAAGTATTTCAATGTAGAATTATTTTAGTCTGACTTAAAAAAAGAAAAAACACATGGATGCTCCTGTTTAGCTAAATGTAAGACAAAAGTGGTTTTTAACCTTCTGTAGCTATTTATTTGTTTAGGTATGTATGTATATTTGCATTTATCTATTGTGTACAAGGTTTCACTACAAGATTTTGCTCATAGTGATCCTCCTGTCTCAGCCTCCCCAGGGCTGGGATTGACAGGTGTGTGCCACCACGTCCAGGGTTCCGAAGCCAGCACAGCATGTGGTAGCAGAGATTGAACCTGGGCCCTTGAGCATGTCAGGCAAATGTTTAGACCCCTGAGCTATATCCCCCACCCCTCATCCTGTTTGAAGGTTCACATCTCCTGGATATTTTCAAGAACAAAGATGCTTGGGCTCCTCTCCAAACTTAAGGAGAAAAATCCCTGAAGTGTTGATTCTAAATGTTCATATTATTGCGACTTGTCAGCAGTTTCGGGTGACGAGCCAGAGTGAAAAGATCAGCACATTTTTAGCACTAAGACTCCAATCTGAGCATGAAATACGATGATGCTGGCTATGAGAAACTTCATTCTTGTTTCAATAGCGTTCAACTTACAAAACAACATTTAATAGGAAATTAACAATTATCTCCTCAGGATAAATGTCCAAAAGGAAAATGACTGGCTTCAAGAGAATGCCAACTTTTATCTGCCTTCAAATTTTAAAAGGGATTAGCCTTGTTAAGTAATAGCCCAAGGGAGTCAAGGAGAGCCAATGTGTGAAATTTACCAAAGAAAGACAACAATCTACTTCAATCCGTGGAAGGAAGACAGGTCTAGCAATCCTCATTAGAGGCTGGGGGAGGAAACACCTCTCACCATTAGCACAGTGGTTTGGTGTCTTATGCTTGTGATGTGGTAAAGAAGACTCAACTCAGAACATTGATATATCTGTTGATCTAGGAAGAGTCAGATTTCTTTTTTTTTTTTTTTTCTGGAACTGGGTATTGAACTCAGGTTCTTTACACTTGTGAGGAAAGCCCTTATTCCACTGAGCCATCTTCCTGGGCCCTACTGAGCCATCTCCCTGGGCCCTTAGATTTCTATAGCGATCAATTTCAGAGTACTTATTTTCTCCTTAGCATCCATCCATTGCCCTAAAATCCCAAAGAACTGTACTTTTGAAGAGGTTTGCTCAGAAGCTGAACTTTAGAAGTAACTGCTGGGGGAACTGACTTTATTTATTTATTTATTTATTTAAATGTAGTGGGTACAGAGTCCCACCACAAAGCTCATACTCAGTTATCCTCCTGTTTCAGCCTCCCCAGTGCTGGGATTACCGTGTGCACCACCTCTCTTGGTCTTGGTGGCCAGCTTGGCACTTCTGGGTGGGGCCAGCACAGCATGTGGTACCAGGGATTTTAACTGGGTGCTCATGCTTGCCTAGGCAGGCACATAGACCACTGAACTATGTCTGTGGCCTGGGAACTGACTTTTAACAATGGAATCTTTGAAGCCTTGAATGATTTTTGTTTTCCATTTGGTAGAAGCAGTCATCTGCAGACAAAAAAAAAAAAAAAAAATGCAAGATGAGTGGGGAAGACTCATGACAGAATCTAAGGGATGCTCAGAAATCAGAAATCAAATAAATATTTAGTACAATACTTCAAAAATCTTAATACAAAATACATAATAGAGCATATCAACATGTTACATAAAAACAGGACCATATGACCACACTTTTCCTTTTACCTTAGGAGCCCACGTGGCTCAGTGTACAATTACTGATGCTCATCGTGATTATGTTTTTTGTCTCCCCTTAAGATATTGCAACCAAACAAACTTCCTCATGTGTCACATACTAGAGAGGATCCAGGTAAAGAAGAGGGAAGAAGAAAGGTAAGCAGTGGAGCTCTGGACGCGCACACTGACATATGTAAGCGGGTATCCGAGAGATATGTAAGTAATGGACTCAAGGAAGTTGTACACATTTCTTCATGATTGCAGTGATTTTTTTTTCTCAGTATGATGCACTAAGACTGATGTAAAATATAACTTTTAAAAATTAAATTTTTACAAAAATACTCCATTATGGCATTTTGCTGGGCCACAGATTATTGCCTGTGCAACCCTGGGCAGGAAGAAGTAAATAATTGTGGAGCGCTGTAGCTGGCTGCTGCATTCTGGGAATGTTCTTAAAGGAATCGCACAGCTATGAGTGCTGCCCCTGGTACTGAACTCTCTTGCACAGTGAACATATTCTAAAATTTTACCCTTGACTCTTAATAGTTCAGTTTCATCAGGGAAAACAACAGTTCCAGTAACAGAAGCAATTGCTTTTGTGTGATGATGGTGGTGGAAAACAAGCCATCCTTACAGGCTCTGTTTTGTCAAGGAACCACATCTATCATACTCCGTTTCCACTTGAAAATGAAGATGTGAAGGATATTATCTAACACGAAGATTAGAGTGTAGCTTCATAGACAGGATTACCTCAGAACAAGGCTTTCTAAACTCACTGGCCCCCAGTGGCATTTTTAACCCAGTTACTACGGGATCAAGCTGCATCACAAGCAGACATTCCGAAGAAGAACAATTGGTACTTTATTCATTTTCTGCACTATTCCATTTATTCCTTTCTATCAGCTCTCACAGCATTACTGCTTTTCTTACATCACGAGGAAAATCCCTCCGCAGTCTGCAGCTCTTCCTTTATCTGATGTTAAAAGGCTCCACTGCTATCTTAAAAATTATTAAATGCACACCCTTTATAAAAAAAAAAAAAATCTCTGTCTTCATCGTGGCAGGGGCAGACATTGATCCAGGAGAAAACACAAGGTGTCACTGTACTTTAGTCCCCATGAATTATTCTTTTCTAGGTTTTATCTTTTTCTATTTTTTATCTTTTGGAGGGTCACTTTTATTTGACTGCCAGGAGAAATTAGGTCGACATTACAAGCGAAATCTGTCCATCTATTTAGTACAAAGATGTTTAGCGTCACATGCCCACCAGGAACCATGTGGCACTGAGCATGACAGCCTAAGTGACACCAGTTTCTCTCGGCATGATCAGTGAGCTTCTCCCATTTGCTTCAAGGATGGCAGGATCGCAAGCTTGTGTTTCTATCACAGGAGACAAGACGACATCCTCTTACACTATCCTTATGCCTGTCCTCACAGAATGCAGATGGGTGCCCACGTGACTCCAAACGACACAAATACAGTTTTGATATTCTAATGAAATAAAGAATACCACCAGTCATTGATCATTGAATGAACTGTGCTTGCGTTAATATAAGATAAAAACAAAAATGATGAAAGCAGTCTTTGCTTTTAGCCCCAATATGGAAAGTAATTAGCTGTGGTGTCATTGAGTGAGTTGCTCACTTTCGTGTTCCGTATCAACTGCATTTGATAAAGAGGTGAGAATCGAGAAGGAAGAATTAAATTATTTCCATCATTTTCCAAGTCTACTCTATTAAATTTTAATAGTAGCAGCAATTTTAAGTTTTGACAATTTGGAAAAGCACTGAAAACTTTTGGGAATCACTCACAAGCATTTAGGTTTTTTTTTTTTTTCAGTAGAGGCCCAAATGTTTGCAGTTTAAATGATCATTTCATAACACTCTAACTTCTCCCACCAGTAATATATTCTATGTTTTTCCCATGATGGGGATAGCAGCTGAAACTCTTACTACCTCAGACTATTTTCACATCGATATGTATTTTGTTGGACCTTGCATTGTTTTTGTTGGACAGGGAAAATATTGGCAATCCAACTTAACTTTGGCTTACATTTGAATATATCTACAATTACTTAGATGCAAGTTCTAAATTCTAGAAATAAGTTTATTTTATTTAACAATTTTTTATCTTTTGGAGGGTCACTTTTATTTGACTGCCAGGAGAATTTGCTAAACTTTTCTTTGATGATCAATCCCTTACAACTTTCTGAAATGACATCCTTTAGAAACCTCCCAGAGAAGAAGAAGAAGAAGAAGAAGAAGAAGAAGAAGAAGAAGAAGAAGAAGAAGAAGAAGAAGAAGAAGAAGAAGAAGAAGAAGAAGAAGAGGAAGAAGAAGAAGAAGAAGAAGAAGAGGAAGAAGAAGAAGAAGAAGAAGAAGGAGAAGAAGAAGACCTTTATGATTTGGAACCTTTCTCTAGTAACTCAGCAGATCATCAAAATCCCCTTTGTTTAAAATGGCTTCTTCCTGTAGCTAGTGGGGCTTGTGCCCTTACCAGACCACCCAACAGCAGCCTTGAGCTACGAGGAATCATTCCATTTCTGCTCCATCACAGCTGCTGTCCTTAAACACACCTGTGCCACCAACATTGTAGTCACAGTTGCAGGGGAGTGGGGAGTGGCTATTTTCAGATGAGTGCTCTGTTCTGTCTCCTGCTTCTCCCCAAGCCCTGTTACACCACAAATCAAGCCCAATTGCCTTTCACCTGAATGGCTGCAAAGTCCCCACCGGAACTTCTGCTGTCGTCATCTTCATTCTGCCTTACCATGCTTACAGTACAGAAGCAGCAGGGTCCCAGCACGCCATTACTATAGCTTCTGTAGCCATGCATGACCTGCGTTCATTCCCCTATATCTCAGCTTCTCAATCTACACCCACTGCCTATTTCTCCCCCTTTCTTTATGCTGCATTAAGTTCTATTTTTTATTGTTCCTCAACACTAAAATGAATCTGTGTGTATACCTTGAGCCTTTGCCCTTGTTGATAATCTTGCTCAGCATGCTGTTGGAGACCTCACCCATCCACAGGGTCACCTGCCCAGTGAGATCTTCTCTGGAAAGTCTCTTTGCTCCCTTTCCCACCATTGACATTCCTTATGCCTCACCATGCTTAACTCTTTGTCTTTAGCTCTTAGACACATCTAGTTTGCTATATGTTTTATGAACATTATTTTATATAATTTGTGCCTGTGCCCCTTAACTAGAATATAAGCTGCGTGTGCATCAGGAACTTTGTTTACTCACTGCAGTGCTCCAGTTCTTAACACAGGACCTAGCACACAGTAGATGTTCAATTAATGGCCATAAAGGAGATAATCTAAAATATGTAATACATTTATCGAACATTCTAAAAACTGACCTAAAATAAAAGCATTTGCAGCATTCTCTTTCTCACTGTTGCATTTCCAATATCCTGACAGCTAAAACTATATACATATATATATATTTTTTAATTTCCTGTATCTTCTCTATATCATGCTTTCCATCACTGAATTTTGATATATACAGGAGCTCCTCGGTTCCTAAAAAATCCACTGTGCTTATCACCTAGATTGACGTGCTTTACCTGATACTTCTATTTACTTTATTAGTAAAGTCAAGGGTGCTAATACGCATAGGTAGTAGAAACATTAATAGTATCAATCTCTGTCACTTTTTTTTGTCTGCCAAATAAGGACAATATTATCACTTATGAGTTTGTACTGAGGGTATTCCAGAAATGCATCAACAGTCACTGGGACAGAGCATGGCTCACACAAAGCCATCAGGTATGATACTGCTTGCATTACATATTACATCATGTTTGCTAACATATTGCCAGCGTTGGAATTATTGTGTGTATTAACCTAACTCTCACACAGTGTTTCCGATTGTCAGTGTTGTGTCACAGCAGATGTGTGATACGTCATTATATTTGGTCCTTATTTTAAAAAAATATTTGGGAACAGAAAGAAATGGCAGTTTTATCCTGATAGTGATATTCAGGGCATTCTTTCCTCATAGTATCAAGCAAATTCATACCACTGAATGGGGCTCCATTATATTCAATAGGTTATTGCAGGCATAGTATAAAATAGACTTCAAAGCCCACCTCATAAAAAGATATTGCTATTTCTGCCTTGCTTTTCTATTTTTTTTAAATTAAACAATACAAAAGAGTGATAGAAAAAGAAACAGTGTTAGAAATGACGTTAAATTTCAAGTAATAGGAACTCAACAACTATTGCTTCGGATTATAGAGCCTGCTTAGTAGACCACAGTGGCCCAGTTTGATCCCCGGCGTGCAGTGCGGGCCCCTCCCCCAGGCTGGGCTGAGATGGCAAGTGAGACTGGGTGTGGTGGCTCGCTCCTGTAATCCTAGCTTTCAGGAGGCTGAACACAGGGGGATCACTATGGTCCAATCTATGTGGTGAGAACCTATAGAATCTGTATACCCTTACTAAAAATACAAAAAGAAAGAAAGAAATGATTGCTTTTTTGAATGATGTTGTCTTCAAATTTGTTGTTGAGTTTCTCAGATATAAATGTGTAACACTGGTTTAAAGAAAAACTGAACAAATAATAGCAAAAAAGTTTTAAGAAATTAAAAAATACTAAGAAAAATATTTAAGCATTAATTGTTCTTTTCAAAAGCAGAAATCCACCACGCAGTTACACATACTCTTCTGCATATACACTTAAATGTATCTTTTTCCCTTCTTTCATTTGTCCTTTTCCTCATCCCAGTTACCATGAATCACTTTTCCAAGGAGGACAAAACTCCCATGACATGAGGCCATCCAAGTGACTCAGCAGAGAAGGGTGCTGCGAGTAAGGCCTGCGGCCGGCACTCCCGAGGGTGAGGCTTCCCCGGGCCCAGGGGGCCTTCCGGCGCCTGCATCTCCCTGAGGGCCATGGTGATGGCTACCCAGTGACAAATGCCGAGCACAGTGACCCGGGGAAGTTGCTCCTTCTTAGCCCGTAGAAACTGTGCTTTAGGGTGCTTTTCTTTTTTATTGTTTTATACTCTTATATTTTGGAAGATTTCTTACATAACCACTAATGACTAACACAGTCCTCATAAGCTAAATATATACAACTGAAAAGTGAGAGAAATCAAGAAAACCACTCTGCATCAAATTCTTAACACCACTCAAAACTAGTAGGTTTCAAACTACTTGTGTGTTAAATTATGTCAGAGCATGTAGCAAATGATAAAAGCATATTGTTCTATGCTTGAGAAGAAGATGTGCAATTTATTTGTTGTTGTTGCTCTCGCTTTTTTTTTTTTTTTTTAATTTTTATGCATTTGGTACTGAGTCTCACTATGCAGGCTGGACTCATAGTGATCCTCTTGTTTTCAGCCTCCCGAGTGTTGGGATTACAGGGTTGTGCCAGCTCAGGGTGCCTGGGAGCAGGGCTGGTGCAGCATGCACTATGGTGATTGAACCCCAATCCCTGCACTTGCCTAAGCAGGCACTCAGTCTGCTGAGCTATCTTGCTGGTCCCTGTAATTTGGTTGTGAGAATTTTTTTTTTTCCGTAGCATTTTGGGAATGAAAACCATGCCGTTTAGGGCGCTTCTCTCAAAAGGAACTGAATGTGAATCTTACAAATTTAAACATTTAAATGATTGAATCATGTAAAGTGACTTTCTTGGAAAGCTTCTAGTGTAAGCTAAGGACTAGTAGAAACATCTGGGCCATCATTCAGCATCTTGGGAATGGGCCGGAGTTCTGCTGAGGATCTCCCTGAGGATTTCACACGTGGTTCCTTTGGGAAGGGCATCCGGAGCTGTACATCTCAAACTGGCTTCCCCTGGAGATGCCAGCGAGACGCTACGGTGAAGCAGTGTTCTGGGGTTTGTTGCGTTGTCTGCATCGCCAGCAGCTACTCACCGATGCTGCTGCACTCACTTGTGATCCTCACACTGAGCAGCGATAGTAAGGAAAGCCATCCCATTGCCTTCTGTTAATAGGATAACTCTCATTTCTTAGGGTTCCCATCAGCATCTTTCTCTAAAAGAGTTCCCTGGGCACACCCCTTACCTCACCCTGCAGGGTCTTTCTCCATGCTCCTGAAGTATTCCCTACCTGTACTTATCAGCTCCCACTTGCCTTATGCAGTTAATGTGTGCCTTTCTTACTATTTAGAAGCTCCATATACAAAGAATGTGCATGGCTTACTTTTATTTCTTCAATTTCAAGCATACTGTGTGGGTCATAGTTCAAAAATGATTTGTAAATTTTCTATCGAATGTTAAACACCCTCTTCACCTGTGTTTCATTCCTTCCAGATTTAAAGAATAGCTTTCAACACTGTCTGCCCAGCACAGTCCCTAGAGATCCTGCGTAAAGTGCCCATGATGAGTCCAGACCAATTAAATCACCATGGTTGGCACAGGGAACCTGGCAGTGTTTAATATTCCTTGGGTAAGGACCGCCCAAATAGCTCATTGATTAAAGCACCTGTAAGCAGGTGCAGAGGCTGGGTGTTCAGTCCCTGGGCCTGCCATGCCGGCCCCAACCCCAGGTAGCACTGAGATGGCAATTGAGACTGGGCGTGGTGGTGCATGCCTATAATTCCAGCTCTTGGGAGGGTGCAAATAGTTATCACTATTAGTGTGATCTAGTGGTGAGACCCTAAACATCCTAAATAATAAATAAATAAATAAATAAATAAATAAATAAATAAATAAATAAAATTCCTTAGGTATTCTCAATGGTTGCCCAACTCATAAAAAGACCCATTTGATCACATCTGGTTTTATGCTAATGAAGTGATCCTTACCAGGATCCTAGGTAGCTCTAGGATTGGGTCTTGTGGCCAGAGAAACAAACCAACCATCTGATTGGAAGTTTAGAAGTTTACAGTCTACTCTTGACCATGGGCCATGTGAGGAAGCAGGAAATTAAAACCAATCATCAATGTCAGTGATTTAATTATACTTATGTACTAAAACCTTGAAAACATCGCTTAAAGAAAACATCTAGGGGACCAGGGAGATGGCTCAGTCGAATAAGTGCTTCCCTGGCAAGCAGAAGTGACTGAATTCAATCCGAGGTTCTTCCAAAAAAAAAAAAAAAGAGAAAGAAAGAAAGAAAGAAAGAAAGAAAGAAAGAAAGAAAGAAAGAAAGAAAGAAAGAAAGAAAGAAAGAGAAAAAGAAAGCATCTAGGAAGCTACAGATGGGATCATATCAAAGTGGCAGAAAGAGGTCTACCAAGAAAAGCCATGGAAGCCTTATCCTCCCCCAACCCATCCCTTGCCACATGTATTGTTTTCAGTCTGACCCCTCCTAGCTTATATTCTTGACAAATCAAAGTGTCTCAACTCAGTAAGCATAGTGCCTTACTCAGTTCTGTGAGTCATTCTAGTGAATTATAAAACCTGAGGAAAGATCCCAGGGACCTCAAAATTCATACTGAATTATGCAGACATGCTGGGGATTCTGTTTTTGACGAGTGGCTGAAGTGGAGCAATCTTGAACTCTTAACCCTGTGGCTTGGTATAGCTCTAGGTAGTTAGCACCTGCACAGAACTGAAACGCAGGATTTCCACTAGGTATTGCAGAATTGTCAGATAGCTGTGACCAATTTTACAAAATAGTCTGAAGAATCGATTAAAAAGATAAATGATTATTTAAGAGTGCTACTTATGTGAAATCCATTCCTCACACCATGTTCTCCAGATAGCTAAAATTGGCTTCAGAAAAAATGGGAGGCTTTTTCTTTTTTGGAACAATGAGAAAATGTTATGATAAAGACAAAAAAAAAAAAGTGTTGTGAGACCACTTACCTTGTGTAACAATTAGGGTGGGATGTTAACTTGATGGGCTTCAGGATCCATCCCGCAGACCTGTGCAACACGCATTTTGCTTAGCTTGGGTCAGGGTCTGGTCCCCTACTCCTTACTCTCTGGTTCTGGTCCATTGTTCTGCATCATGACAGCCACAAAGTAGAAGGATTTACCCCTCTAGGCCTCTGCCACAGTGTTTCTGACTGGGAGACACCTTACTACAGACTGAATCCATCTGAAACATGATCCAGATGAAACCTCTAATTGTGAACGTCAGGTATTGTGTCCCGCAAGGAGAAATATGCACAGTGTATTCCAACCAGTCTATCCTCTGACACATTTATCTTTTATAAATTACTGAAAGGCACATTGTAAGAAGAAATACTTGGGTTTGAACACAAGACCTTTGTAGTGAGCTACATCCCATTTTTGTTTTATTTTTATTTTGGAACAGGATGTCTTTAAGTTTCTAAGTTGACTGGTATTGCTCAAACTCACTGTCCTCCTGTCTCAGCCTCCTAGAGTGTTGAGATTATGATTGTGAGCTACCCTATCTGATATCTAAGAGTTTTTTGTTTGCATAACAGAAAATGATTTAGACATTAAAAATTATAATGATAGACAATAATCTTAAAAAGACAAGAAAATTATAGCAGTTCATGATTAGAAATCATTGTCTGAATAATTTGACGTATAAACTGAACTTCTGAAATAGAAGAACAGTCTTTCCAAGAAAAGAGGGATATATGCTGAGATAGGAAATAAGAAGCACTTTCTTACTGTCACATTTAGGACAATATAAAGATTTTGCTTCTAGTCAATGAAAGGTGTGGGATTTCTGTCTACCAGCAACTAAATCAGTCCTGCATTTTTCTTCACCAGACACCAGCTGGGTGTCTGCTAATTGGCTTCAGCACTGCCTACCTGAAGACAGCATCCGATACCAGAGGTCGAGGCTAAGTACATAAGCCCACCCCCACAGTAAGTACAGGCTGGGAACTTTGTTTCTGATGGACTGACTGTAAATCAGTTTCTATGTCCCTCCTTGGGTTCAATTATTGCCCTAGAACAGCTCACAGAGCTCAGGCAAACACTTTATTTACATATGTTCATTGGCTAAAAAAGACTACACTGAAGGATAAAGATAAACAGGCTTCAGACATACACACGGCCTACTTCATCACTGATCACTCTTGGTCACCTCAACCTTCACATGCTAGTGCTCTGGTTCTCACAAGTAGGGTTGGAGATGTTGAAAGTTCCAATCCAAAAGATGTTCCTAGCCCTTAAAAGATTTCAATGAATTTAAGAGTTTAGTATCAGGATTCAGAGTCAGAGATTAAATAGTAGGATGAGTGATTTTCCTAGCACCCTCTCTACAAGGGTGTTAGGAACAATGTTTCTGGAGTTAAAACAGAAGGCAAAAATATGAACAAAAGGATTTTTCTAGAACCTATCACCCACCCCTGGAAAGTCTTAGGATTTCAAAAGCTATGGGCCATCAACTGGGGATATTTTAATGTGCAAAATTCTCATTATCTCCCTCTGTACATAAAGACACAGGATACAGATGGGTGAGAAACATCTAGGACACTATGAACGGATTTGAATAGCTTGCTTGGTTGAAGTGAAAACCTTTCAAGGATGAAAAGCTGATTCTGGACTCAGTTCAGTCCAGGCTTAATGGTTTAGAACCATGTCACAGAAAAAGCTAAATTCATTCTAGATTTAATGAGATAGAGCACAATGATAGTAGAGTTACATGATGGATGTGTTTGAGAAAGAACAATCCTCAATCCAAAAGTAGTTCTGGAAGATTTTCACCTAAAAAGAACATGAAAAATCAGTATATTTATTATGGCATTATCGCAATTAACATTTTTGTTACAGGTAGGTTTCTTTTAGCAATTATACATGTAATGTGATTATAGTTCAAATCAAAGGAATCAACTAAGGAAAAAAGCCCAGGCCCAGTACCTTTAATTATGCCTTCTTGGGTAATGGACACACCTCTAATTTTAAATTGATTGGTCAAATTAAAATGTTTATTTTAGCTACATTAAAGAATGAAATCAAGGCAAAATAGGAAGTTACACAAATTATCCCAGAGGATTATTGTAAGACCTTGTACTCCACATCAGCAGTGCTCTATTTGCTAATGTCTTTCTTTCATAGTATGCTGAGAAATTTCTATTGTAGTTGGAGACTGCCAGAATGACAAATACCAGATTGAATATGGTGGGAATCACACTCTGCTTATACAAGGTAAAAAAATCTCGGCTCAATAGCTGTAATCTTAATGTTTTGGAACTTTGTATGAAAGGAGAAAAACATAAAACAGAAGACATTTTCCTCTAGGCAATGTGATAGTGATTTTAATTAAGAACCAGGAACTCTTGTGGGACCCCTAAGTTTGTAAATATTAGGCTAACATGAAATAAAACCTGAATTGAAATTGATTAGACTAAGAAATTATTGAGTCATCATTTTTCCATACTTACAATTCTTTTATTACATCCATGATCACAAAGATATACGCTGAAACTCTAAATCATGCAAGATCAAAGTAAGAAACAAAGTCATAAGACGATATCATACAAACTGAGTTTGTACAACGAAGAACAGATTAATTATGAGGATCTAATAGTCTGTGGCTGACTGACAGAATTTATAGAGGGTTGTGGACATGAATAAAATGAGCTGCTTTGGGACAAAGGTTTTTATTCTACATGTCTACAATGATGTACTAGTAACATGATTTTTCTTAACCTTAAAAGTTATATTAAATCAAATGTTCCAAATGGACAATCAAATATTTATACACCCAAACAATCAGGGTAATAGCATCCTTCTCAGATGAAAGTATAGCTGATACTACTTCCAAAATTATTGCAAATACTACCCTTTTCAGTACCTTACATTGAATCCAGGGACCTCACTCTAGGCCGCATTCCTAATTCTTTTCTTATTCTGAGATGGAGTCTGGCTACATCACTGCCTTAGTTACTTTTCTCCTTGCATAGACAAAATATCTGATGCCTAAAGTTAAGGAAGGAAAGGTTTATTTAGCTCACAGTTTGCAGAAGTTTCATCCCATAAGCAGTCAAGCCCAGGGCAGGGTGGCTTTGCAGAACAGTTCACCATGGGCAGAAGACAGCAAAGTCATCAGCTGACCTTAGCAGTGTCTTTTTGCCTCTTTTACTCTCTTAAGAGAATGCTGGGATTAGGGTGGTGCCAAACCATTTAGTGCACTGATCACGCATCTTAATCTCAGTATCATGCCCTCTAGGTTCAGCCAGCTCTGAAAAGACACCCCCATGGCTTCATGAGGCTTTGGGTAGGGACCTCCAGTCACAAACCCTAACAGGATCTTGCAAAGTCTCCAAGAGGCACAGGTTAGACTCCAACTTGGGATTCTCTTGCCTCAACTTCCCAGAGTGCTGGGAATAGAAACTTGCATATTACATAAAGGGAGTCTTCTAAAACTATGGATTAGCTTAAATCATTATGCTAAGAAATGTGTGTGGACTTTAATGGTTATTTTATACACGAGCACCCTGAGACTCAAAATTATATTGTACAAGGACTCACAAGGTATTTGTCTACAAGATGCATATTCCAGGGACCGGGGAGATGGCTCTGTAGAATAAGTGCTTCCCTGGCAAGCACAAGGGCCTGAGTTCAATCCCTGGTTCTGTTAAAAAAAAATGCATATTCCATTTAGTTCACTATCTATATTGTCTTTATTTTCTACTATGGTCACTCTGGGCTGGTAGGGACCACATCTATCTGGAGCTTTCTTTAAAGCCATTAATCTCATCTGATACAATTTCTATTATATCAGAAATTCTAAGATTGGGGCCTTAGTGTTTTCCATTTCCTTAAAGCTCTAAAGTAGTGCAACTTTGTTTCTCTATGTTTCATTTTCTTTGTGCTCTAGAATATTATACTACTAAAGCATCAGGAATATTCAGCTCTATTTTTCACATTTAAAAAAAGCAAGAGTAAATCATTTGTCTGAAGTCACATAATGAGTAAACAGAAAAGTCAGGATTTAACACAGATTGTTCAGTTCCAAAGTCAATGGTTATTTTCCAGGCAATAAATTATCTCCTTTCAAAGGAAATTAGTACATGCTTGTGAATATTAATAAGCCCTTTAAATTCTTTCAGTGACAAACATAAATATTATGAATTTTTTTTAAGTTCAAAACTTTCAGTGAAAAAAGACCTACATACATACCAAACATGATTATAATTAACCTCGAATTATTTATCAAGTTGAAATATTATCCACTGCATTATTTTATTCCTGAATACACCACTTTTAAAATCTACACTTATTCTAACTGTACTGGGAAGAAAAATCCCTAAAAGATCATAGGACGCTGTCCCTCCACAAAATTCAGAGAGCTATGGTTTGGAGTTTTTATGGGCTATTGATTATTTACCAGTAAAAAGTTATCTCATTTACTTTATCTTGTAAGGAACAAATGCTACACATCAATTTTTTATGGCTCTGTGACTAGGGAAATAGCAGAAGGCTAACTTTGTGTCCAGGTCAAATAAAGCCTCTTTTCAATCAGGCAATATAAATTTCAGTTGTCCTCTCAGGCCCATTAAGAGATAGGACATGAATCAAGGTTATGAAGTTAAGTATTGTTTTCGCATCATCCTAAAGATGTGAGCAGAAATATCTTCCCAAGTGTCCTAGTTACTTTTCGCTCATTGCTGGGACAAATACCAAAATCCAGAATTAAGGAAGGAAAGGTTTATTTAGCTCACAGTTAGTGAAGGTTTCAGTTTATACTCAGCTGGCTGGAAGGAACAGCAGCACATGGAAGAGGGTAAACTTTCATCGCAGCAGAAAAACAGTAAAGAGCAAGCAGAGGGACAGCAGCTATGGCGGCTAGCTAGCCTCTCTCCCCTCCTTACATTGTAATGAAGATTACCCACCCCAGGGCAGTGGTAACACTTCACCGTTATGCCTGCACTGTACCATGAATTATTTACAAACTCTAGGAGTTGCCCCATTGACCACATGGGGCCTGAGGGGTCAACTAGATACAAATCATAACACCAAGTGAAGAAAAAGAAAGTTTCAGGAAAATACATCGTTATACTTTTACCTACCTGGTTCATCCACTTGGTAGTCAGAACTCATTTAACTCCTTCCCACAAACTCACAAGTTCCTCTGACAGTGATGGTTGCTGAGGATCTGCACAGAAAGAAATATAGAGTGAACTCAAGCAGTATGATCAGTGGAAAAAAAAATGCTAGTGCTTTCAAAGGGCGAGGTTTGGTTTTCCCTACAATCCTGCCATTTCAAATTCTCTTTGGCACCAAAATCTCAATGTTTGATGGCTCTTTTTGGTATCTCTTCAGATTAACAACACAGAACTCTAGGATGTAGATTTCAGATGGTAATCAGGAAGGACTGGTCTATAATCTATGCATGGGACATTGCTGATTTAATCTTCCATGTAAATCATAACAGGGAGAAGACTTACTTGGTGTCTCACATTGCTCTGTCCTCAGATTGACTAATATGGAGGGTCATTAATGTATACATTCTTCAAGTGAAAATACCTTGGCTGTGTTATTTACTCTGTGTGATTACACAGCAGGCCTCAATGGACATTGGATGATTATACAGATAAATGTTTGCAAAATTAAAGATTCTAGATATTATACTAGGTTGTTTTTTCATGTGATTCTCAGCCACACATATCTGTTCAGTGCGAGAATAAGGACTTGAATAGCCCATCTCAGGTGCCCCATCTAAATCTGTTGGCAAAATGTACAGAAATAATACAAATACATGCTCCACAGACAGAAAGGTCAGATCTGTATAGAAGTAACTGTTTTCCATCATAGCAAAGCCAACACCTTCTGTAGTGTTTTAAGACAATTAAATCATGTTCTTAGTGCCTGGAAGCCAAGATAAGTGTGATCCAGTCAAGAAATGCTTCAATCAATCAGTAACTGTCTGGCCATCAGAAGTGGACAGAACCAAAACGTTATTGGCTTCTCATCTATTCACTGTCAAGTTGTGGCAACCCTAGCTTCTTATACTGTCACATGGCACCTGGAACACATCTTCAGCACAGAAATATACTCTTATACACACATCTATGTGTATCTTAAAGGCAAGGATCACTTGCTGCAAAACAAAAAAGAAATCAAAATGCTAATATATGTCTCCAAGGATCTCAGAAAATGTGCTGTATTTTAGCCACACTAGATGTGTGCATTTGAGAATCAGGTACGTGCTGGCAGTCAGGTGAGATCTGAGACATTGTAAAATCCAAACTTAATAAACATAACCTCCACTTTTGAAAAACTCAATTAGTACAGAGAACTGAAAACATACCTTTAGAAGAGAAATGACAGAACTGATTACATCCAAAGCACAAAGGGATCCCAAATAAAGAAAATCATAGAGGATACCAGAAGGAGTTCTAAAATAATAACCTTGAAGGAGGCCACTGGCTCTTTTTCTATCCTCCGTCATCGTATTATGAAGAGACAGGTTGACTCTCTAGCTGTTAATAAGGGAAAATAAAAAAGGGAAATGTGTATTTTAGGAAAATTTTTCTATTTTCAGTAGCTAAAAGAAAATGCTATTCTAGTTAACTATATATACATCTGTGCAGTGTATAATCTAGAAATTTAAGATTTAAATAAAAATAACACTATTTATCAATATGATTTAAGCCCTTTATGATCTTTTAAACAATATATCAAATTTATAATGTAAATGTATAATAATTTGGAAAGTTAAAATTATATTGTTCTCTGCATATCTTAGATGTACCAAAATATTCTTTCTTTGGTTTCAGGAATCAAACTGGAGACATTGCACTTGCCAGGCAAGAGCTTAAGATGTAGCCACTGGGCTACATCTCCAGCTCCAGAAAGACTCTATAAAACCACCAAGTTCAGCATGACAATAACCATCCCCATGCATATTAACATGGCTCCCCTAGTAGTTGCCTTTTCTTACTCAGGTGTTTTTCTACTTGCAAAAAAATTAGCAAATCAATAGCAGTGATAACATAACAGAGTATTGAAAAATCCCTGTGGCTAACACAGAGCACATCAAGACTGAATCTGGAGACTTGGTTAGTGGTAAGTGGCAGTTGGAAAGGGAAGAAAGCTTGCAAAAGGCACGGCGACATCTAAATGGAAATGGGACCATCACATGGGACAAATGGAATAAATTAAACACTTAGTTAAACTGTTTGCATTGTTTGGCCAAAAGCAAAGGATCAAAAGATAATTGTCTCAGCGGTGCTTCATGTTGTATTCCTAGGGCTTTAACAAAGGTCAACTAAGTGGGAAAATTTGGCAGACTAGCTATGTGAGTATTGGGCAAAAAAGCCCTCTGTGTTCCCGATGGGGATGGCATTGTAAAGACACAACTTACTGTCTCGTGACAAGTCGATACACTTACCTTGCTGGGTTTTTCCCATGAAGCCCCAGGGAAAACGACCCTGATCCCTTTGCTACTCAATCTTGCCACTCCTTCTTTCCCAGAAAGCTTTCCTCCACCTCTTTTTGCTTCTGAACAAACTGTAAAACAAAATGAAGTTGTGAAGACATCAGCTAAAGAAAGGCAAATCCAGAGCATCTGTTAAAAATAGAAAGTGACTTTTTGGTGGGAAAATATTTTCTCCGTTTGTTAGAAGATACAGTGAGATAGGAAGGAAAAACTTGGGAAGGGGCTTGACACTTGACTGCTCTGCAGACTTTTCTAGCTACTTTCTTTGAATTAAAAATGTATTTAAAGTTGCAATGTAAAAATCAGTCAGACCATAAATCTCCCTTTAAAGTTTTAAACTATAGAGAACCTCATTCAGGTACACAAGAAAACTGCTGTTCTGAATTGCAGTCCTGCAGTATTGGAATCTCTCCCTGCTCTCCCAAGCAGAAGGTTATAATCATGACATCATGGAGAAGTAGTGAACTAATGGTCTCTGGAAGACTGCTTGTTTTCATCAATAAAGTTTTATTGAGACAAGGCTATGCCAATTCACTTGTATATCATCCGGGCTATTTACATGTTCTAATGCCAGAGTCATACATATCCTGGACCCAAGTTCATGAAATGACTGAATCTTTAGAGAAACCATGCTAACCCCAATTCTCTATAGTGTGTGTGTGTGCGTGCGTGCGTGCGTGCATGTGTGCGTGTGTGTGTGTGTGTGTGTGCATGTGCACAGGGTCTCACTACGCAGCTCAGACTCATCCTGATCCTCCTGTTTTCAGCCTCCCTAAGGCTGGGATTACAGATTGCACCACCCCACCGTGGACACCGTCTCCAGCTCAGTGCACCCAAGGGTGGAACTGGCCTGACATGCAGTGCCAGGGATCGAACCCTGGCCCCTGCACTTACCTAAGCAAGTGCTTAGTCACTGCGCTGTCACACACTCTTCTACTATTGTTTGTGTACAAAGAAATCATCTTGAATATTTTAAAGAGTCAGAGTATCTGTACATTCAAAATAGGATAGATGTACAGTTATATTCTCTTAATTCAATGAATAGAAAGATTTGTAGTAATAGTGCTTGTAAACAAGGTATCATGTCTGCATCTTGCACAATGAATAACCAGTAAGACAACAATATGCAATGTATTAATTACTTAAACTGTCCTACTAATTTGATTTGGAACTCATTGTTACTTGTTTCTCAATAAAATTATGTAAAAAAAAGTCAGCAGTTTAGATTCTGTGTGATTGGTGGAGGTATTGATAAGTTCTTTGCTCTATGGTCCACCCAACACAGCCTATCCGCAAGAAACGCTATCTCTGCTGAATAACAAGGCTTCTCTGCTGTATCTGACTTTGCTTGTATCACCCCCACCCCACCAATGCATCCTTTTCCCTTTTTCAACTTAATGAGACCCTCTTCAAATGTCAGCTCCTACATGAAGCATTGGAAGCACTGGATTCTGATCCCACCAAGTAAATTCAATCACAGCACTCTGAGCACTACCAAAGTATTATTACAAAACTAAATTAGTCCTCAGCACATTGTACTGCAACTCTATTCTCATTTTCATGTATGACTTCCCTGGAGACAAATATATACTTTCCATAACACTGAGCATGGTTTTTAGCATTTAGTAAATGCTCCATGAAAGTTTGCTAATGGCAACTGAAAATTTACCTAACAACACCTGCGGCCTCCTGGAAGCCATTTTCAATTTTATTATTTCAGTACCAATTATTAAATCAAGTATTAAATGAACACAGTCCATAAATGAAAGGGACAAACAACAAGCCATGTGCGAAAGGGAAGACATTTAAAACTATTTGGAGTGTGGAATTTCTCCAAAGCTCTGAGGCAAGAAGAAGAAAACACTGTGGCTCAGGTGCAGGAGACCTACTCTTGATGCCGCTGTCTCTCAGAGCTCCGATCCTCCTCTGATGCTCGTTAGTAGGGTTCTTGCTTTTCTTCATGCCTGTCAGGTTCTGAAGGTCTCTCTGGCCATACCTAGGGCTTGTTTGTTTTTCTTCCCCTCACGATGACATTCCCTATGTACACTTAGTTCCTTGTTTATTTACCCATTTTTTTAATAAGTGAGCCAGTTTCTTCTCTCCCAATGTTAAGTAAATTCGCGCATGCTAAAATTCAAATCATAAATGGCATAGGTGAATTAGAAGGACAAAGACAACAGAGCAATTACATGTATATTCAAAGTAAAAAAGTGCAGTTGGTAAGGAAAACTTCATTCATATCCTAGTAGTGAAAAGAAAATATCTCATTAGAAATTCAAAAGGATTGAAATTCACTGAGCAAGTATTTATTTTCAATGAATAGGCTTTTCCTTATCTTGTTTCTATAACACATTCCCAGGCAGATTTTTAGTACTGTCCATGAGCAAATATTTATTTCTTTTAATACTCAATTTTGAACTCTTTATGTACTTCTGTTTTACTCTACTGAGTGATTAGCATGAGTGGAATTTCATTTTTCACCCCTAGGAAAGCAATAAATGGAATTTCTTTTCTTTCTTTTATTTTCATTTTCACAATGCGTGAAATTCAGTCCTTGAAGTCCCTTTAATTCTACTTAAGTGTTTTGGTAAGGGCTCTCAGAAAAAAAAAAAGAACCAGAAGGACACGTGGAATTACTCTCAGTTTTAGTTTTTCAAGGCTCTTGTTTTTTCAGACGTGTCTGTCATCTAAAATCAGCAGTTAGGCAATGACGATCTACTTAATGTTTATCTCTTGAGCCTGACTGCTCTGGACTCCTTTATACCTCTTTAGGGGCCAGTGCGCCTGCAGTTCACTCCCAAAAGAGTCTGCCAATTATGTGGTGTTCTGCTAACTAGCACTTGGGGCCTAAAACACTCGGCAAGCTTCCTAAGCATTTCTTCAGCAGGTGTATACCCTCTAGTCTAATCTGACAGCAATTTCATCTTCATGGATGGCTGATTCTCTAATGTAGGAGCAAAAGCAGGCACTTCTTTTAAAAAACGATTTAAGAAAATAATACAGTTATTAACTCACTCTTTGGCTGGAGACCTTATACAGATCCTGCCTAGAAAAACACTCTTTCTGCTCTTGCTCCATCACCTGTATAAGTTGTTGCTTTCCCTGTGCTACTCACATTCTTTCCCCTTCTGTAAAAAGAACCAATTTTTGCTTTTAGAAATGACCACATCCATCTGTGAGCCCAGAGATCAGCATTTCTCTCTCTCTTTGTCCATCTCTTGAGGCATCGCAGAAGAAGATTTGAATAGAAGCACACAGAGATGGAGGCTGTTCTGTGGATCTAGCTCCTTTGTCCTTTAGAAAATACCAAGGAACAAGCAGGGGGATAAAAGAACCAATACATGTCACTTCTCCCACTTCTGAAAAGACACTGCATGTATCAGTCCACTTTCCTGTTACTGGAGCACAACAGCCAAAATCCATCACATCAATCAAGAGTCTTAGTCTGGCTTATGGTTTCAGGAGAGTCAGTCCATGTGGTTGGCTGGCTCTAGGGAGGGAGCATTGTACTGAAAGACACTGCAGAGTAAATGTGAGTAGTTCACAGAACCTGGAAGCCTAGCAGTGGAATAGTGCCAGAGAGAAGGGGGTAGAGATTAGAAATGGCACTCAAAGTCATGCCTCCTTGACCCACACAGACCCACAGGTAAATGTGCTTAATAATTACCTGGTTGTTTCTTAATTCATTTAGGCTGATGTTTCAAGATTGACAATTACTGTACTTAAGAAGTCTTTCACCAAGAACATTAATGCAGAAAAAGAAAGGGAAAAATGAGGGAGGGATAGAGTTGAGAGAGAGAGAGAGAGAGAGAGAGAGAGAGAGAGACTATGACATCGTATACACCTTCAAAGTATCTGGAGTGGGCAGCTTTCCTAGAACTTTTACAAAGCTGAGGTGTGAATTGGTGAGCTGTCTGTTTCTAGCATCTAAAGAAATCTCCACTGATTTTCCCATTAATCCTAGGGGCCTTTTATAGATTCTTCAGAATAAAACTTTATTTACATAGAGTTTCTGTTAGCAAACAATGATTATGGGGTAATAAAGGAGAAATCATTTTATCCTTTTTTATAAAACAAAATATTGGCTTAACAGTTGTAGAAGGGGCATTATTTTCATGATCAGGAAATCACTGCAATTCAAGTGGATTTGACATCTTTCAATTTGAAATATTTTTGAGTAAATGTGTGTTTGAAATGCTACCAAATGCTCTTGATAAAATGTTATGGCTTGTTCTGATACGACTGCTAAAATTGATTATGGATAATAGGCACATGCGATATGCTTTGTTTTGATCCCTGCTGTTGTTTGTTTTGCATGCTTTTGCTGCATGTTCATGTACTCTTGGGATTTAAAACAGAAAGAAAATAGGATTAATATAAGGTTTTCCAGGAATCATTTTGGAATATGTATAATACACATATATAATATATATTTTGTATATTTCAATTAACTGTGACAAGTGATTTTTTTCTCTCTCAGCAATGCTTGAGTTTTATGATTGTCAGAAACAGATGAATGGGCCAGAGAAATAGCTCAGTTAACTAAGTGCCTGCTTTGCCAAGCTCAGGGACAAGGGTTCGATCCCCAGTCCTGCATTCCATGTCAGACCCACGCCCAGGGTGCTCTGTCCTGGTGTGGTGGCAGACACCTGTAACCTCAGAGACAGAGAGGCTAAAAGCAGGAGGATTACATGAGTCCAATCTCAAAGTGAGACGCTGTACCAAATACACATATGAAAAAAAAAACCTAGATGAATATTCAATGAAGATTTTCTAATGCTAATTTCTATTTAATATAAATGTCAGCCAGGGCGAAAGCTTAGCAGTCTAAGCATCTGCTTAGCAAGCACAAGGATTCAGCTTTTATTCCTAGTACTGCATGTCATACTGGCCCCATGCTGAGCTATCCACCGAAACCAGGCATGGTGGCATATGCCTGTAATCCCAGCACTGAAGAGGCTGACAAAGAAGGATTACTGTGAATCTAAGCTCTGTGGTGTGACCCTGTACCACATAAATAAATACATTTAAAAAAATTTTAAAGACTGTATAAAATGCTAATATTATTACTCCATGGAACCTGGAAGTAAACTTCATAGCACTTCATTCCTAAAATTCATTTTCAATACTAAAAATATTTCCCAAAAGTGTATTTAAAGGAATTCTTAGCACATTTGTGAAGAATAAGGAATAGCATCCAGTAGAAAAAAAAGTGTTTCAATTATAACATTAGGCAGAATCTTACATATTTAATTCTTATCACAATTTAAAGGTAGATTTTTAAACACTTTACTGGAAGAATACCTTGGCATACTGTTAAAGTTTAAAAATATAATATGATGGAAGGTATGTAAAGTATGACTTTAATTTCACAAAATAAAATTTGTGAAAATCTATGAGGGAAAAATACACATGGTAATTAAATTACAGGTAAGAGGAGCTCTTTATACATTTTTAGTTTCTTCACATCATTGATGAGTATGTCTTTTAATAATCAGAAAAACACCCTGAAAATTACACTGAAAGCTGAAAAAGATAGGTTGAAATGGAAGCACTCTAAGTCAGCTGACCATAATTTTTAGAAGAATTTGCTTTAAATAAGCTCATATTTTGCTCAGCACAATAAAACAAATAAATGTGTAAATTCACAAATCCAAACAGAAGGCAATATCCCTTCTGGTGCTAGCTACTGCAAGAAAAATTAAAAGTAATGTAAGAACATAACTTCCATTGCAACATTTCAAAGAAACACTAACCAGTGTTTTTTTTTTAATGATAACCCAGAGAAGGTCATAATATAAAAATATTCTTAAGCCAGGAAAAGAGTCCTCAGCAAAACCGAATCACCTGGCACCTTCATTTTGGATTTTTCAATCTTCAGAATTGTGAGAAATAAATTTCTGTTGTTTAGACCTCCCTTCCCCAATTTTAGTGAATTTAGTTGTGACAGTACAAATTAAGTCATTCAGTATGCTTTCCTTTTGGGGGCGTTAGCTAGCACTGAACTCAGAAGCTTTCCCTTACTAGACAGGCACTGCAACACTAAACTAGATCCCTGGCCCCAAGTAACTCAGCATGTTAAGAACTTCTAGTTACATTGTACTGGTCAATAGATAGGAACTTTGGAAATTTTTTATTAAAATTATATCTTCCCCAAGTGAATGAATAGCAAGGAATAGTAAAGATAAAACTTTCTTTGTAATAAGACATTAGAGCACTGGTATCTGCTCTTATTTTCTTATGCCAAAGAGAATATACACATTCAGACAATGAAAAGTGTAAGCCGTAGGCATGAATGCAGCTGGACTCAGGGACTCAGTGTTATAAGGAATCAAACACACTTTTCTTTTCACTGAGCTCCTGTCATTCCTGATCCCAAGTTAGGAGGTTCTTTCCTCCTGGTGACAGGATGGCTGTTTGATGCTTAATTCCCTTGGAAAAGGATAGCGTCTTTTTTTTCTATGCTTGTCCAAGAGTGCATGGAATTAATGTCAGTGTGTCTAAGGAAAACTGAATAGCACAGAAAAAACTAGAAGGAATATGAAATTAAACTATACGGTTCTACTATAGATAGTAAAAGATCCACCTTACTCAGGTGCTCTAACTCTTGGAGTACTCTTTATTTCTTGGGAAAAAATATATATGCATATTTGCTTAATAAATGAGTGGATGAAGCATCTAATGAATAAATAGAGCAATCAATCAATCAATCAGTGAATTTATCAATGATCAAATTAACAGGTGAGAGAATCCAGATTAAGCATAAACATTTATTTATGGACATAATTTCATTTGTTTCAATTTATTTGAAATTCACTTTTTTCACACATCTGAGTTCTCAAAGCAAACAATATTCCTGGCATACAGCCATCGGCCATGAGTGGAAAGGCTGTATTGTGTGCCCTGAGCTTCTGAGTGGACCTGTGACTGCCCTGTGGCCCCAGGGGACAGAATCCTCCTAGGTCTGCACTTCATGAGACCACATCTACACAGATGCAATTATGATCACAAAAGATGCCAGAGTATGAGAAAACAGGATATTCTCCTCCTCGTTGGCAGCGTGCCCTAAATAAAGGGTAAATGATGAAACTCAAAGTAACTTAATTCTTTGGTTTAAGTTAAAAATATAACAACAGGTCACCCAATAGGAACTCAGAGAAGTTAGGCCATTTATTTGTTGGCAACTTGATGAAATGTTGGCCAACGCGAGATGGCAGCCGGGACCCTTATACTCTCAGTCCAGAGCTGTAACTGATGAGCACTATTGAAAGTGCTTTTGCTCAATGATTTTGTACTTCGGCATATTTTCCATTCTCCTTGGGCGTCAGAAACGCACAGAGCCCCTACAGATGTTCCCATGTCTATATAAGGCCCTTGCGTAAGCAGATGGCTTGGAACAGTGCAAGAGCAATTTTCAAAAGTGATTCTGGTATTCAAGCAGTGCAAACATTCACCGAGAAAGTGACAAGAGAGAAGGCCCTTTTCAAAGATTTACTCAGAAGAGTCGAACAATCAATCACACTTTGCTATGGCCCACTTGTGTATTCAAAGAGGGAAAACAATTTCTACACTTAATATATTTTCTAACAGAGACCCCGCCGAAGCAGCATCAACCAGGCGGCTGATGACTAAGAAGAATGCAAACACTCTTCACCCAGGCTGATCACAAAACCAGGGAGGCTTCTGCATTCTCCCTGCCAGATTCATTTCTTGCCCTCTTGTGACTTTGACATTTAGTCAAGTTATTCCATATGAACGGTGAAACGGGCTTCAATTGCTTTTTGAATTATCAAAGTTTGTTGATGCCATTATGGTATGTATCTTATTTGCACCGTGCGTCAATGTGCAACACCAGCATATTAATCCATGCGGTGTCTTGCGACCTATTAACAATGTGGAAGGATTAATTGGATGTTAGCTGGTTCAAGGGCTGGGAGACGCACAGGTGCGAATGCATATGATTTTAATCTCTTTTCATGAGCCACTGTTGAATTAGTATCTCCCGTCAGGGTATCATCTTTTCACAGTTTATCCTTTTCCAATCAGTTTGCTGTTTCACCTTGTTAGTTCTAACAGAGGCGAGGCAGAGATGCCAAAAGCTGTTGAGTAAATGCTGCATTGAGTCATGTATGTTTCAGCTCCCGACAACAAAGTCCGATTCATTCTTGTGGGTAATGTTGCTGCGCATTTTATAGGCTTTAATTAGCACCGATGTTGCTTTTCATCTGCAAAGTTTTTCGTATAAAATAAATGCTCATTTTTAAAAAGAGGGAAGAAACACTCTGGCATTTAATCAGGGTAAACAAGCTTTTTAGACAATTTGTTCAGAAATTTCTCTAATTAAAGTCTGCCCTCCAGGTAATGCGGTGATCAGACCTACCAGCAGGTATAAATTAGGGACATTATGCAATTAGCACTAAGACCACAAATGAAGGAACAGCTGGGTGGCTGGGAGAGAGGGGAGTAACCATCTCCTAGGCGGCTCCTTAACATTAAGGAGTTGGTCTGCTCTAAGAATGTGCTACGGACACTAATTCCTTTAGCCTGGCCAAAGGGTAATTTTCTCTATGTTCATGTCAGAAGAGTAAACCTGAATGTCTTTTAAAGCTTCGTTGCCGATAAGAACATTGAGTTTCACTTCAGAAATAAATATTGGTTTATATTCATGTGTAACTGCATGAATGTTATGCAAATTAATTTCACTCAATACAAAACCAATTAAATTCAGAAGATAAAATAATAGATATTTCTTTATTAGCATAATATTCTCTTGAGAGAATTGAGAGGGAGAGGTGCATGGATTTTTTTTTTTTTTCTTTTTCTTCAGGAGCCAAGATTGAAGCTATAGCTGCACTGTTCTCTATTAGAATCCAAGTTTGAAAATTAGTTCATATAAAACTATATTTGAATTTTTTTACACATCTGTTTTATAGGATTTCCCCCATGCTCAGGTATATCCATGCTTTCTGACCCACCCACCTGCCTCTTGTTCTATCTTATTAACCCAACTTCATAAATTTAGCTCAACTATTATAGCACTGCTGTGAGCAGCTTTAAAAAATAACCTTTCTGGTTTCAGAGGTCCTTTGTGATATACATATTCACACTCAGAACTGGCAAGACACCACTCGATGGCCAATCAATTTTCCAGAGGCCTTTTAGAGAACACACAAATGGGGGTTGGGGGATGTGAATGGTGTCTTGTCAAAAGCTCAGATTTGCAGAGACTGGAAATGGACCAAGTGTCTTTCCAAAGGGGAACATTCTTTCCAAATAATAAGGTGAGGAACAATATATAAGGAATCTAATGAAACATACCAAGTTTGCAAGTAAATCTCAGGCCATTAAAAGAAAGAAGGTTGATTCTAATCTTTCTGAAAAGCAGAAAGTATTTAATTCAACTGCCCTTTGTGTTTATCAAATACACCTTTTAAATAACCTTGCATTCTTAAATACCACTTATGTCTAGATGAGGGTTGGACATTTGAGCTGTTTTTAATTACAACTTATTTGACAAACCTTCTTTGGTTGGGGAGACATCCCCCCTCTTGCCAGAGCTCACACAGTTCCCATTTGTGAGAGCAAGAATTCCAGCTTATTAGCAGAAGTGAGATCACCCCCGGAGAGGTATTAAGATCAAACAGCTCAAACACGGTGCAGGAGTCAAAATGTTCATTAGAACTTCTGTCTGAGGAATTATTCAGGACGGCAATGCCCACTTCTGGAGTTCCTGCTCCAGGCCTCCTTCTCCTGCCTCTTGCTAGTTCTAACTTAGAAGGGCAATGACATTAGACTGAGAGTTTCTCAACAGCCATGCTACCAACTTTGGGATTTGGTTGTGGAAGCTAGGCCATACATGGTGGCATGTTGACAGTAGTCTGGAAAATAACACCAAGACCACCATGTAGAGGACAGAAACAGAACCAGGCTTGGCCACCTGTGCCTTGCTAGTGAGAACAGGTACAAGAGGAGGCCACAGATAGCTTGCTGTGGCCAGACCATCTGAAAGTTCAAGTTGTATGAGCCAGAACTCTTGAGCTCCACCTTGTACTTACCACACAGAAGGGCCTCAGTTGTTTAATGAAGAATACATTCTTATCCAAAGACCTGCTGGTCATTTAGCGATGTGAGAAGACTTTAATTTTCTTGTGATCTGAACTTCTGTCATACTATTTTGTCAAGTTGCAGGAATGATTACTTAACCAGACTCAGCCTTCTTCTTCCACAAAGACAGCTTTTATCTAATTTGCAAAACTCTTCATTAACCTTCAAAGACCAAGGAAAACTAAAGGAGGCATGACTTTGAGGAAATTTGACAATTAAATCACAGATGATTTCCAAGTCTCAAATGTGCTATTTGTAACATTTTTTTTTTTATTATTTTGATTTAGGATTTGTGAGAACTGGGGAAAATTTGTAACTGACCTAAGGTAGTCTGGAAGAACAATAAAAAACAAAAATCATGATTTTTAGACCGTACCCACATGTTCACTGTGACAGTGGGCTCCTGTAGCCCTTGAGGCTTCTGTTTCCTCACTTGCCAAAGAGAAAAGCAGAATGCTTAAAAAAAAAAAAAAAAGTGGCCGGCACACGTTGCATTTGTTTATTTTATTTCAAAAAGAAAGAAGTAAAGATAACCACAAAACAGAGCTTCAAAATAGGCTAGTAGGAAACTGATAACAATTTAATACATTGCATACTATTATTTTCATAGTAGGTGTTCAGAGTACAAGATACAGACAAGAAATGTTGTCCAAAATATATTAGCACAAACTTTTCTTTTTCTGGACAAGATACAGCACCCACCTGTCAACTTTTCCAGAACAGCTTTGCTTTGATTGGATCTATCTTTTTGCCCTTGGTATCTGATGTGGTTGCATTATGATGCTTCAATGTAGATGCTGAGATTGTGTTTGGGCCACAAGAGTTTATCTGAAATCTGTACCTGTGAAGGAAAAAAAAAAAAACTATGAAAAATTAAAAAGTAAGGGGGTGGGGAGGTGGGTCAGTAGAGTAAACACTTCCCTGGCAAGCACAAGGGCCTGAGTTTAATCCCAGGTTTTGCAAAAAAATAAAAATATTAAAAGTAGAAGGTTTCTTAACATGTATATATGGACTCTATATCTATATTTCTATCCATCTATATACTGTGAGTACGCTAGGAATCGAACTCAGGACAATGTACTTGCAATGGAAGAGCTGTATATGTGTTGGTTTTGCTTTTATTCTTTATATCTTTGTGTTTATTTTGTGAGAAATTTGTTTTCAATTTTTGTATTTGTTTTCTTTGTAAGGAAATCTTTCACGTTGTTCATCTGTTCTCTTCTTTAAACTCAGCAGTGAATGGATACTTACAAAAGAATGAAAACATTTTGAATGGTTAAGCAGTAAATACAATCTTTTTTTGGCTTTCCAAAACAATCCTAAGAGGCCAGAGAGATGGCTCAGGGGAATAAGTGCTTCTCTGTCAAGTGCAAGGGCATGAGTTCAATCCCCAGTCCTGCCAAAAAACAAAAACAAAACAATCCTAAAACTCCAGAACATGTTTTTCTCTTAGGTTTCCTGACTTGGGCCTATTGGGCTGCTGTAACAAAATGCCCAAATGTGGGCTATTTATGTAGAATAAATTAAATTCTTACAGTTCTGGAATCAAGGAAGCCCAAGATCTAGGCACAGTGTCTTGGTGAGGGCTCTCTCCACTTCCTCCAGGACTCCAGGTTGCTTCGCCCTCTAGAGTGTGTATCTACACACTATGGGTAGAAGAGCAAGCCAGAGAGACAGCACCACATGCAGCTCTTTGATTAGGCACTAACTCTATTCCTATGTGGCCTGTGCACCTAATGTAATCCACTACTTAACCCTACCATATGGCATGTTATGTTTCAGCACTAAACTCTGAATGGACTCATTCAAATCATGAGTTCTCCGTGTAATCTCAGAGTTAGACCCCAATGTCTCAAATATTTATTTTATCAAAAAATATAAAATATGCAAAGTGCTCATAATAAAACAAATACCCTGAAATGCATGTTATGAGGAGAGAAAAATTAGCATTCATAGCTTAAAGAATAGCAGTCAACTCCTAATTCTCTACCATTTCCACAAAGCCAGCTGGATTAATAACTTTCAGTTCTTTATTCAGAAGAGCTTCTTGTTCAGCAATAGCACTCTCAGAGTCCTTATGCCTCAAAGGGATTTCCAAGCACTGGCCACTTCAGCGCTGAACGCAGCAGCTGGAGGAGATGCACACAGATTATAGCTGGACAAGGAAGAAAAGGTGGTGTACATGTTGGGAATATGAGTCCCCAGCTTTAGCAAAGTTCTACTAAAATAAAACATTCAGCTTTTTCAGACCTCTCATCAACTGCCTCTTCCCTGATGGAATCTATTTTGAAAATAGTTGCATAAAGCACCAAATGATGCAGTGGATATGTTTAAACCAACGCATTGGCCAATTCCAAGCCTTAACATGTTAATCACTTAACCAAAAGTACATATTTGACTTTGATTAATTCAGAAATATTATTAAATCATTTCAATATTTCCCTCCACATTTGAATAGATCTTAATTGTGGTTTTTATGAGAAGACCTTTACTGGTGTCAAATTCTGAGTTCCTGACGCTGACTCGAGTGTCTTTCAGATATTCTAAACTTAGAATGTTTGAAAGTAAATCATCCTTCTCTCAAACCCATCCCCTTGATCTTGGTGGAATTCCTGTGGCTTATCCGCATGAACAGCTCACTCTCCTTCCTGCTGTGGCCAGTACTGAATTCACCAGCTCAGACTGCACACGCACATCCTCCCAGTGCCTTAAACAAGCTGTGGGACCTTTTCTAAGCAAATAGGGTGACCACTTGCCTCAACTTTCCCACCCATCGGTCTCAGAGTGGGTTAAATGTATAAAACTCACTTTGCCCATCTCTTAAATCAATGACCAATGTGTGCTTTTTTGTGTATTCTATGGATTCACTGTCTTCTTTCAAAACAAACTTGCAGCAGGGCCTTCACCTTGAGTTTCAGTGTAGTGAATTTTCTATAATGCAGACTATATTGTACATATTGATTTTTGTAAATTCACTATACATTATTAGAGAATATAATACCAATAGTATTTTTACATCAGGCCACAACTATTCTTTTATGTTCCCTGTCAAGGCAAATATTATATCTTAGAATTTACCTGTTTAGTTATCTATGTATTGATTTAAGAAAGGCTACACATTTGACAATTTTCTTTCAGGAGACTACATCCAACTATGCAAACGGAAGGGACAAGATTAAAAACTCATTGAAGTGTTTTACTATCCACTACTGATCATGCTAGTTATTATTCTCTTATTTTTACAAATCTATTATCTTGCAAAAAATCTTACCACTTTATTTCTCAGAACATAATTTAAATCTTTGCTCTAATTTCTAGCCATTTCTAAGCACAAATTGCTAGCAAAAGAATTACTGATTTATAGTGCATTAATCTCAGTTAAACCTTGACTATGTCAAATTGCTTCTGAGATGGACTACTACCATTTATAACACTATAAAAAATACATAATACTAGCTATCTCCTTATTTACTTTCATTATGATAGTAATGTTTTAAAACCTCATAAATATTTGGTGACAAAAATTATATTTTCATTGTTTCTGACACTTTTTTAATTTAAAAATATTTTCCTAATAATTTTTCTCCTTATTGAATAATACTATTCCCTTCTTTTCTCTTGTAAATTAAGCCCTGAATACTATGATTTGCATCAATTTCTTTAAATTCTTCATCGTTTAACATTATGTAACATTTTTCTTAGTGATATCTTTATAGAAAATTTAACTGATTTATATATTCATTAAAATATTATAAAATAAATATTGCCTGGATTAAAGACCCTACATATTATTCTTTATGTATTTCCCTATTTTCTTCCACTGAGCTAAGCAATAAAGGTGTATATATTACTCAAAGTAATGTAGAATTGAGTATAATTTCAAATGTCCTGCAGAAATAAGTATTTACTTATTCAGATATAATCTCGTTTGTAGTGATAAAGACTACAGTCCTGCCTTTCCAAAAGAAAACAAGAAAAACATGTGGATAGCCTTATGTATATGTGAGTTCTTTGAAGTAGAATAAAAATATATTTTTAAAAAGTTCACCCATCCTGACCAGGCACAGATTTTTCCCTTAAATTATTCCCTAAATAACATACTGTAATGACTATCCATTGTAACACACTGCATTACCCATTAAAAGCCATGTAGGGTTGAATTAAAATATAAAAGAGGATGGTCATAGAAAGGACTTTAGCAATTGTGGATTTTGGTATGTGCCCAGGTCCTGGAAAAAAAAAAAAAAAAAGGATATGAAGGAACCACACTACTCAAGAAATACTAAAAGTACACATGAAATACTGTTCTCAAAGTTGACAATGCAATTAGGTTGGTTCTTAGTAAAGATGCTTCCCAGTTCATTTTTTTAAGTGTAAAGTAATATTCTGAAAGCCAGTCGTATTCGCTGGTGTTAGTTAGAGCTGATAAAAAGATGCTCAAGGCTCAACTTTGCTGACTCTCCAAAAAGCAGTTTGAAGTAGCAAGATCTCACTGTACCACCAACGAAAACATGGCTTGCCGTAGTGTCATTTTACATGAAATCAATTTTATTCTTAAATTCCCTTCTGGAATTCATATCAGAATTTCCACAAGAAAAAAAAATAAATCTGGTATTTCTGACCCACAAAATACTTGGCATGAGTAGCTAGAGAAGGAGAGTGGATAGGAAGTGGTTATTCAGTGGCTGTAATTTTCGTTCCATCTCACAGACTAATCTGTTCACCCTCCAAGTTTTCCCTTCGATGTGAGTGTCTAAGTTAATCTCACCTAATGTCTTATGCTTAAAATTAACACCTATTTTAAAAAATGGTTTCCGGTCTGGTTCAGAGAAAGTGATTTGGATGGTAGAAAGCATGATGTGACATTTGATGAATGACTTTCTTGCCTTTTGGAATTCTCATCACGATAGAGAACTATAACCACAATTTCCAAAATCTTGGCTTCACCACAACCAAACTCAGACTGCTCCACAGCCCTGTGGAAGAACTAGTACTTTGGGTTCTTTTTCTCAGCCAGAATAAAGTTCTCACCCTGCAACCAACCTTCGTGGTGTGGTAAGAGAAGGACACTTTTTTGGCTTGCTGTGTGATGGTGCCTCTCCTACAGGGATGAGCCCAGGCCTTTTCAAATGTTCTTCCTAGCGCACTACTTGAACAACTGCTGCACAATATATTCAATTAAAAATAGAGAAATAATTCTTTTTAACTCCTGTGTATGGACTTATCACCTCTATGAGTTCATTAGCTTCATTAATTTTGAAAGAGTTTTGCAAGTGTGACCTTATTGATGTGGCTTTGTGACATTCCATGAATTTCCCAGAAAAGGAAAAAATCAAACAAACAAGCAAAAAAAAAAAAAACAACTTGGAAATTCATTCTTGTGTTTCAAAATAAAGACCTGATGTTGCTCCTACATGATTGAGTTTATTCAGGATGAAGAAATAAGAATTGGGAAGCACAGAGGGAAACTAGCTAGTTTAAGATAAACATAAAGTTTTAAAAAATGGATCAGCTATCCTCACATGAATATACACTATGAAAGGTTCCAGAGAATGTTTTTAAAAATTTTTTAAAAGCCAGTCACAAGGAAATTTATTCGTCAAATCTAAATGGTGAAAGAGAAGTTCTAAAATAGAAACTTCAGAGTATTTGATTCCAAGATTTTGCTTGATTATTTCATAATATTGCTTGAAACGCCATGTGTGTTGTTTGTTAAATTTTCCATCACTAAAGAAACACAGAATTACTTCAAAAATAATATACATAATTTAATTATTTTATGTCATTAAAAATTATCTAAGCATAAGACCCAAGGCATAATACTTGTTTTGTCTCAAGTGTCCCTTCGTGACTAGCATTAGAAAGTGTCAATATATCAGTAACTTTTGACTTTATAGACTATGTTATGCAAATCAATTTGAGTCACCCACATACTTTGATAAAAATTTTCTAATGAATTATTAGAAGATGCTTACACAGTCATCTGAAGGAGTAATCAAATTAATCCTTATCAAACTGGGGTGAGTCTCAGAGTCAGAAGCCATGCAATGGACCCTATATTTCCATTTCTAGCAAGAAAATTATAATAATCATTATTATCACATTAAGATCTATTCAATTAAATGATGTCTAATGATTAAGTCACTGAGAGATGTTTAATAGGTAGGTGGGATAACAGATGTGTCCCCTCCCACCTGTGAGGATTCTGAGTCCAGGAACCTTGTTCCAATAGCTTGAAGACTCTGCTACTCCTCTTGGTCTTGCTGGACGGCTTACTGTTGGAGCAGGCCACTCCTTGACCTTTTGTTTGATAACTCTCGAATGGTTTCTCAGTTTACCATATGTGCGTGCGTATGCACTTACATGTGTATGTGGGTGCTCATTACATAGGTGCTCACGTATGACTGGGTGTGTAGGCAAGTGTATGCAGTATGTGACTTGATAGAGGAGACAGATGTGAGTGGCCTTGTGTTCCTAGCTGGACAGCTCTGGCTTTGACACAGGCAACAGTAGTTAAATAAAAATGAGTTTATACAATCCACTACGATGCATTGTGAAAGGGGACTGTACAGTAGAAATTCTAAGAACATAGATTGGATTAAGAGAGTTATATAAATAAAGGGCAACTATAAGAAAAAAGTGGGTGAATGGATGGTTGAAAGTGTCTTCCATGATCTCAGATGTCATCATATATTTTGAGGACTGATTTTAATTCAGATATGTAAATCAGAATATCCTTACTTTCAAAAAAATATATAAATCTGTACATAGTTTAAGCAAAGTTGAACTATGGTTTTGAGACTACATTCAAAGTACAGTCTAAATCTGTAAATCAACAAGGGCCTTCTTATAATTCTCCTCTTTCAGTCTATTCTCAAATAGAATTGTCAGTGTATTATTCATTTATTACCAGCACAACAGACTTTCCATTAATAGCTTTATTCCTTTTTAGTCACTTATGACTTCATGGTCTGAGTAAATATTTGTTGAGTTTTAGGGAAGTTAAATCACATACATGAATTATCTGTTTGATTCCGAGTCAGAGTTAATTTTGTTAATATTTGAGACTGACACTATCTTCTTCATTATTCTTCTGACAAAGACAGACAGAATCCTTCTATAGCCAAAGGTACTCACCACAAGAAAGCAGTCTTCAGTGTTAATTGAGATTGCTATGGCAATTAAGGCAATCTAGGTCTTTGAAACTTCTGAGAGTGATTCACCTGATGCCATGATAATTTTGGGTGAAGCTGAAGATCCTATTTTAGCACACAGGGTCATGTTACTTGCTTCCACAAGTGGCCCCTGCATCTCCTTCTGGCAGGCTAGGGGGTAGGAAGGGAATGGAAGTTGGTTTTGTCACTCAATCATGAGTGACCTTCACCAAGAAGAAATGTAGACTCAAGGTCTACACTCTGAGTAACCAAGCTCCGAAACAGTGAGACTGCAGACTTGCTTTCTGTATGTTTTCATGTACAGCCTCCTCATCTCTTAATTCCTCTGAATCAAAGTGACCCAGAAGAGTTCAGAAGTCTTCTTAAAAATGTTCATAAAGTAACATCCACATAACTTGATGTCTGAGAATCACTGAAAAAATACGATACAGTGTTGTCATGGTTAATTCCAGGTGTCGATTTAACTGGAATGCAGAACTAGATAACTGGTGAACTACTAGTTAACTAATATCTGTAACTCTGGCTGTGTCTGTCAGCAGACTAGAATGGGTGTCAGCAACCCAAGCAGGGAAGACCCTCACCCCGTGGGCAGTACCATTCTACAGGCTCGTGGCTCAGACGGAAAGTGGAAAAAGGTGAAACTCTCTGGCTCTGCCTTGCAAAGCAGGTGCACTTTTCCTGCAGCTGCTATTGTGAGCACTAAGACTGGTGTGAGGAGCTGTTGAGCTATTGGGCCTCAGGCCCCAGATCCGAGGCAGCACCATCCTCTTGTTTTGGAGGCTTCACACTTCTTAGCTCAAGCCAAGCTGCTGACATTTCTGTCTCTCTAGATTGTGACTGGCATATTGTGAATGACTCAGTAATAATCGGAGCCAGCCCCTTAATATTCACTTCTTATTTATAAAGATGCCAGTTCCCCTGTCCAGAGAAACTGACTAGTAGAAGAATATTGTTAAAGTGATGAGAAAAATAAAATATTAAATGTAATAGAATGACAATGATGACTTGTGGATTTTTCTTACTTTCTTTTTAAATTTTGGCCATGTTTTGGTTGCTGTTCAATGCTTCTTCTGATTTCTGAAAACAAAAACTATTTTTCAAGTGACTGTATTTTTACCCATGCAGTATTTCAAGAGTTTATATTGAAGTAGATTCAATTGATTGTTGAGTGAGATGATCAGTGAGCTTTGGGAAAACACATTGTCAAGTAATAAGAACTTGTCCATTTCCTATTGTGTGTGGGTTTTTCTTCAAGATTTTCTGAGAATCCTGCCATTAGAGAAAGTCATTTAGTAAAAATGAGAATCATCTCACATGCTCCTGTTTCCAAAAAGGCAAACACAGCATACGGGAAAGCATTTGCCTTTAGCATCTTAAATTAAATTTACCATACTGTTGTAATATGATTTCCTTCAAATTCTTTTAAATTAATATTTAATATTCTGTATGTGGTGTTAAATTTGGCTGTAATATGAAAAGTTATTGGAGAAAATAGAAATAAAGTATTTGGCAGTCAACTTTGTTCTTGTCTTCCTTCAGCGTGAGCTGGGCTGAAGAGCCAGGAAAGCCTGCTACCCATCCATTAAAAGTTCCCTGTCTCCTCCAGGATGTGTGGCTCACACATGGTCCTGTAGCAGTGTTTCTCTCAGCATGTGCTCCACTGAAAAACACAGCAGTAGGAAAAGTGGCTCCAAAGGAAAGAGTTATTTTGGTAGCCATATGGAAACCAGCTCCAACATACTCAGTTTGCATGTAGTTTAAAAGGAAGTATCTAAGAGGCACATAATTCTCCTGTTCATAAATTCCATTTGTTAATAAAGTTAAAGGCACTGTGCCACCCAGTCCCCAGAGTGTGCAGAGACAGGAATGGAGACCGGGCTGGTGGCGCATGCCCAGCACTTGGAAGGCTGTAAACAGGAAGATCACTATGACTCCAGTCTATGCAGTGAGACACTGTACACCCTTATACACTGTCCTAACATTCAAAAAACAATAAAATACAAATAAAAGATAAATGTAAAGGCAACTTTCAGCTTGTGAATATTTAATATAAAAAGTTTTCATTAAGATGCGCAGTTCTTCATGTTTTTCTCATGCCCCGTTAACATCTTCATGCTGAGAATAATAGTATGTCTACACACTGTGCTTAGACAGTTGCTGACGTACGGAGCTGTCTCCCTATGTACTGTGAGATAAGGTGAGATGGGAGTCAGATCACTAGCGTGCTAAAAGAAAACTTATCATTCTTGCCATGCTACGGGGTTCTTCCCCAGTTACCCAGGACAAGCCAGGGTGGAAAAGAGGTCAATTCAAAATGAATATCATACCATTGCTTTGCCTAGCAGGGACCTGCTCAGCAGAAGGAAGATTCATTTAAATAAACAGCATAGTGGCTTATATTTTAACATGATTCTTAGCAAATACTTGTTACGTAGAGTCTTATTTTAAGGGTTTTGTTTAACTGTATTATTTTTATCTGGCTTGGAGTTGTTGGTTTTTTTCTATACTAGATTGCACTCATAGTGATCCACCTGTTTACAACCTCCCAAGAGTTGGGATTACATGTGCGCGCCACAACAGCCAGTCTCAATTGCCTGCCAGGGTGCCCTGGAGGATAGAACACTGGCCTCTGCCCCTGCCTGTCCACTGCTTGTCCACCCTTTAGTCCACTGACTATCTAGCCTGTATGATGATAATTTCAACAGCATCTATAGACTAAGGGGAAATATCTAGCCTGTAAGAGAAATACTGAATTTAAACTACTGAATTTAAACCACTCCAAGTAGTTTAAATTCAGTATTTCTCTTACAGGCTAGATATTTCCCCTTAATCTATAGATGCTGTTGAATTTATCATCATATCTCAAAAATTTGCATAAAATCTGTAACATAAAAAATGACTAATATGTTCATCATTTTGTTTCAGAATAAAAATTAAAAAGAATGGATCTCTTGTTTTACAAACATTTACAATACTCTCAAAAAACATTCTCAAATGAGAGAATTAAATGGAGAGCAGAAGTAATAGAAAGGGTTTGTACACTGTTCATAAATCTATCCTTAGTAAGTTAAATAATTCTCCTGAAACAAATAAGTAAAATAGAAATTTGAGGTAAATTAAGGACATTTATGTTGGTAGTTATAATTGACATGCATTGGCTTATCTTTGTCATACTATTTTTCTGCTGTTGGTTCCCCATTTTTCCTGTGTTTAATGCTTACACTGTTTGGTAGTTTCTTTCTGTGGTTGTCCTTGGAATTGTGTTCATTTTGATATATTTCACAAGAATATTTTTCAGTGCTCTTTGTAGGGCTGATCAATCTTACATACCTATATCTGGTAATCTGAGAAACAAACTTGATGATAATAATATGTAATATTACAACTGTTGTTCATTTTCTGTTTTTGTTTTGCTATTCTGCAGCATTTATATTGTTTTGTGTTGCTTTTCTCCTGTCTTTGTTCTTGGTATTTCTTTTTTTATTTTTGTTTGTTTCATTTTTCTCATCTTTAAAATAAAAACAAATCTTTTTTTAAAAAAGTTAAACAAATGGAAACTTGAACAAGATATATAAACACTATAAAAGATTTTTATCTTCTTCCTTCTCTCTCTCTCTCTGTCTCCATCTTTCTTTGTCTCTCCATCTCTCTCTCTGTCTCTCTGTCTCTCTCTCTGTATCTCTCTCTGTCTCTCTCTGTCTCTCTGTCTCTCTCTCTCTCTCTCTCTCTCTCTCTCTCTCTCTCTCTCTCTCTCTCTCTCTCCCCCATACTATGATAACTGCTTAGGAGAACATTTTAGTGGGCTTATTTCTTACAGATACCTGCTTATAGAAGGGTCTCCATGAAGCAAAGAGCTTTACCCTCCAACACTTGTATTTAAGTATTGGGACATCTGATGCTTTCTAGCTGTGTATTCTTGGGCATGTGGCTTATCCTCTTTAAGTTGGTTTCCTGATCTGAGAGCCTGTATCATAACACTAATTTAAGGGATTAGTATGTAATGAAATGCTTTGCCTGCAGTATGTGTTGCTGCGCATAGACCATGGCTGCTCCATCATTTTAACAATTACTTCTTCATGAATCATCAATGATAATGAGGTACTATTTTGCTTATGGTTTGATTGTGCACGTGTTTTCATAGACATGCTCTAACGGGCTTTAAATTTTACAATGAATTACTGTCAAAGTCAATGAAGCCGTAGCCTGTTGCACTTTGTCTTTCATGAGTGTTTGATGAATGAGAAGCAACGATGTGACATTATAAAAGCAGCTTTGCAGTAGAAGAAAATGAGCCAAGTTTTAAATCTCTTGTCTGACACCCTTTCATTACACGGACTTCAACCTGTCACCTGGTATTTCTGGCCTCGTGTCACTTCACCCTGAAAAGAATTGCATCATCTCACCAGAGCTAGGAAGAAATTTGGGACGACTGGCTGGGTTTTTCCAGTCCTTCAAAGATCTGAATTTTTCATATTTATTCCACATAAATATATTTTTAAAGGTGATGTCATTGCAGGCCACACAACAAGCAGCTATGCTAGCACTGCCCAATAGAACTTTCTACAGTGAAGGAAATAGTAGACCTCGACAATCCGTATGGCAGTCAAGAGTCCCAGATGGGAGGCTAAACAAACTTGGTAGTGCTGTCAGGACCAAGGGACTCTGATTTATTTTTATTTAAGTGTACGTATAGCCAGGCATGTATAGCTTATACTTTTGTGCAGGATCAGACAGATCTATAGGAAAGCATCAAGCCAGCTATACTCTACAAAGCCTATTTACTGCCTTAAGATAAATTTCATCAATTATTAGAAGAGTTTGCCCATATTTAGAGTAATAGAATATGAGATGAGAGCAAATAGATATTTTGGAAGGGAATCATGTCCAGTCATGCATGACATAACATGGCAAGATACTTTTTTCAGTTATTTAGTACATTTTAATTGAAAATATAAATTACATATGTTTGTCACCTGCAGTATGCTCTTTTGAAGCATGTAGAAGAGACTGGCTAAGTTAATCAAACTCACACATGCATAACATCCCAGATTTGTTGTTTACAGTAAGTGTACTTAAAAACTAAACTAAGCAATTCCCACAAATATAAAACTGTGGTCACAGTGTTGTACAATATACATTTTGTTAAAAATGTAGAAGCTTTTAATATTTTCTTGGAATAAAAGTGAGTCACTTAAAGAAAGCCTCCTGGGCCATGTTAACCATCCCATTTTAAGCTCTCTTTTTCGCTGGTGTACCCAGTGCTAGTGGGAGGAAATAAAAATATGGGAATTTTTAAGGAGCAGACATTAAAGTATTCTAACCTGCATAGTCCTCATTTTTGATACTACACAAAATTTTTAAAAGTATTCTAAGTTATAATGGCCTATACACAAGAGTATAAAGGGCTATATAAATTCATCTAGAAGAGCAAACTATTGATATTGGTTGATAATTATCAATACTTTATTTAATCTTTTAACCACTTAAAATGATTCATATTTAATAGTTTAAGCTTAAGAATGAATACAAAATCTATTTTTTTTTCTTGCTCAAAGCTTTAATTTATTCTTTCCGGTGACTGCTTAAGAAAATCTCAAAACAATTGTTTCACTACATTTCACACATCGCTACCACTTGTGTATGGTGCTTAGTTACGGTGGCACTCAGACATCAAAGGAGTTCTGGTTTTGTTTTTAAGATAATGAAGTAAAGTTGTTCAAGTTGCTCCAATTGCTACCTAATTAAGATTTTCCAAACCAGAGCTCCAAGTTTTATGCCTTTGCTCCCAAACTCTGATATTTTTTATCATCCTTGTAATCCTGATTAGAAGATTTTTCATTCAGAGAATCAAAATGCCCCCGAAAGGGCTTCTGTTCTCTGGTCTAATGCACACTTCTATCAGTTGACTAATTCTTTGAACCAAACAAACTTTCCCCTGGGATTTTCAAGGGATAAATAGCCACCCTAACATATGTGACATATGATTCTGTGAATCATTCTGCTTCCCAGCTGTTTTATGAATCATATTCGTTCCAGTGTTGTTTTGTTTTATTTTGATTTGTTTAGTCTCACTCCACCTTCAACAGGGATAGCCTTACCGGGGCCCGTAAAATGCACACTATATTTTAAGACTACGTTGGAAAATACAACCTCTAGCATAAACCCTGCTGAAGTACCCTTTATTCGTCATAGAACCTCAGAAGAGCCTGCTGACCCGAGGCAGAGACAGCTTTTCTTGATGGCTTATTGGGAGTCTGGGCAAAGCTCATATAACTGAGTGTCTTAAGGAGGTGCAGAAAGTCTACAGTATGATGTCATGGCAAGTAAGCACTTGATGTTTTCTTCAGATTTTCCCTTGTAAAAGGAGCAGTCCTTACTGGAAAATTATTCCCAACAGATGTTCTAAATTCAAGCAGTGATACTGCTTATGTTTAGAATATGCAACTCTTTGAGCATTGTTCACCAGGTACCTAATTCAGGAGCCTTGAGTCTTGTGCACTCTTCAGATTTTTGAAAAGTATTCTAATATATAAGGGCTACACACAGGTATATAAAGGGCTATATAAATTCATCTAGAAGAGCAGACTATTGATATTAGTTGACAATTATCAATATTTTATTTAACCTTTTATCCACCTAAAATGATTCATATTTAGCAGTGTAAGCTTAGGAATGAAGACAAACTCTAATTTTTTTTTTCTTGTTCCAAGATTTTTACTTATTCTTTCCGGTGACTGTTGATGAAAATCTCGAAACAATTATTTCTCGGTGGTTTACTGCACCCCACAAAGCACTACTCCGTGCATACAGGGCAAGGTATGTTCGCAGGACAATGAGACAATTCATTACGTGAGCTCTGACGCTACCCCCTTGGCCCCCAAGGTAGAGAATGCTCAATCTATCAAAGTGTCTATGAAATATACATTTTTATTAATTCTTGTTCTCTTTTAATAGCAGGCAATATAATTATGATAAGAAAGTCATAAAATGTGAGGTTAAAATGAGCAAGAATAGTTAATAATTATAAGATACAGTAGTCATATATATATATATATATATATATATATATATATATATTAATCTTCAAATAAATACTGAAGAATTATTCAGGTTTTCTAGGACTAAAAGGGAATATCACAAATACGTGATTGTAGTGCGCATTATACGGGTCCCTGTAAGGCTATCTCTGTTGAAGGTGGAGTGAGACTAACTAAACAAATCAAAATAAGACAAAATAATAGATATCCCTGCAGAGCCTTGCACAGCCATGGGGTGAACCGACAGAGTTTGCAGGTTGATTCATAGTCCAATGCCGGGATTGTGGGTGGGAGCGCTGCAGCCGTCGCGGGACACGTGCAACATAAGGCACGAGGCTGGCTGCCTCCTCCTCGCTGCTCCTGCTTTTGTCTCCTGCCGCTGCCTCGAACTGCTGCCCTCTGCCATGCATCCCTCTGCCTTGGAGCCCGCTGAGTACGGACTGAAACCTCTACAAACAGTGAGCTAAATGAAGCTTTCCTACCTTAATGTTGGGTGTCGGTTATTTTGTCCCGGCAATGAGAGAAATGACAAATCGGTATCTATTGATCCTCTCTGTACTGAAAGTGCCTTTTTATGCTATTATATTATGTTGTGTGATAAGAATAATCTGACATGAATACATGCAAAATCAGAGTGGTAGAGAGACTATTAATTATACTTTTTGAAAAAGACATGAATAGCTCTTTATTCCAGAGGCTGTAATAAGGGTGAGAGCCAGACAGGAGCAGATTTCCATCAGACTGTGAATGATACTCCATGGGGCCTGAGCAGAGAAGGCAGAATGGCCCAGCTGGGATTGTGAAGGAGGGGACTGAGACAGGGAGGAGCGGCGGTGCCCGCTCCTCGATTCCAGAGGGGCTGTTCACGCAGCACTGGGTGACTAGTGAGAGTTACTAATAGTGTTAGGCAGGTCCCAGGAGATGCGGGTGGGGAAGGAGGAAGAGAAGGAACCATAAGGGAGCTCAGACTTTGCTTCCTCTATAGGGAAATCAGGCAGTTTGTCATCAACTCTTCTTCAGGAATTTTGGGGGCAACCGTTTTAGCCTAACCCAACGTTTGATCATGGCCTCAGTGTGTGCACATACAGCAGCCACCAGGTCAGCAAGAAGGAAAAGCCAAGACCGGCCAGGCAGAGTTGGCCAGGCAGGTGGCTGTGGCCGATCTCTGCCTATCTCAGGCCTGCAGTCTGTGGAGCCAGTAGCAAGTCGCCCTGCAGCTTAGCTACGGCTGCCTCCAGGGTTCTAAGCTTGAGGTCAAACATAACTTATGACAGCTTCAACAGCGGATGGAGGCAGACAGAAAAAAGAAGGATGACAGGGGCTAGGGAGATGGCTCAGTAGAATAAGCACTTCCCTGGAAAGTGCAAGGACCTGAGTTCAATCCCCAGTTAGGCAAAAAAAAAAAAAAAAAAAAAAAAAAAAAAAAAAAAAAAAAAAAAAAAAAAAAAAAAAAAAAAAAAAAAAAAAAAGGATAGCAGGGAGGAAAGAAGAAAGGAAGGGAGTGAAGAGGGAGGGAAAAAGGGAGCAAGAGAAACTGATAGAAAGAATAAAAGAGATGAATTTGTGTCAGGCAAACATTCTAAGATGTACCAATGTCGGCTGGTAGGCTTTCAAACCTATGCCACTGTTGAGGTAGATGAAGTTCTGTCAGGTTAGGAATGGTGTCCCTGTGACACACATAAGATGACATTGTAACCTGTCTCCCTGAATCTGCCATACTGCCTCTGATTCTCAGTGGAAGGGGCACAAGTATAGGCTCAGAATATGACGGGGACATCCCCAGAGGTTGACTGCATGGGTCTCCAGTACTTCCCCAGGCAGCAGGCAAGTTCTTCACGGCAAGCACCTGTGGAAAATAACAGGACAAGTCCCAAAGAAATGGCAATAGCTTACTTTTCTGTAAAAGACAGAAAGACAACGGGAGAGGACAGGTGAGAGAGAAGCATAAGTGAAAGTATGTGTCGGGGCAGGGCGACCAGGGCCACGCTCAGCGTTCAAGACCAGCAGAGTGCTCGCGTGAGCAGCATGAAGGTCTTAAATATGCGCCAGAAACCCAGAATGCAACGCAAAGGAACCTCCCGCACCAAAGAGGGTGCTCCGTATCTATGTTAATGCAGAAACCAGGAGCCATATCAGTATTTGAAGTGCAGGTAGTGTAAGTAAGAAGCAGAGTTTTTAGTTATATTTAGGGTTGGGAGTATAGCTCAGTGGCACTGTGCTTGCCTGGCAGGTGGGAGGTCCTGAGTTCGATTTCCAGTTCTAAATAAAGAAATAGCCATACAGAGTTCAGGTTTCTTTGGTATGTGGCAGAGACCCGAGCAGTAAGACACAGGGGAGGAGGAGCGTGAGACCTGGCACAAGACTGGCATCACACAGCAGGAGAGACAGACTTCGAAATCCAGATCGGAGGGCTTTTAAGACCTTGCCCAGAATCGGGTTGGGCATGGATCAGGTAGGAAAAGTTGCTGCTCAGGCACTTTTCTGTGCGACTGAGAGCAAAGAAAATTCTTGTTTCATTCTTATCAGAAAAATTGCCAACTATATTTATTCCCTTTCATGTATCTTCAAGCTTCTGCTCCCTTTTCTCTTATAATCATGATTTTGTCTGTCTCATCAAAACCAAAAAATATTGCCAATCATAAAAGCAGAAATATAACCGTAACATCCCACATCCCTCTAGCTACTCCTTTATCTCCTGCTCGCTCTCATTGCTGGTCTTGGAGAAAGAACCCTGCATAACAAGTATTTTCCTTTCTTTGTCCTTTATTCATTCTCATTCCACTGATCACAGCCACTCGTTCCACTGAAAATATTCCTGTTGACAAATCCAAAGGCATTCTTACATCTTACTCCTAATGGAGCTGCACGTCAGCACTTCCCTGTGTTCAACACCTGCTCAATCTCCCCGCCACTAACTTCCATGACATAATTCTAAGTCTCCACCCTTCCTCTCTGCACCTAGGTTTTGTAACTTTTTCTCTAGCTCACTTTTCTATCTATGAATGTTGCGGCTCCCTAGGGGTCCTTTGTAAGCTCTCATTTTTTCCCACTACAAGTGGTGGGCATTTTCTAGCACCTGTCATTCATTATAACAATCTGTATCACTAGTATTATTAATACCACCCTCTGGTCCATGGACTTAAAATGTTAATTTATTCAGTACTCACTATAATGTCATAAGGTAGACTCTCCTATTGCCTGTGGTTTACAGACAAGGACAGAAGAGCTCAGAGATGTTTTTTCGAAAGGAAATGGCTGATAAGTTACGAGAATGAAAATTGAATCCAAACAGTGCATTTCTAGGCTCTCTGCCTTAAACCTGTGCACTATGCTTCTTACACTGTGAGTCCTGTTATTTTATAAACATATAAACTGGCCCATGAGTGTCCATTCTGACAACCCAATGCCCAGTACAGCTCTTTCTATGAGCTCCATAGGCTGGCTGCTTCTGGGGGAATCCAATGTTTTCTGAAAGCAAACAAGACAAAATGAACCTGTTATCTCCACGCCTATTTCCTGTCTTAGGGAATAAGAGCCTCCAGCTACTGGGAAGCCCAGATCACAGGCCAGGTGATCTTTCACACCTCACCCCATTTTCTCTTTAGCCCCCAATTTCTTGCCGCAGTTCACAGCTCAATCACTTCTGGCAGCAGTGTCCTGACAGCTCTGATCTGCTAGTCTTTATCAAACCCAGTCAGTGCCCCCAAGACACCCAGCCAAACACAAAATCCAGACTTAAAACTGACAGTAGTGCTGGGGAGATAGCACTCCCCAGTAAGTGCCTGCCTGGCAAAGGCAAGGTCATGAGTTGATCCCCAGTATCAAAAATAAATAAATGAATAAAAACCTGACAGTAGTTTCACGTTGCTTGGGTACAAAACAATAGCTCTTTTTTCTTATTCAAAAGTATTTCATAGCTTCCTACAGCATAAATTTGAAAATTCTCAAAAGCTTGAACATGGCAGGTTAACTGCACAAGCGGCTCTTGCCTATCTGTCAAGCTCTGTCTCCTGACCACACCTGTAATGACTGCTGTAGCTTCCACCTTGGGCTGTCTACTCATTATGCTACTGTATTCTTTTTCACCTTGTTCTTCTGACTAGAGGCATAGTTACCTCTTGCATGCCCAGCATGTGTCATCCAGGAATTCTTTAGGACTTCCTAGGAATTCTCTCATACCATATATAATATCTTAAATATGTAGCTATTATCTTTCAATTATAAAGCTCTGGTATTTCCCCACTACTTACAGGGAGGGCTTGTGTAGCATCCATTAACTGCCCAGACAATTTACTTGGAACTTCAGTAAATGTTTGGCACATGGTAAGTAATTTCTATTACTCTTTCTTAGGACTGTTGCAGCACTTGGATTAAAAACAAGAATAGACAAGAGTCTCTGAGAAACTTGGAGTAAGAGGAAACACCCCTCTTGGTCTCTCAGTCCCACCCCTGGTATTAGTCCTGAAACTTATTTCTAAGCATGCATTTTCTCTCATCTCTGGGCAGAAGCACCACTCCTGAGATGATTTCCTTTTGGTTTCAGGTGCTTGGCAAATGTGCTGGCAAAAAGGCGGGGCCCCAGGCAGAAGGACCACACACAACCAGCAACACCCTGAGATTTTCATTCCTGCTTTATCCCCTACTGCACCCAGTTCAAGAATGTCCTTACATCTGGGAGGAGCATCTAGAGAAGTTACTAGGAAACACGAGGCCCCAGGAAAAGCAATGCTTTCTGTGAAAATACAACTTCTGTGCATTTTCTAAAACACAGTCAATATTGAATTATTTCCTATTTCTAGATAGAATATGGTAGAGTAAATGTGGGGACTGTGTTGATTACCCACAAATACTACCCCAATCACATCTTATTGCAAGACAATGAGTCGGTACTATCAACAAGAAGGAAGTAGGCTGGTGCTCTTTCCAATGATTGGGCAGCAACTGTTTCAAATGCTTGCAGGTAGTATACACAACCTCCTCAATAAAGCTACTACCAGGACGACTAGTGACAGCAGAGATCATTGTTCTGAATGCCTTACGCATATTAGTCCATAACTTGATAAAGTAAACATGTAATATAATGGTATTTTCAAAGGAGTAATCAAATTTAGGCTGATGTAGTGGTTATCATTTTATGGGTGGTAAAACTAAGATCGGGAAAGGGTAAGTTCTTTCTGAAGGTTCTGAATCCAGTATACATCAAAGCCAGGAAAGCAGGGGATTCCACACAGCATGATGATATAACAAAAAGCTTTAGGGGTTTCATGGTTTCCAGAGCTGAAAATGCTGATTTCCCACCTACATTTCCCATTGGGAGGCTGAATTCTGAATTTATCAGCCTTGTGAAGATCCAGCTTCTTTACCAACCCATTACCCTGTTATTCGTAATGTAGAAGTGTACCTAATTATCACAAAATGTAAAATTAATATAATTCAATTTAAAAGTATGGAGTATTCTCTAAGCTGACCCAAATCAAGTCAATCTTGCCCCACTATGACATCACCACACACATAGCAAATATTTCATTGTACCTTTCTTAGGCTTTAACTTCAGAAGAGTGGCTTGGTGCACTACACGATCCTCAGTCATGAAGTTGCTTCCAAATACCTGGTGGGGTTTAGGACACAGGCAAGGAGAATGTAAATGCAACCAGAGCTCTGCTCTCAAGCTTGCTTGCTATCATAAAAAAGTCCACTAATTTTCCCAGAGTAAAATATATTTTCAATTGGTTAGGTTTTGTTGTTAGATTCTGTGATTTAGATAACAAGGTTATTTTTCTTTGCCTTGTCTTTGTGAAAAGCATAAGCCACAAATAGCCATAGGAAACAGAAAAGTAAGAGATAAGGAGTCAGTGTGGCAATAGTGTGTGCAAAGAAAACATAACTTCTGTGAATAACATACATCTAACTGCTTGGAGAAATGGAAAGGCAGTTCAAGAGCAAGAGAGGACACTGGTACCTCACATTGGCCTGCTAGGTATCTTGGGGGACAACAGTTTGCAATAGTGTCCAGTTCCTAGTTGAAAGATCAAAGCCATACTTACTATGTAGGATTTACCTGGAGAAATGGGAAAGGACAATGTCATGAACCCTTAATCCACACTAAGTCTGCATCAAGTCCAGTAACTTGATATAACCTAAACAGAAAAATAGCTACATTCTTTGTGAGAAAAATCATTAAGGCAATCTATAGTCATGTACCTTAAGAAAAATGCTGGAGCAACAAATATAAATATTGAAGGAAGCCAAAGAAAGGTGAAAAAACAAACATGATTGCAGGAGGGGATACAGAATAGAATAAAATCAGATGAACTCGTTCCTTCTAGTGGTTTTGTTCGCCTTCTTGTAAGCAAATGGTCACGGCAAAGGATAATAAGAAATCATGGTGAGTTTTGGTAAATGTGTAATAAGACAGAGGACACAGGAAACCTGAACACAAGTAGTGAAGGTGGCTTTGGAGAGGAGGATACTCCTAAGAGTAAGCTTCATACTGGAGTCACTGAGAACCCATTAAATTTGAGTTGCATACATACATGAAAATAAACCTAGTTAGGACTTCTATTGCCTGATTGGCTTAGAATCATCAATTTTAAAGTAGGCATGCATTATAAATTCTGAATTAAATTACTGCTTAAAACTCACATTGGCCTTCCACACAAACAGGACATTCTACAGAGATGCAGAGAGAAAAGGCCTGTGTATTCCATGTGATTGTGTACTAGATGTTCAGCTCTGTGACTCCCTCTGGAACACAAAGGCCCAGCTGCTGCGGTGCCATCCAAACTCTGGAGTTCTTTCCAGGGAGATGCTTCAGAAAAATGGTACAATAAATAGTATATTTTAATGTCAATAGAATTCAGGCTAGAAGACAAAGTCCTCTGCCATTCATCTGTTTAGAGCCCTCAGCAAAATGAAATAGAAATTATTTCCCAAGGGGATGCATGTGTTGTTGTAAAACAAAGGGATATGTGGCGAATGGGAACAATGGAAGGGGAGCTGAGAGGAAATGAAGGGGAATGGAAGGGAGGAGAATAAAGAACAACGAAGGAGGAAAGAGAGGACAGAGGAGATTATGGGAAAATGTCCTTCCTGTGCTGAGATACTTTATATCTATTGTCAAAGTGCTCTGGCAAATTATTTCTTCAATGATACTAGAGAGAAGGAAAGCAGGATTTGAAGCAACATACAAGTTGCCAAAAGGCTTACAGTTTGCAGCAAGTGGAGCCAGCTCTTTAAACCAAGCCTATCTGTCATCAAATCTTATGGTTGCAGGTAAACTGGAAGGCGGCTATGCTCACCACTGTACCACCAATGCCACATTCTTGCAGGTAAACTGAGGACCAGGGCAGATCACTGAATTATTGGCGCCTGTGCCCACTCCATCAGAGGTGGGTTGCTGCTGCCAAGCAACTGCCGGAGCATCCAGTGGCCCTCATACTGGGAGAAGTTTTGTAGAGATGAACTGAGACAAAATAGTCTACGCACATTTCATTAATAGATTTAAATACGGTTTTAGAAAGTGACCTCTTTAAAGGACCTTTTCATGTTTGATGCCAGTCCAAATACTGTAGGTACTTGAATTTAGCAAAATAACCCAATATAGTCCAATAGTCCATAATAGTAGTGAGTTACCAGAACAACTACTAATTGTCTGAAATTGTTGGCGTAAGCCCCTTACAGCTCAGCATATTAAGGTAGCTTTACCTCTTATATCTTGTGGTTACTCTTTTCTGCTGGATGGTTAAGATCAAGCTAAAGCAAGACTTATATAACTAAAAATGTACTTTTTGCTATCTGATAAAGCCAGTCAAATCAGCAATGGAACACTTATCTCTGACAAAACAAAACAAAAAGGAGGATATAAGTAAAAGACCATTTTTGTAGTGAAAAAGACATATATATACAAAATAAGACAGATATAAACCTACTTTTTCTTAGTTCAATGAGAAGAAAGGTTTGTACTAATATTGTTGAGACAAGACATCATGTCTGCATCTTGCCCTCTAAATAACTACTATGAAGACAACTATGGAGGGCACACCCAGCAGCTCTCCTTGAAAGAAGATCGACCATCTCCATTTTGACTGAGCCTGATCCTATTTCCTTGTATTGTTAGGTAGATAGCTGGCTAGGACTTCTGTTTATCCTTCAATTGGCCTTAAGCAATGTGTATTGGTCTAGCTGAGGTGCTGGTCATAGTCTTTGAAGGTGGCATGCGTGTTTCCCTGTAAGCCTGCTGCTCCTTAATGTAAGCCAGGTGGAGACAGGATGGTAGAGCTAATGCTCTGTGCTGCCAGCTGGGATCAAGCCTGGAGACAAAGGCTATGACTTCCTGGGGCTTGAAAGACTACACCAAAGCTGAAGCCCTAGACTTCCCAAAACATTAAATACTATATAATGCAGATTACTCTCTCTGCATATCCTCTCTGCATATGGCAGAGATAAATGTAGGCCCCACACCTAGCTCAGCTCACAGTAGTCACCTACTTCCCACAATTCTCAGTCCTCAAGCCACTCCCTCACTGAATAAAAACTGGGTGAGGCCTTGGGTTGCTCTCTTGGTTCCGGAAAGCCATCTTCGTGGCTGGACCTAGAGCCCCTTGACTCCCCGATGATTAAAAATATAATTTAGTGTCCTCATTTTCGCCGTGGGCTGCATGGAAAGTGGTAGATTGGAATCAACTTGATGGGATTCCAATAACATAACTTTGGGATTACAAATATTGGTTTCTTGGACTGAGACAAGGACCAGGAAGTGTCTCCTACAGACAACAATATGCAATGTATTATTGTAACTGTCCTACTAACCTGTTTTGAAACTGTTTTGTTACTATTTTATCTTTTTTCTGATTAAAATGAATGAAAACTTTAAAAAAGAATTTAAAAAAATGAAAAAGTGACCTCTCTTCCCAATTCCATTCAGGTGCTTTCAGTAAGTTGATGAAATCTTGCATAAAATGATCAGAAGCTTGGCACTGAGTCATACCTCAATAATCCAGGTATTAGGGAAGCTAAGGCAGGACAATCACTGCAAATTTGCGGTCAGCCTGAGCTGGGGAGTTCAGGACCAGCCTGGACTACATAGTGAAACCCTGTCTCAAAAGAAAAAGCAAATAAATAAATAAAGATTAGAAATATATAGGTTCTTAATGATGCAAGAAAAAAGAAAGAAGGAATTTTTGTGGGGGAAAACATCACCTATGAATTTAAAACTCAAAACAGAGAAGACTGCATTCCTAGTGGCTTCCTAGACAGGAGTCTCGGTTTCCTACTACTTGAGAATGATTAATGAATTGACCTCCTATGTGCCAGTTTGAAAACACACCAAATGTGCTTAGCTTGGCAGAGAAAGAGAGGAAGAACTATTCTCATGGAACAAGAAAAAGGCTTCTTTTTGCCACCAGCTATTAACTCATGGATGTATCAACACTTGTGCTGCTAACAATAATCTTATCCAAGAGTCTATTCTTGTAGAACTTCGGGGGCTGAAGAAATATTTTATTGGCAGCATTTCTAAGCCTATAAGTAGCAATGTTTTGACAGAATGCAGCCACACGATTCTCACTTAGTCCTGGGTTTACGTTCAGATCTGCTAAGGCTGAAAATGAAAAGCACCCCCACCTCTAACACTTCTGCAAAGAAACAGGCTTTGCATTCAAACCCCAGTGTTCTAACTTCTTTAACTTTTGCAGTATTCACAGCTTCTCTAAATTCATACCTTTTAGACTTTTGAAGTGAAAACCTCCCACGTAGGTGCATTTTTTTTTTTTAAACTCAAGAACAAAAGATCACTTTGTGGTCCAAGATTGCATCTATTGTGCAATCAGCTGCCTCCTGTGGTCATATGCTAGTTTTAGTTTGGAAAGAAACTATAAACCTACACTTAAATTGAGAGCAGTTTGGTCTTGAAACAGTGCTAACAGCTAGAAAAGAAGAAAATAGGGTGCAGTGGCACACTAAATCTGTGAAAATGGAAATAATAGCCTAGAGCACAGGTAGAAAAGTTCCACTGAGAATAAATCCTTGCAGTCTACTGTGTCCGGGAGGGAGTTTGAAGACAAGATATAAATAAGATACAAACAAGCAGTAGGGTGTCCTTCTCAATAAACTATTGCATGAGCCCAGCAAATTGTTGATATCTATCTTAATCTCTATCACTACAATTGCAACTCCTGATGGCTTTTGAGTCATTTGAGTCACACATTTATTGAACAAATATCCACAGGTGGATACAATTTATGGAGAGCTCAGCGCTAGACTCTGGGGCCACAATGCAGAGCGGTATAAATTATCTTCCTCTAAGGAGTTTGTGTTCTATGTGGATTGGGACAGGAGTGGAGTATATATGACCCTAGGAGAAGACAATGCTGATGATATTATAAGACCAAAGATATAGGGCACCTGACCTAGGGGAGGCAGGCATCAGAGGCTGAGATGCTTTCTCTGAGTTTGGAAACTTAGAGAAAATACTTCCTGATATAAGGGAAGGCTATGTGAGATCAACATTAGAAGAGATGTTTGGTAAAATGGAATTGGCTCAGTAAGTTAGAAACAAACACATGGAGCAGTCATTCAATTAGGGAATGGGAATTAGATTTTGGACTCAAGGAGTCATGTCACTATTCATTGCTAAGTGATCTGGTGCATATTACTTGTACTTAATTATTGAGGCATGTGCTAAATACTCCTTAGAAACATGTTACAGGACAGTGGGACTCTAATGGCCATGATGAGAGGAAAGGTGTGAATCAGGTAATAGGAAAGGAGACTTACTGAGTCCCCCACCAAAAGCAGAGCTGGTAATTCTAGGGCTATATCTTATGAATTAGAGCCACACCACCTTCACTCTTGCATGTGGTTTGCTAGAGGTGGTAACATGACTCAGTGTAGCACATTAGACCTTTATATCTAGGAGTCCTGCCTGCATTACCCCATCATATGACTGGATGGGTTTTGCACTGACATATCAAACAAGGAAAGAGACCCAGTTTATGGTGACAGCATAGACTGTCTGACCTTTGTTCTGTCATATTACTTAACCTTAGAAAAATTATTTAATTTCCACATTGATTTGTTTGTCTTTCTACTTTGTAAGTAGATGAATTGCATGTGATTCTCTTTAAGATTAACTCAGCTCATAATTACTTGGCTCATCAAAAGCAAACACAGGGCTCCACTTCAGTTCAAAGTGATAAGCTTTTTCCGAACACTATGTGTTTGTACAGTACTGTGCTAGATTTTCTGAAGACAAGTGACATGTGCAGTTTGCTCCTTTCCCTGGAGCCACTGAAAATCCAGGAAGAATAATGACAATTCCATAAGAAAGTAGTAGCAAGTCAGTTGCTACCTGCTCGCAAAAGCAAAAGGACTAATTCTGATGGCAAAAGTGGAAAACATTTCCAAATATAGCACTTGAGTTAGATATGAAGTAGAAATGCTCCAGTAAAAAAGAAAAGTAATAAAAGACTGCGCCCACATGAAGGAGCTTTGGGAGAAATTTGTTTGGATGGAAATGAGCAGTGGTAATAATGAGCAACCCTCTGCAAAGTGCTATAAGCTTCATGTGTTTTGACTTTTTACAACCTTATTGGATGGCAGGCACTGTTGTTTCCAATTTCCAATTTTAAAAACACAGCAAAGTATTTTGTCCGAGGTGGTATAGTTCGTAAAGGTCAAAATTGAGTTTATCCCCAGGCAGAGCCTGCGTCTACCATACAGCATTCTAAACCCTTGGCTATCCATATTCCAGACACAAGGAGAAGTCTGATCCAGCTGAATCCTAACAGGGGAAAGGAAAGAAAATCAGATAAGGAATATGGGCATGACACCTTGACTCCAGTGGTAAAGAACATGCATGTGAGAATACAGCTGAGACAGACTGGATGTCAAAGAAACTAGAGCAAGAAAGATAACAGTGAGTAACAGCTGCAGACTGGTCTAATGGCTTAGAACGTTTGGCGGCAGTGGTGACGGGGACACGGAAATTCATGCACTTGGGGGGGGGGGATTATGTGAGGACAGAAAAGTCTCCACCCATGCTTGTAAATTGCTCTTTCTTCCAGAAAAGCAATTAATAACAAATAAAAGTTCCAAATTAGTAAACATCAATGAAAATATTTAGCTAGGCATGGTGGCACATGGTGGTGGCCTTTAGTTTTCATACTCAGGGAGGTTCAGGCAGGAGGATAACAATGTTTGACCCAACCAAGGCAGTTTACCAATGTCAAGAGACTTTCAGATTGCAACTGGAAAACAAGTGCTTTAAAAAATATGTGTTTATTAATTTTTTAACCTGACAAACAGTATAATCTTATTAGCATATGTGAAATGCAAATCCTGTGGAATATACTGTACAAAATCAAAACGAGAGGATAAGGCAATGTTAGATTGTTATACTAGAGGAATAAATGACAAAGCCCTGGGTTAGTGGCTATGCAAATTGAGGATTTTCAGAATATAATTGATTATTAAATGTGGCTGGTGACAAGAAAGAAGGTATCAATTGTATTCCAGGGCTGTCTGGCTTTCGTGGTTAGCAGCAAGGTAATCTATTGAGGAAGACAGGAAACATAAAAGAGAAGCACATTTCTGGAGGGGAAAAGTGAACTCAATTTGAAAAGTGGTGAAATAGGGTTTAGGAAACATTCAAATATTACTCAGCTCTTCACAGCGTGTCTATTGTAAAGAATAATCATTTGTAAAATTAAGTCACTCCGGACCCACAGATCATAATGAGTTCCTTAAAACATGGTAAGATTTCAAGAATGGCTGCAAACACTTCATTCTTTTGAGATTTAAATACAGTAATGACAAGAATTAGTCACAATAGAGTTGCAAACTTGATTCATTTTGAAGCATTTTCTCAGTGTTACTTTCCTCTAAGTTTCTAGAAACGATATTCTTCTGTGTTCTCCGTAGTCCATGATGGACAGTTGCTGCCACTGTCACGGGCAGCACAACATACAAAAAGGAAATGCAGTGTGATATTGGCCAGTTCAGTCTGGAAAATGAACTTCAAAACTTTGTGACCAGGTAAGGGCTCCTTTTGGGAATTTCCACTTACGGGGCGATCCTAATATATGTACATTTAGTCATCGTTAGTGATTTTCTTCAGTGAAAACACTTTAAGTGATTCTTTAATCAGATATAAAAATAGATATGTGAATATGAATTAGGGACTGAAATTAAATACATAATTTTCAAGTTCTCTTTTGTTTCTTTGAACTTGGACTACTTCCTTGAATAAAGGAAGGGTGTGTTCCTCTGTGTGTGTGTGTGTCTCTGTGTGTGTGTGTATGTGTATGGTCTTTTCTACTAAATCAGGCTCCACTTATTCTAAGAACAAATTAGAATTATATGAACTGAAACATTGGGCAGAGTTGAAAGTAAGCAATGTTTTAAGGTGAACATAGGTGTGTATATATAGATGTATAAGCACACTGTGGATTATTATACCATTATTCATTATTATCCTCTTTCATTAAAATACTACTTATCCATAGAAAATGCACACACATATGGCCTGCTTCTCTAGAACAGAGAAGCACATCAGGGTCCTCACTGGACTCTCCTTGTTACAGAATTGATGGATGACAGATGAGGGTCTTGTTGACAAAGCACAGGTTTTTCTTATGTTTGTACCATGCCGAGATACTTATTGTTGACTTGGCCAAAAGAAACCCACAAGATTTCCCTGAGTCTCCAAAATTTCACATTTCAGCGCAGTCTTTTCTAAGAAGCTGCTCTAACTCTTAATCCAACAAACCCAAAGATATTTTAAAATTCATTTTTAAACCGGATCAAGTGTCATCCTGTGGGGCAGTCACTCTTAAAGGTAAGTGTCCTGGGAAATATTTATCTTCTCCATAGATATTTCATTTCAAGCGCAGTTTGTGGCTCACCAAAGTCTGTACTCTTAAGCCTGCTCTTTGGTTTCCCCTGGATTGATGTGAAAGTGCTGTGATGCTTGCTGATGCTAGTACAGTGGTTTTCCTTCCTGTGCAGTTAAATGCATTCTCTGTGACTGCAGGTATCAGCCCTGGTTGAGCTCCCTTTCATAGCCACATCATGTATTTAACTCAGTGTGACTAAGGCTGCTGTGGGAGCTCATATGTTGTACAAGGCTGTTAGGTTGAGGGGTTTTGTATTGTTGATTGGATCATTATTTTTTAATGTATTTACGGTCTACAAGGTCTCACTACACAGATTGGACTTGTAGTGATTCTCCTGTTTTCAGCTTCCTAATCGCTGAGATTATAGGTGTCTACTACCATGCCCAGTCTCGCTGTCTCAGTGGGCCCCAGGGACAGGGCCATCCTGGCGCTCCAGGGATCAAATCCGGGTCTCTGTACCTGCCTAAGCAGGCACTTTAGTCCACTGATCTATCTGGCAGACCCTAAGGTAGGTTAGGTTTTGTATTTGAGAGTATATAAATGCGAAGCAGGAGACAGTACTTTCAGTGTTAGTGGAGGGTTCCAAAATATTCTTCTGCTCTGTGGTTACTTACTTTTGTATCATATAGAGTAATATCTTCAGAAGTTAATAGTGACCTAAAAAAATTAATAAATTTCATTTCTTTGAAGACAAGGTGACATGTAAGAGAGTTTCCAGCACCATGGGAGGCTAAGACAAAAGCCATGCATATTTCAAAATGGACTATTTTGATAGATGAAGATATAATGGTCACTAAAGTGATTCTCCCAAGATAACGGGGGAGTGAAAACAAGACTCCAGTACAAGCTTCATGGATCCTGAATCAAAGGCTAGTGATCTTTTTCCTGATTTTTTTAAGGTTTTGTTTTGGCATGAGTGGCAGGAAAGGGAGATTTTTAAAAAAGCCTTTGTTGTCGGTGCATGGGGATCAGGGGTGGAACTTCAGAAGAATTCAAGAGTCCTTTGAGGAGGAGGAAGGGGGATAAAGCATTTATTGATCTCAGCTGGGGGTGACATTAAGGTGTCCTGACAAGTACTGATCGAGGAAGCTTGGCACAGGTGAGAAAAAGAAAGGAGAAAGTTAGTTAACCAGGGAGAAGAAGGGCGGGAGTTAGTCCTAGAGAAACCTGTTGTTTTTGGATCCTCATACCATGTTGGCTTGTGGCCATGATGACTTGGCTGATTTTTGATGGGTGCAGACCCATCAATTTTTTCCACTCTTTTCTTGAATATGCCAATATTAACATACTCAACTCCCATAAAAAACCACTAAAGAGACTCATTTTTGGCATGGCAGCTGAGGAGGTTGTCCATTTATTGACTTCCTAGTGAAACTGTTGACAATCACTTAAAAAAATAATTGTTTGAATAACAGTGACTTAGATACTATCATTATCCTTCTTACTTTTATAAATGAAGAACTAAGGCACAGAGAAAGTAAGTGATTTCCATAAAGTCATGTGAGGAAACTTCAATTCGAGACATGGTGGTTGGTTGTAGACTCTATCCTAGATGTGGGAGCTGGGAAGGACACTTCCAGTATGGATGCACAGGCAGGTGCTGACCATGGTGCAAAGAGTAAAGGATGGAGCCAAGAAGTGGCTTCCAGATACCAGAGAGGACCCTGAATTCTCTTTTTTCACCCAACTAGTGCCTACAGGAGGAGGCTATGGACCAGATATGAGAGAAAGCTGTGTGGAGCCGTTTTTCACTCCTGCTTCAGAGATTAATGGGTCTTCAGCAGGGAGAGGTCAGTATGGAATAGCTCTTGGGGAATTCAGTGGCTGCATAGGAAAATCAGAAATATCTACAAATGGGGTATTGGAAGAACCTCAGAAAAAAAGAAAGAAAAATCCTGATTTCATGCATCTCATAGGACATAGCACAGAAAGTCAATGTGAGATGTCTTTCCAAAGAATGAAGTAGTTTTCCTTGTTATTCCATCCTTCTCCTTTACCTCTGACCTGTGAGTACAGGGTAGGCGAGTAGAAAGGCCAAGGTGTCACCAGCTACTTGGAGAAGGAAAGATTTCCATTATATGAAAATCAAAGAAATTCTCTATATCTAGCATGAGGCAATTTAAGAGTTAGAATTGATAATTTTTTTACCTTTGAAATGACCATGGGGATGCTTATTTCCAAGAATGAGCAGAATAATTATTATATCTCCCAATTTTTGTTCTACGATTACCAGTAAGTAATTATATTGAAATAAATTTAAAATGAAAAAGACAATTGCATTTTGATTGTATTCCAAAATTCAGTAGTTCATAATAATATCAGGTTAGGTGCGCTCCTTTTTATAATTAATGGTTATTCTCTGAGGATATAGCTTATAATTCTTCAATAATAACAGATAATTTTTCTTCTATCTTCTTTCCACCTCGTATAAACCTGCTGTACTTTGGCATTAGTACAGACAAACCTTGGAATGCCACTGCTTTCATACTTGTAAAATCTGATACCCAGTGAATCTTGATGAAAAAAGTTTTGTCTGGATACTCATTCTGTGTTTGGTACATGAAATGCCAGCCAGAACTTGTCGGTGTTGACTATCTGGTGATTCACTCCTGTTTCCAGCCAAAACAATTTGTGTGGTACCTTACTCCCCCTTTTCTTGTACTTGTGCTTCCTACAATCAATTAACCACAAATACCACGGTACCACGGTAGTTGTTCTAAATGTCATTTGACAAATGAAGAGTACAGTTGCTCAATAAAGGCAATGAAGTATGAATAAGGAGCTTTCTCTTTGGATTTTGACTGGCCTGTGGCTACTTTCTTGACTCTGGAGAGAATAAAATTTCTATATCTCAGCTTTCCTCACTAAAAATTTGAATGCCTAGGACTCCAAATGCCTCTGAACTATTTTTCTAAAAACATGAATGAGATTTATCTCTCAAAGAACACATCATAGTAAAAATACAAAAATATTTTAAGGGGCCGGGGAGATGGCTCAGTAGAATAAGCACTTCCCTGGTAAGAGCAATGGCCTGAGTTAAATCCCCAGTTCTGCAAAATAAGAAAGGAAAATTAAATGTAGTTAATCACTATTATGTGCTTTTTATTTCAGCTGATTTGAGGGACAGTTCTTCAATACACATATCAACAACCAGTGAGATAGGTCAGTGGACTAAACACCTGATTAGGCAAATTCAGGGTCCTGGGTTCAATCCCTGGTACCACATTCCATGCTGTCCCTGCCCACAGGAACACTGAGCCAGCTGTGGTGTCCAGGCATGGTGGCATATGTCTATAATCCCAGCACTGATGAGGCTAAAACCAGGAGGATCACTATGATTCTAAGTGGTGTAGTGAAACCTGGTACCAAGCATATAAATTAAGTACACACACACACACACACACACACACACACACACACACATCAAGACATTATATACAGTTAGTGACCAGCTGCAAAAACACATGTGTTAACATAAAAAGAAGTACTTGCCAAAAGAAGTAATTAAAAAGCATAACACAAGAGACTTCTTTTAATTTTTGATGATAAAAATATAGAGTAAATTTACTACCAAGAACAATTTTATAGGTAGTGTTCCTCCTAAAACTAATGAACATGTAAACATTGAAATGAAATAAACATGCTGTCACATGGAACTGTACTGAACATTACCACACCAAGTTTCACTATGGCTGCCATTTAAAATGTCCCTCAAAGGCTCCTGTACATGAGGTTGATGAAAAGTGATTGGATCCCAGAGGTGCCGCCATCCTCATTGATGGATTTGTCCTTTTGTGACTTTATGGTCAGCTGTGCTGATGGAAAGTGGAGCTATTGGGATCACCATGAGGCTGGGATGCAGCCTTCCGGAAGTTTCCCTTCCCTCTCTGCCTCCCACCTCTGTGGTGTGAGCAGGTATCTTCTACCATGCTTTCCCCCTGGCCCTCTCTGCCTTGGGACCAACCTACTGAAGACCTACCTGAGTCACAATACACCTCCCCCTCTTTAGGGTGGCAGGTGTTTTGTCCCAGTGATAAGAACAATGATTAATGCAGAACTGCAGGGAGTATCTGAAATTGAGAAGGACCATTAAGAGAAGGCAGTAGATTGAAAGAAGCCCAAGACCCTTCTTATATCACGTTTCTAAACACTTTGATTTCTTTCATAAAAATCCCTTTAAACTGACACAAAGAACAACTAAACAAAAGAAATTTGTTAGACAGACATTCATGTCCTCCTAATTTCATGGGCAGAAAATATGTCCTTTTATAGAATCTAGAATTCAGTACATTGTTTTATGCACACAGAAGTGTTTGGTTTGCAGTTATCAGCTTTAGTTATTCAAAAATAGATGCAACTTGTTTAATAGAAAATTTGCCATGCACAATATTCTGGCTTCCTTTTCTATACAGAAACTCTGTGAAATACAGAGCTCCATGAGCACAGGACAGCTCCAAGAAGAGGGATAAATGTACTGTTTTTGTTGGTGGTGCGTTTTGTTTTGTTTGGGTACAGGAATTCCAACTTAGGGCTTCATGCTTGCCAGGCAGGAGCTGCTCCACTGAGCTAAAGCCCTGGGGCCCATGTGCTCTTTTAAGGAGTGTGTTCAACGGTATTTGCCTCAGCTTCTACCTGACCTACAGCACAACATCAGAAGGATTTGTGTAGGCTTCTGATTTCAGTGCCTCCTCATACATCATAGTGGAAACCAAACAAATCATATGCTCGTGGAAAGACTTATTCCTGGGCGACAGAGTTAGAGTGAGAATAGCTGGTTGGATATTAGATCTGCCTCTTTTCGTTGTTGTTGTTGTATTTTAGGACAGTGTGTACAGGGTCTCACTGTGTAGATTAGACTTGTAGTGATCCTCCTGTTTATAGCCTCCCAAGTGCTGGGATTACAGGCACACATCACCACACGCAGCCTAAATCACCTCCTCAGTGTGCCCTGGGGCAGGGCCAGTACAGCAGGCCCAGGAATTGAACTCCAGGCCCCTGCATCTGCCTAAGCAAGCATTTAAATCTGCTGTACTATTTGTCTGGCCCTAGATCTGCCTCTTATTCTGTATGTGGTCTTAGGCAAACTGAAGCTTTAATCAAACAATATTTTCTGCAAAAGCTAATTTTCTTCATCAAAAGAAAAGCCATAGTAACTGCGTCAGAGTATTTTGCCAGGTGATACATAGCAGAAAGGTTGGCGCTGTGAACTCCTTATAAATATTTGCAAGATTTTAATAAATATTTGCAATACTTCAATAGATACTAGTAATCGCTCAATAATATTGTGTCACTGTGCTTCCTGTAGCTTTGGCAATATTTATTATTAAAAAGGTAGTTTTTCTTATAAAATTTCCTAAGAGTACATTTCAGTCTCTTTACCACTGGATATGGAAAGTTATCCAGGAGCTAGGAGCAGGACAAGGCACTGAAAATATGACAGAGATGAGGGCATGAAATGACTTCAAGTTGTAGCAGGGAATGGAGAGAAAAGGAAGGCTAATGAGATAAATCCTGTGATCAGGATGGAGAGAAAGGAAATGAAAGAAAAGCGAAAAGGAATGGAAAGAAGAAAAAAGGAAAGAAGAGTGCAGAGCTTGTACACAAAAGGGAGACTGTGCACCTAAATTTGGAAGAATTTTACTGAGAACAGAATGAAAGGAACAGATAAATGATGACTAAGGAGATAAAGGGCAAAAATCCTCCCAAATATCCAAAATAAGTGAAATTCAAATTAAAATAAAAAAGTTATGAGGAAATATTGTGCTTCCATCCATGTGAGAAATCTATGGATTATACAGAGTCAGAAAAGCAGGTAGAATAAATATATGCAAATCATAGCTAAAAAAAGATAATGAAAACAGATAACTAATATATAGTAACTGCCTACAGGAGTTGGAGGTACAGACTCTGGAACCTGGACTAAGAAGCTTCTTTGATTTTTGAGTCTAGAAGTTGGAAAATAGTTGTACGGAGAGTGAGTCCATTTGAAACCACCACTTTTGCTGTGCAGGGTGTGCAGTCATTTGAGAGTAAATGAACCCTGAATCAGATGATTATGGATGTAAATAATGGAGCAAAGAGAGATGTGATTGTATAGCACGTTTTGCAGCTGCCCTTCTGCCCCTGCCAAAGGCACCAAGAAATATAAATGGATGGCTTACTTAGGGATGTGTCTCCTTCCCTTAAAGAAGAAAAATGATCACATTTGGAGAAGCTATAAGATTTATTTAGGAAAAAAATGACATAACTAGAAATAACTAACACTAATAAAGAATACAAATACATGGAATCAGTCTGAAATGGACATAGGATTTACAATATTTCCATGTATATACCCAAAAAAGTTTTGAAAACTTAATTATAGAGCATTTATATTTTTATATTTATACAGAACGATTAGGTTTTACAGGTGAGCAGGAATGTTTGCCTTTTCAAATCATTAATGTCTTTCATAAAAGCTGGGTATATTGGAAAACGTTTGGAACATGAACTCATTCATATAGAACAGGCTGTGCAACAAAGGAGATGTGAAGGAGGGAAACACTTTGTTCCTTGTGAGGATGTCCAAGCCTACAACAATGCTGAAGAGAGTTCTGAAGGTGGCACTCTGAGAGGATGCAAAGTTCAAAGCATCAGTAACAGTCTAGATGGTTCCCATTTCAGACCCAGTAATGACAGCCATAAACAAAAAGAGAGGAGAGAAAGGATGCAGCAGACCCCCTGCTCATGTGAAGGGTCACAATGACAGCAAACAGAAAAGGTATAAAAGAAAACATAAGGATACCATCTGGAAATATCTTATGGCATTTAGAAGTGGTGGGTGTAGAAATGAAAATGGACCTGCAAAGAACATGGACGTATTGGCTAATGAAGCTGTTTCAAGTCTAAAGGAGAGGCTATTAAGGAAGATGATGTGAATTTCCACCGGAAAAGCACACAATGGATGAATGACAGTCTTCACTAAATAAACTAGAGTCTGGGAAACTGAGTGGAAAGAGTTGCCTGTGTTCTGATAACAAATTGTGAATCTTAATTCTTCTACAAAAAATAGCATGGAGAGGAAATGTAAAATAATTTCACCAAAGAAAGACTCATGATATTTGTGAAACAAGTTTCAGAAAACATCAGAAGGGAACCCTGACAGGTCTTTATTCCTGTACACTGGAAAGGATGCCAACCCATCACAGGATGTTGCCCAGACTGTCCTGCATCATGAGGGTTTGGAGGTCTTATCCTGGTACCATGACCCAGGAGAGCCAGGCTAAGGCTATTTTCCCCAGTGAGGTCAGGTAAACCCACCTGGTAGACCATGCATCAGGTAAATTGCTTTTCTGTCTGGTCTGTATCCCTCTGTATGAGAAGATGGCAAATGAATGGAACTGATAAGGGGCAAAGAAGAAGCTGTTTATTACACTTAATATGTGAAACTTTCATAATTTTTTCCAAAATTATATCTGATTTAAGAAAAAATACATATAAAGATTTTGTATAAAAGGATGAAAAAGAGAAAATGATAAGCTGCAAGGGCCTAGTTTTATCTTATACAGCTGAGATCACTCGAAACCATAAAAACAAAACAGATGAGAATTTTTAAAATATGTGACAAGCACAGAACAAAATATGGAGAAAATTGAGATACAGCAAAAGAGAAAATAGAAGTTTTATTGAGCCTGTACAGGATGACAAATGGTCTTTCTGCTTTATATTATTTAATCATCATCTCCATGTTACTAATTAGAAAATTAAAATTAGCAGATTAAACAACTTGTCCAAGGTCACCCAGTAAGCAAATAGAACTGATATTCAACTCACTGAATGTCTTCCTCCCAAGCTTTTATCTACACACCATTGCATTTCAAAACAAAGACATAAAAGTGAGAAATAAAAGGAAATACAATTATATTGAAGCTGTAGAGTTGAAGGATGGTTGCATTGTCTGTGGAGCTTAAGGCTGCAACAAATTTTGAAAGGGGAAAAGAAAAAATGTTGGCATAATCTCTACTCTGCTGTCATTGAAAAAGAACCTTCAACACACTGTGCTGAGGCGTGCCTGAGCACCTGAATGCCTGGGCTCTGAGCTCTGGGTTAAATACTTAGAATGAGCACAGAACTTCAGTTTGGAGCTAGCAGTCTTGTTAGGGAAATGCTTCTGGAGAGAAATAATTAGGGTGGAATAAGTGTTACTTGACTTCTCCTTTGTTGCTGTTCAAATATATCATTGCTGCTCTATATAAGTAGACTTGTCCTTATCATTAAGGTGTGCTCTTCATCGGCTCTGGCTTGGACAAACTCACTGTCTTCATGCCAAGCTCTCTCTGTGGATGGCACACATAGGATGTTTCCACCCTGTGATGGATCTCCGAAAGTCTCCCTGGAGCACTAATGTGACTGTGCAGTTCCAATGCAACGGTGCCTGTCTTTTGACTATTTGTTTTTAAATTCCCAGAGGTGCATAATAGAATAAAGTTGATAAAATGCAAATTGACCCAGGAAGAATTTTAAAATAAGTTTTGTTTTTAAAAATTAGCAGAAATATAAAACATGGCATCATTTTATATAATTGTACTTTTATGAAAATAATGTGTATACAAGCAAATAAAGTTTTGCATAGACTATAATAATGAAGATTTTTTTTTTTGTGTACTTAGGGAAGGGTCAATATGATGTAGAGGGTGTTACTACTAGATGAGAATCATAGTGATCCACCTGTTTACAGCCTTGCAAGAGCTGGGATTACAGGCATGCACCACCATGCCCAGTCTCTATGGACTATAGTAATAAATTACACAAAATACAGTGTTACTTCGGTTCAGGAACTTAATTTTTTTCTAGAACTCTAGACTCAGAACTCATTTCCTGATTTCCAGGATCATGAAAAAATTGTTTGTCAGCTGAAGTACCACTGTATTGTAAGATTCCTTATGCATTCACAAATTTTCTGTAGTAAACAAGGCATATTATTTATAATAGCATGGGTTCAAAAGATCTACTTATTTTTATTAACCATTAAAAATAGAAATTAGACCAATTATCATATTGACTGAAATTGAGTCTAAGTGATTTTCATAATTCAGAGTGCCTTCTAACTAAGCTAGAATTTATAGAAAGTATGTCAGTTTATAGCTCTAGTGAACAGAAATCATATTTACCATGCAATTTTGTTTTTGTTCATGAACTCTCTACCTACCTTGTCTTGAAGACTTCTATTTAGTTTCTACTTGTGAAAAAGAAAAGAAAGAAATCATATGAAAAAATTTAAGAGCTCTATAAAATATGTTTATTAACAACAGTGATCACAAACATATACTGAGATTGCTAAATGTCAACTTTTTTACTGTTTTATATCATTTAATTGTCTTGAATAATAGATTCAAGATCTTTAGCTCCACCCTTGGGGTTTGGGCTATACACTCCAGTGGACTCTGATTTGATGATTCATGAATGTTCTTTGAAGAATGATAGCTCAGAGCAAGGAGTTCTCTAAACTCTGTTATCTTGATAGAGAAAGATGAATTATTTTTTAGTTTTCTTTGGATACAGAGTATAATAATTTTCAAAGATATCCATGAACAAGGATAGTGAATAAAGATACTTTTAGGAAATATCCATTCTGCTTGAATTCTTTCAATATGATTACAACATATTATTCTTGCAAAAATGATGGTTAATTAATGTGGATATTAAAAGTTATGACACTGCCTCAGCCTCTGCATTGGTGAGATTTGGGACAATTATGGCCTTTACATGCTTAAAAACATTCTTAAAATGCTTCCTAGTGATTTATCCAAAGTGCACATTTTAATGACTTCTCAGTTTGTATAACAAAAACTAGAAATTAAAGGAAAAAAAAACATAGATTCCTGCTATTTTCAGCTTGACCTGAAATTTCCTCATTTCTTTATTGAGAAAGGGGTACTCTTACCTATCTATTCAATTATTTGTCCCCTTTATTTCATCTTCGGCCACCTCTCCTCCTCTCTGTCAATGGAGTTTTGGAGAAGCCATGATTGAACTGGAAATAGCTTCAGTGAGATTGGGCCCATCCTCTCTGAGTTTGTGTTTCAATTTTTGCATCAGACATTTAGTGCTAGTGCCACAGGCATAGAATCAAATATTCCCGTACCTGAGAATACGAAAGAATTCATGAAGAATATGATGGTCAAAATCGTTATATGTATGGTCAAAAGACTATGAAAGAATATGATGGTCAAAATCATTATATGTATGTCAGGGGTAAACAAATTCTCAGCCTTCTTAAAGGAAGCATTGTATTAAGAGCAAAAGGTAAACTCGTTAAAAATGAGTAAGTGTAACAAAAGGTGAGAAACTGATGAGAGTTTTGCACAAAAAAAAATGTAAGAAGGATACAACTGGAAAGTGACAAAATGAATTAGGGGATACTGGACTAAAAGGAAAGCCTTCTGGAAGGACTGACATTTTCTCTAAAACATAAGCGAAGCAAGAGAGTGAGGTCTGGGAAGAAAGTCCTAGAGACAATTGAAAGAGATCCTAGGACTGATCCAGGACACAGAAATCCTAACGTAAATGTACACATAGCACCTCAGTGAGTGGGATATACCATGTGACAAGCATAAAGAAATAGGAACTCCCTCAGGTGTGACATTTTAGCATACGATGCTTAGATTGTGTTCTGGGAGTGATGTTGCCTATTAGTAAATTTTGAAAGATTGTATAAGGAATTATATGATTTAAATTTTACAGTATCATTCCAGCTGAGTTTGAAGCCAGGGAATGTGTCAGTAGTACATTTACAGTCCCAGAGAGAGAGGCAGCTCGTGTTGGGTGTTAGCAGGGTAGATGTGGAGATATGGTCAGTCTGTGTACACGCATTTGTACTGCACAGATAGAAATCATCAGAGTTGGTCATAGACTAGATGAGGAGCGCGGGAGATTAACAGGAGCTGAAGAGTCCTATGTGGCTCTGCTGTAGAGCCATGTGTTTAGTGCTGGAGCTGTACACAAATGGGGAACTAAGCTTGCAGGCAAACTCAGGAAGTTTTCCTTGGACGTGCTGAGAGTCAGGCACCAGGAAGACATGCAGAGAGGAAAGGCAGAGCACACTCTGCTTGAACTTGGGGAGAGATGAGAGCAGAGCTGGGAGGGACAGGAGCACGGGTGTGTCCGAGGAATGTGAGTTCACAACTGTATGAGGTCACCCAGACGGGAGTGAGTGTATACACAGAGAACGGAAAGGCATGTGTGGCATGGTGCCCAGGGGAAAACTTGCTCAGTCCTGCTGTTCTATGACAAAAGCCGTAATTCCTTAACGCCTTGGAAGTAGCAGACAGCAGGGACCTGCCCACATCAGAATAGCAGCGTCATCTGAGATTGCCATAGGATCACCTCAAAGAAGTAATTATTTGCCCTTTTTTCAAAATAAATTAAATTGTGAATATATTAACACCCTGCAGTATCAGATTCATTTTTACAATGAGTTTCAGTCAGTCCTAAGAGGCTAGTAGATTCACTTATAAAACCTGGTGGTACAACTGGGATGAAAAACTGCCCTTTTGAGTAAGTGCTTTATAAAGGCAATTAAAGCTCAAAGATGTGTTTATGGGCTTTCACTCTTCAAAATGGCTATAGATCAAATTTATTAAAAATGTAATTTGGAAGAGAAGCTGGCAATACAGTAATAAAAATAAAAATGAAACTAATTCATCTTAGAAATATGGGGTGCTTTTAGCCCTAACCAACCTAAAGACTTTTCTATCTAAATACAAGTAGATATCAAAAATTACTTTTTTATTTCCAAACCACTTTGAACTAGTATAAGGCTGATGTTTATATGGAAATAAGACGGGTTATTCTGATGGCTCAGGACTGAAAATAGAGATATAATTTACATGTTTCTGAAACTTTGTAGGAATAATAGGGTATTTAAAAAATTGATACAATATAGAAATAATCTCCTATGATAAATATATTATTAAATTTATATAGACCCAAATGTTTAAAAGAGAAAACCATTTTCGACACTCTTAAATCAATAGTCTTCCCTATTTTGCAAAGATACTTGCTTTTTATTTTACTGTTTTAAAAAGGTATAAGGATATGCATTATGTTTACCAGGATCCTAAAAATGTTAGATTGTATTTAGAGTGGTTAATTCTATTGTAAGGATAAGCATTTATTTTATTTATTTATTTATTTTTAGTTTAAAAGCAGTGTCCCGGGGCTGGGGATACAGCTCAGTGGTCTAAGTGCCTGCCTGGCAAACACAAGGACCTAGGTTCAGGCCCTAGTACCATGTTCCATGCCTGCCCCACAACCCTGGGCATGCTGTGCTAGCCACCAAAACCAGTTGAAAACAGGGTTCAGATGCCTGTAATCCAGGCACTTGGAAGAGGATCACTGTCACGAGTCTGGGCTCTGTAGCAAGACCCTGTACCAAATAAATATTAAAAATATATTTCATCCCAGTATGTGACTTCTACCAGTAAGTATCACGTTCGATAACATTAAAATTATGCCAACAGCGTGTGTTAGGGCTGAGATCTAAACTGCCCCCTCCAAATTCTCAGTGTGCAAAGGGGTACTCCCCTCTTCAGTGGATGTATCCATTGGTGAGCTCATGGTTACATGTGTCTCTGAAGGGTGGTGGGTATGACATGAAATGACAGAATCCTGAGGGCACTAACCTGGCAGGGTACATCCACTTCGTCTCTGGATCCGCCTCCTTTCTGGATCCTCCTTTTGCTTTCTGCTTTCCACTCTATGGCTTACACATGTTTTTCTCCATGCACTTTCTGTCTCAGGGCCAGCCAAACATGAACTAAAACCAGGACACAAAATAAACCTCTCCCTGACATTGTGGAGGTCAGCTCTTTTATTCCAGTGACTTAACGTGACTCGTCATAAAGTACAGTGAGCAAGCCTAATGTTGTATAGAGTCCTTCAATGCCTAAGTGGCAGATTGTGGGCAGTTTGACTGTATTCAGATGATAATACTCTGCTGAGTTTAGAATGAACAGAGATGGGAGGGTGAAGAGATGCCCAGCTCACAATCTATGTAGTGAGACCCTGTAGACCGTGTCCTAAATACAGAAAAAAACAGGCCCAGAGGAGCAGAAGCAGCCAGGGTAGAAGGAAGGACAATTCCATTGTCTGGTGGAGCTCTGCTCATTCGGAACACCTCACCTTTGTTTTGCTTGTGTTTTCTTAGGATCAGGCCCCTTTTGGAAGTATAAGTCACCTTGGTTCCTGTTTTACTGATTTTTCTCATTGCAGGGACAAATTTCCTGACAGCAAAAGTTAAAGAGGTAGGGCCAGCTTGTTAGCTCAGCAGATTCAAGTACCTGCTTAGGCTGGCCTCAACCCTGGGGGGTGCACTGAGACAGTGATGTAGACTGGATGTAGTGGTTTGCACCTGTATCCCAGCCCTTGGGAGGCTGAAAACAGGAGAATCACTAGGAGTCCGATCTTCGTAGTGAGATCCAGTAGACCCTACCCTAAATACATGAAAAAAGTTAAAGTGGTAAGGCTTGTTGACTCATAGTTTGTAAGGGTTTCACTGCAAAATTGGCTGACTCTAAGGCTGGTTGGCTCATGGCAGAGGGGCAGCAATTCATGGCAGCAAAAACAAGAGAGAGAGCTAAGCCCATCTCTGTCCCTAATGCTGTGTACAGATCACGCACGCTAGAGCAGCTGCAGTATTCACATCCTTAATCCCAGCACCAGACAATGAATCAATCATGAACTCCAGAATCACATACCTCTGAAAAGCCCACCTGTCACTGATTACAGAGGCTTTGGGGAAACATCTAGGCACAACCATAGCAGCTCTGTCCTGACTCCTTCCAGCCTTCCTACAGGAATAACAAACACTTAGCTGTGAGAACTGAAGTGTGGGTCCTTGTTGTCACGCGCAACCTCGCCGGCAAGGAAGACGCGACAACCAGCTCTTCTTTCCACGGTTTATTCAGGACCCCTATACAATACTACTTCTCCTGCTAGCTAGCTTTCTTGCTTTCTCCTTTCTCCTTCTCCTCTCTTCCTCCCGACTCTCTCTAGGGGAAGCCCGCTCATGGCTTTTGAACCAGTGGGCGTCCAACCCCGGAGTGCCACGTGGGCACAGCCGATAGGTCCAGGTACACGGAAGCAACGCCCTAGTCCTTAGCCTTAGCCAAAACGAGAAGTTATTTGCTATGGAGAGCATCCACCCCCAGGTGAGGATGAAAGAGGAAGCCAGCGCCGTCTTTAAGGTGTGG
>PVKA01000661.1:11611-59999 GCA_004027165.1 Ctenomys sociabilis | reverse complement strand
CGTGTCTTTAAGGTGTGGCTGTGTCTTTAAGGCGTGGCTACTCGCAGCTCTCTACACCTTGTCTTCAATTGAATCAACATGGCTGAAGGATTATTATTAGATCATTATTATTGACTGGATTATTAGTAGCACAAGAATACATAATGATTTCATTATTTTCCCTTAAACCTAACTATAAGGTGATCTCTGAATAAGAAACAGAAATTAGTTTAGAAAAAAAGCTAGCATTTACTTACCTTTAAATGTGGAATGCCATTGTCTTCACAATGATTTTTTAAGGACCCATCCTGACCAGATAACTTGAATAACAACTTGAAATCCCTATTAAGACAATTATTTTAAAACTCTAAATGATACTACATTTATTCTATTTACAAAAGTATTAACTTTAAATTATAGCAAAAGTACAGGCTTTTAATTATATTAATTTAGAAAATATAACACTTAATTTTTGCTCATTCACATTTTAATATTGACCCAATCAATTTGTAAATAAAATTTTGGGTTTGTATATAACAATTCACTCTCACATATTGCCAAATACATACACACACTTCTAACACATATTTTAGTTCTTCTACTTCAAGAAAGTGATTATGGTCATACAGCAAACAGTAACTTTTCTCCATGAATAAATATTTGTGATTGTGCTATAAAAATTAGAGGAAAATGATTAGAGAAAGGAACTTTTAATCAATAAGTAGCATCCAAGTCATCTCTCAGCTTCCAATTTTCAACTATAAAACTAGAAAATAAAATCAGAAGGTTTTTTATGGCATGGAGTGATTTTTCCATCTCTGGAAAAAGAAGAACAGATTTGCTTTGTGGATATATTTCAGCAATGTCTATATAGAATATGACAGTTATCTACTGCACAAACTGTATCCTTTTAGAAATGTAGTAAATTTAAAGCATTTTATGAGGCTCTGTGAGCCAGAAACATAGTACCTGGAAAAATAACAAGATGAAAGCTAGTTTATTTAAACTTCAGGGTCTGCCTTGTGGTGCAAACATATCGTTGCTGGGAGGCAGTAGATCTATCTAAATGAAGATGAGCTAGCAGTGCTCACAGGAAATGATATGGACTTTCCTGCCCATTAATTGTACAGTGCTTTCACCTGAGAAGTGAATTAATGTAAGAATATTGGTTTCTATAAATTTTCTTCTCTGTGCTAGGATAAATATGTCCCCATGCATTTAAGATAAATGATAGTTACATTTTTTTAAATTGAAAGTCTTTCTATCTGTCCTGTATGTATATAGAAGCAGATATGGATAAAGCATATATAAATATGAGGACTGGGCCATAGATCATGTCTATGTAGATATACAGAGATATAAGAGAGTGAGGAAGAGGCAAGGGGAGGAAGCTCAAACTTTCTGTAAGCAGCGGAGAGTTAATATTTAATGTTTTACTGTCCAGATGGTCTCTGTCATAACTATTCAACTTTTTTCTACGTTGTACACAAAAGTCATAAACAATACGTAAATGAATCAGCACAACAGTGTTCCAATAAAACATTATTTATAGACACTGAAAATTGAATTTCATATAACTTTTCATGCATTATAAAACACTTCTTTTCTGATCATTTAAAAATGTACAAACTTGGCTTCCAAGTAGAAAGAGCTTCATAACAGATTCAGCACATTGGTCTTGATTTGTCATCCTTAATATATATATATACATATATATATATATGTATATATATATATATATATATATATCTTAATAATTCTACAATGGCTTATAAGATTCTTTAAGATAAAAGTTGTACAAGCCGTTGTAGGATTATTATTATATTTAATATGCAATTATCATTAGAGAAATTATAAACTTTACAAATAAAGTGAAAGTTTATAAGCAGAAGATTTTTTTTTGAAATCTACATAGACATGTATTCTGGAGCAAAATCTCTAGGATTAAATCATAAATATTCAGCATATGCTTAACCAAGTAATATAATTTCCAAATTTATAATTCTGCAATTAGTGTTCATCAAATTGCAATTTAATTTGTCATATCACTCAAAGTAATCATTTTACATAGAACTCAGTCCCAATCACAGACCTTTTATATAAGGCAGATTTCATTTTCCTATCATAAGTAATACTGCATCCTTTGGCAGAAAATATTTTAAAGAAAATGTAGTTTTATTGCCAAGGTTGGAACAGAGCCAGGATAGAAAAACTCACACTTTAACAGAAAATGCAAAGCAAGAATATGTCTCCACTAAATGCTTCATTATGGGACAAGTTAAGATGTGAAATTAGTCAAAGTAAAATCCCAGTATCTAAACGCTATAGCAAACACAGCACAATATTAATTTTCACATTATATTTTATATGCAAACAAACTTGGTTTATCTTAGAAAAGTGTCGCTTTCCTCACAAAAGCTGCCTTTGCTGATAAACAAGAATTCCACCAAAATATTAAAGTGTTTCATATATGACAAATTTGAAAATATGAATAGAAAAAACTAACACTCCCCCTTAAATACATAATTTTGCATATGAAACATCTTAGACAATGCTTACAAATCTGAATGCCCCATTCTGACAACTTATGCAAAGGACTGCATCAGTAAATAACTCAACATTTCTTTCGAACATTTCATTTGGTAACTTGGCCATTGATATAGTGTAGACAATGGAAGGATTTCTCTTTTCAATTTGGTCATAATTCCTAATCAGAATGCTAGATTTGTCAAGCAGCTCTTTCAGGAGAGCACTGTAAATATGATTTCTAATGCAAGCTTGATGCAGAATAACCAAATCTGTGTGGGTGTTTTGCTGAAGAGGCTCAGGCCTTTTTGTTAGAGACATAGATGGGAACTGAGCACCTGAGCTTACATTTCAATTGTGTCTCTTATTTCGCTCTTCACCAGTAGCAGTAAGGAATGCAACACAAAAATGCACATGCTCTCCCTTTTGAAACTGATTTGTCCTGCTATAAACCCTGATCACACATTTCTGCCTTTCCATGGGTGAGAGAAATACAGAAGTGTTAGTACCTCCATAAATAAGAAAAGGAAGGAAAGACAGAAAAAGGAGAGAGAAAAGGAAGGAGGAGGAAGGGAAGCAGGGAAAATATACACGCATACACGAAAAATGAAATGCTCTTTCATTTTTTAACAAAGCAGAACACAAAAACAGCAAAATCCCTTTGGATGATGGAATTACAATAAAAAAAATTATAAAAGAACAAAAGGTTTGATTCTGCTCTAGAACTGTACTATAGAATTGTTCATCTGCAGTGTTTACAACTCAACAGTGTGCTTAAAATAACCCTAAATCTGTACCACCTGCTTACTTACGGTTACTACTCTATGAGTCCAGATTGACCACAGTAGAAAATCGAGACCTTGACAGACAAGTCTTGCTTTTCCTAAATATCTTTGAATCCATGTTTGTGCAAATAAACTGTTAGATAAATTAATTATTGTTTTCTTCCCGAACAAAGATGATGTGATATTAGCAATGAAGGTGTATATATGAAAGTAAATGACACTGGGACCAGGAGAAAGAATGAAACGGGGCTAGAAGAGACTGAGCTTGTGTCATTACAGAAGATAGTGTGAAACTAACATCAATTTTATCTATTAGAGGCTAGATTTACATTTGGCCATCATACCAATGACTTTATAAGAGTCTTCTTACTTAAATTACTGAGCCAAGACCCTTCTACCCATGCTTATTTTCCCAGGATTTCTTGACTAACATGTCATGCTGTTTGTTCTATAATATTCATAGGAATTTTTAGTATTATCTCCAGACTGCATTTCATCAAGACAGCCTTACTAAGGGCTTGGCCAGGGAATTTCATCACAGCATTACAGAAATGTAAGTGGCCAGCTACAAGTACTTCTTATCATGTGCCTATAAATATCCTGGACACTCTCAAGCAAAGTCCAACATACCCATTTCCTAGCAAGTCTACAGGAATCTTCAAATGAGGCAATCCCAACAGGGTCTGGGTGGTATTTTCATAGTCCCTGGAGTAACCGCTGCACTGGAAGATCCGCAACACTAGATGCGATAATAGTAATAGCCATAATCGTAGCAATCCATTCCAAGAGCATATTAACAGTCTTCTATGCCTTTGTCAGCCGCCATCACTTCTGATGAATTGCTACGAGTGTTAGCGAAACACTGCTTCGGCATGTGGGGCATTGGTCATGAACAAGGAGAATCTGTCTATAGGTTTCACCATTGCTTGACATTAGCACTCTAACATTGTCAAGGAATTACTTAAGTGGTGCTCAGCACAGCAGTGCTTTTGGTGTTGCTGAAAGCCATGTTGGGCTGTGCATCCTGTCTTCTCCACTGCAGGCGTCTTGCCATTGTCACAGGAGAAACTAGTATCTGAGAGACTCTAGCCATGTCTGACTAAATGCAATGTCATCAGCAGAGGAGACATAGCTGTAAGGGCTTTGGCATGTCGGTGCCTGCTCTGTCTGTGTCTCTTTCCTCAGTGAAAGAGGCTGTCTATAAGTCCTCACTGAGCCTAGAGAAGTGCTGAGAAAAGAAAGCTTGGGCACCACCATCTGCTAGGGACTGGCTGGAAGCTGGTGCAAAACCCTCCAGCAACCTCAGCCCTGGAGGGCATGATTCAGGGCACACCTGAGGACTTGGGCTCTGGGGAGCCGGTCAGGACTAAGCAGCATTGTCTCTCAGAGAACTTGCTCTGCAGCGCACAACTCTTTGCCTCTTGCCTCTTCTATTTCCAAGGACAAGAATTTGCAGTGGAATTCTTGTCTCTGAGTCTGCTTAAACTCCTTTATGAAAGCAAACTAAAGTAGATTAATTTAGCTGTCTTCAGAGATCATCATCACCAATAATATCTGTTTAAAATAAAAAAAGTTTTAAATTGCTTTGTGTGTGTGTGTGTGTGTGTGTGTGTGTGCGTGTGTAAATGAATCAAAGAAGTGCATGAGTAACTAGTTTTTCCTGAATCATTTAAATCACATATATACACTTCAGAGGTAAGTGGGAAATTATAGAATCCTAGGAGTCTTGTTAAAGAAGAGTCCTAAAAGGTCCAATCCAGTGAACATCATGCTGATAGCGCTTGGCTAGTCTTAACAGGTAAAAAATCTTCATACACATTTCTGTTCCCCAAGCTTTCTAATAGCCCTGCACGAATGTCTCTTTATGTGATTTAGCCTGGGACCAGCTCACACCACACATTCACGACAGGAGCGCTAGCTTAAGGGAAAGCAGGAAGATCGTGGCCAGGCGCACCCCTCCATGGCCACTGAGACAGGCAAATAACTAAAGCTTCAGTTAAGGCAGCAAGTGAAGGTGTAAGGAGAAGGGCAGGTGCGTCAGAGGGGCAGTGCGATCAGTTCTTCATGAGTAAATAAAGATCACGCCGAGGAGAAATCATGTCTTCTACAAATGGAGAAAAAGGGGAGCATTTGTTATCTGTAGAAGAGCTGAGAGGGCATGTCATCTAGAGGAAAGAGCACAAGCAAAGGAATGAAACAGACAAGGAATGTGATGTGAAAAATAATTAGCACTCAAGTGTCTGTGTAATGGAGATGTTTGGCAGGAAGCAAGAGTGGTGAGCTTGGCAGGAGGCACAGGTCGAGACCTGAGTAGCTGTTCTTTTCTTCTGTGAGGAATGTAAGAAACAGGGCACAGAACAATGATGCAGTATGATTACTTAGAAGGGTTTCATCAAGACCAATGGGAAGCTAAGTCACCAAACTGAGGTGTGCACTGGAATCGCAATGAAATGACGCGTAGACAAGGAGGTGGGGGCGGAGGCACCCAGAGCACTTCCTCCTCCGCTCCAGGCAGGCGTGGTCCAACCACAAATATTTCGGGGGATACATAAACGAAAGGCCTAGAGTTGAGAGATGGAGATGAGGGGAGCAGAACAGCCGCAGAAGAAGAGAAGGAATGGATCACGTTCTCACCAGAGGCACCGGGACTTGGCAGTGATTTTCCTCTCTGATTCCGTTTTCGTCTCCTTAGCCAGCGCTCTCTTCACCATCCCGCTTCCACTGCGAATCTACAGCCTTGTGTGCTTTTCATCTGCGAGGATATCTGTGCGTAGAGGAGAGATAGTCTCAAAGCTGAAATCAGATTAGAAATATAAAAGCGATAGTTTATTTTCATGAGGTGCTGCGTCAATTTTAGGGTGGGCATGTGCGCGCTCGCACACGCGCTTCCGTGCATGTGTGTGTGTATTGAATTATTAGACGTCACGTGTATCAATAAATTAACCCATGCAACCATTCATGCCCATGGACTCTCCTATAACTGAGCCTGTGAGATTGAAAGATCTTTAAACTTCCAAGGCCTGTATCTGTCACTAATAATTTTAAATAACATATATGACATTAAATGTGTATTATGATTTCAATCTAATTTTGCCTCTGAAATGCTTCTCACATAAACTGGAAGATATTGCAGCAGTGGGCAATTATAGTACATAAGATTCAATGCCAAACTGCATTCCCTTTCACACAGGCAGAAGAAATGTCTCCCCACCTTGAATGTCACATACATGCATGATGACCCGCCTGAAATCATGTCTTTGAGAGTGCATGAATTTTGCCAGAAAATACACAGAATGAATTTTAATCTGTGGTATTGCTTTGGGATGAACTCATCAAAAAATAAAACTAGTTTCTAGGTGACTGTAAGAGAGAATATGCACCTATTTCCCCTTATCCTTCATCAACTCTCGTATGGCCAGTTTAATTGTCAACCTGTCTCTTAAGTTTCATGCCTTCCCTAAATGTGTTTTCCCCTGTGCCTTATCACTTCAAAGCCATCAGTCACACAGCGTATTTGTAATGAACTTGCTCTCTGCCAAAGCAAAAAAAAAAAAAAAAAAGTGACATCATTTTCAAAAAGGGGGAGATCAGCACTTTAATCTCTATGAGATAGAAAATAGAACAAAGGAAAGGTCTGGCAGAACTAAAACGGTTCCTTTTCCTTCTTCATGCCTTGTACACTGTGCTATAGAAATTTGGAATCCATTTGTTTTCCATCCTGCTCTTATCCAGCTAGCCATGCAAAATCTTGTCCAGAATAATTATTGAAAAGGGGGTGTGGCACTCTGATTCCTAGTTTGGTGAGAATGGTAAGAAGGGCCAAGCATAGAATGCTTCAAGCTTAGGATTGAGTTTGGATGTGCATGAGATGATTTAAAGTGTTAATGAGAGAAAGCTAGCTCATGAATCTGGACAAGGGGTGTATTGCGGGTGTTACACTAAAGCTAATAATAACAAGAAGAAGAAGAAGAGGAAGAAGAAGAAGAAGAAGAAGAAGAAGAAGAAGAAGAAGAAGAAGAAGAAGAAGAAGAAGAAGGGCTGACTATGGAAGGAAGAACAAGAGTTCTTTTGTTCTTTGATTGTTTGTTTGTTTGCTTGTTCGAAGAACACTGACAATCTTATCAGATTAAATTACCTATGTGTGAGTCAATGGTAACATGGAGATCAGTGGTAATGTGGAGATCCATTCAGAAGGCTTAGAGGCTGACATATCAAAGCAGCTTCTTACAATAATAGAATATAGAATCAGAATTAATTTATAAAAACATAATTCTCCAAGATAATCAAGCTGAAATGTGGGTTCTGTCACTTCACAGGCATGTGGAAAAGATCAAACACGTGCCATTTGTAAGATAAATGGGGCTAATCACACTTAATCAAACAATGGCAAACATGTTTTAAAAAGATACTGAGACCTGTGTATTGCATTTGAAACTTCTATGCCACAAACTCAGGTATACTAAGAATATAACTATTCATTTGTCTGTGGCTCAATTTCTTTCTGAAATGCTTTCATTTTTGTTCTGAAAAATCCTAACCTTATATCAGTTATTGGTAAATTATCTCCAGATTTCACCCTGGCTCCTGCATCCTTGTATTGATCTGTCTCAGGGCTGCTGCATAATAGTATAATGCAGACAATGTAATTTGTAAAAAAAATTACAATAAAGGGAAATTTACTTTCTCAAGACAGTGAGAAACTGAGAAGTCTAAGATCAAGCAGCCAATGAGGAAGGCCTTCTTGCTGTGGCATAGCGTAACAGGATACATCACATAGTAAGAGAAGATAATAGAGATAAATCTTAGAAGATAAATCATAGTATGGTCTAAACTACCTTTCCAACAAATATACTCCATGACAGTGATAATAATACATTGATTCTAGTCATAATTTAAAAGTCCAGCGGCCAGTGATATAGGCAAACTTAGGCAAGCGCAGGGACCACAGTTCGATCCCCGGTCATACTGGCCCCAGAATCCCAGGGGTGGTGGTTCAGGCCTGTAACCCTAGTTCTGGGGAAACTGATACTGTAGGATCACTATGAGTCCAAGCTGCATCGTGAGACCCTGTACCAAATAAATAAATAAATAGATAAAATATCAAGATGTTATTTATTTCCACTGTAAATCTCCTAAAAATATGTGATTCTCAACTGATTATACTGTACTTCTTCAAGAAAGAAGGAGCTTGACACGAGTTCTCAGTCTACCTTACCACAGTACATTCTATAGACCAAAGTGTTGTGCACGTCCAGTATGAAGCAGTCTACACAGAGGCCCTCTGAGGCTCAGTAGATAAAGCTACATGATCAAATAAAAATGTGTGAGCAGGAAAACCTGTTCATGGGCAAAACATGGTCCTGTCAACTGAAGCCACTGCAGGAAAGACTTTGTCCAGAGACCAAATGAAGCCCTCACAGCCTCTCAGGAATTTACACAGGGACATTCTAGCTAAAGTGTGGTAGATAGTGGGTACTTGAGTTAAGAGATGATGTGGAATGTGGCCATGTGGACACAAAATAAGAACATGGAATGGAGAGGTGCAGCTGTTGCAGGGAGTGAGGGAGAAACACATCCAAGAAGAGTAAATAACTACTGACATTCACAAAATCATAACTGAACAATGGAAGTGAGAGTTTATAATGACTGCCCTCTAGTCTCCTTTGTGTCTTCTATCTTCTGGTCTGCTTTTGTATGCTATTTGTCCCTGCTGGATTGCATCACTGATCAACATCCAATATATTGTGCATTTACTGTGTTTTGATGTTCCTGCAGACACTTTCACGCTGAAGATTACACAAGGGCTGAGCAAAGCCTAGAGAATATGTTTAAAATCAATTTTACATCAAAAGACACAATACCATTAATCCTCTTCAAAATAATCTGTCTAGTTCCAAATACCTATATAATTATTCTTGTCTTTTCTGAAGTGTTTTTTGAAGTTTCCATTCTTGAGTATCTTTAGTTGCTCTATCATGGTTGGCTCAATGTCCAATTCAAATGATTATTGGCCATACTTTATATGAAAGAAAAAGGTTATAACATATTCACATCAACCTCAGTCTGCAGAGCTGGCTCTGCCCCAAATAAAAATAACCATGAAAGATAAATATTATGAACACATTCAGGACATGCAGGCCAACACAACAAACACACTCAGTGAATGACAACTTCCAGAAATGCTTCAGAAAGTGGTAAGAATAATTTTAAGTGAGGGGAAATATTTCTTGATTTGATCTACTTTGGATGTGTTTCTCTTCTCTGTAGCCAAACAAATACAAAAACAGTTTCTTGGTGGAAATTTTGGGGTCTTCCAAGTAAAGTATCACGTCATCTACAAATAGTGATAATTTAACTTCTTCTTTTCCTATTCTTATTCCCTTTATTTCTCCCTCTTTTCTAATGGCTGTTACTAAGAATTCTAAGACTATATTGAATAGGAGGGGTGGTAGAGGACATCCTTGTCTTGTACCTGATTTAAGAGTAAAAAATTTCAGTTTTTCCCCATTTACGATTATATGAGCTTTTGGGTTGTCATAGATGGCTTTTATCAAGTTAAGATAGAGTCCATCTATTCCAATTTTCTGTAGGACCTTGAACATGAATGAGAGTTGGACTTTGTCAAAGGCTTTCTCTGCATCAATTGAGATGATCATAGGATTTTTAGATTTCAGTCTATTAATATAGTGTATTACATTTATAGATTTTCAAATATTGAACCATGCTTGCATCATTGGGATGAATCCTACCTGGTCATGGTGTATGATCTTCTTGATGATTTGTTGTATTCTATTTGTCAGGATTTGTTGAGTATTTTTGCATCTATGTTCATGAGGGAGATTGGCCTGTAGTTCTCCTTTTTGGTTGTGTCTTTCCCTGGTTTTTGGAATCAGTATTGTAATTGCCTCCAGAAATGAATTTGGGAGGACTTTTTCTTTTTCAACTTCATTGAAGAGTTTGTGGAGTGTAGGAATTGTATCTTTTATAAATTTCTTGTAGAATTCAGCTGTGAATCCATCAGGACCTGGACTTTTCTTTGTTGGTAGGCTTTTTATTATGTTTCATATTTCGTTGGCTGTTATCAGCTTATTGAGAGTTGTTATATCTTCTTGATTCAGTTTTGGTAATATGTACCTTTCGAGGAATCTGTTCATTTCTTCTGTATCTTCTATTCTGTGAGCGTAAAGGTTCTCAAAGTAACTATTGATGATCTTCTGAACTTCCACTGGGTCTGTGGTGATTTCACCCTTTTCATTCCTTGCCGCTTGTACTTGAATTTTCTTTTGCCTCTTTTGGATGAGGTTGGCAAGAGGCTTATCAACTTTATTTAGTTTTTCAAAGAAGCAACTTTTTGATTTGTGGATTCTTTGAACTGTTTTTTTCATCTCAATTGAATTAATTTCTGCTCTAATCTTTATGATTTCTTCCCGTCTTTCCACTCTGGGTTTTGTTTGCTCTTCTTTTTCTAGTTGTCGGAGGTGCAACACTGTTTTCCTAGTGTGTGAGTTCATAGCTATTGTTTTCCCTCTAAGAACTGCTTTCATTGCATCCCATAAATTCCTGTAACTTGTACTTGAATTTTTATTGAATTGTAGATATTGTTGAATTTCTTGTTGAACTTCATCTGCAAACCATTGATTGCTAAGTAGGGTGTTATTTAGTTTCCATGAGTTTAGTGGGTTTTTCTGGTTTCTTTTGTCATTTATTTCCAGTTTCATTACATTGTGGTCAGATAGTGTGCAAGGGATAATTTCCATTTTCTTGCATATACTTAGGCATGGCCTCTGGACTAGTATGTGGTCTATTTTGGAAAGTGACCCGTGTGCAGCTGAAAAAAATGTGTATTCAGCTGTGGTTGGGTAGAACACTGTGTATACATCCACCAGGTCCATTTGTTCCAAGCTCTGGTTCAGTTCTGCTACTTCCTTGCTAATTTTTTGTCTGGTTGACCTATCTTTTTGAGATAAGGGTGTGTTAAGATCTCCTGTTAAGATTAAGTTTTTCATGTCCCTTAAGATTTGTCTTACATAGTTGGATGCTCCTGTGTTGGGTGCATAAATATTTATGAGTGTTACTTCTTGCTCTTGAATTTTTCCCCTGACCAATATATTGTGGCCTTCGTTGTGTCATTTGATCACTCTTGGTTTGAAGTTGAGACTGTCTGAGAACAGAATTGCTACTCCTGCTTTTTTCTGAGGTGCTGTGGCATGTAGTATTATTTTGCATCCTTTGACTTTGAGCCTATGAATGTCCTTTTGAGTTAAGAGTGTTTCTTGTATACAGCATATTGTTGGATTTTGTTTCCTAATCCACTGTGCCAGTATATTTCTCTTATTTGGAGAATTGAGTCCATTTACATTGATGGTTATGATTGAAATGTGTTGACATGTTTGTCATGATATTTACCTGTTGTTTATTCCTTTGTAACCTGTGTTTAATTGTCTGTCCTGTTTAGTGGGTTCCTTCCATTCTAATTCATGGAGCTCTGGTCATTATGATCTCTCTCTAGAACATCTTTCCGTAGCCTGTGAAGAGATTCCACCAAGAAACTACTAGAACTGATAGGGAAATTCAGTAGCATAGCAGGATACAAAATCAATACTCAAAAGTCAATAGCATTCCTCTACACAGATAACAAACACACTGAAAGGGAAACAATAGAAACAATACCTTTTACAATAGCACCGTGGAAAATGAAATACCTTGGGATTCACTTAACCAAGGAACTCAAAGATCTTTTCATGGAAAATTACAACACCCTAATAAAAGAGATTATAGAGGATTTCAAAAAATGGAAAAATATTCCATGCTCCTGGATAGGAAGAACCAACATACTCCCAAAATTGCTGTACAGATTTAATGCAATCCCTATCAAATTGCCATCAACACACCTCCCAGGTATAGAGAAATCAATCATAAAATTTATTTGGAACCACAAACGACCTAGAATAGCAAAGGCAATCTTGGCCAATCAAGACAAGGCAGGAGGCATCACAATTCCTGATTTGAAATTATACTACAAAGCCACTGTGATATAATCAACATGGTATTGGCAACAAAATAGACCTGAGGATCAGTGGAATAGATTAGAAGATGCAGAGACATCTACGAAAACACTCAGCCATCTTATCTTTGACAAAGGGGCTACACAAGCTCACTGGAAGAAAGATAGCCTCTTTAACAAATGGTGCTAGAAAACATGGCTTTCTACATGCCGAAAACTAAAACTTGACCCAGATCTATCACCATGCACTAAGTTAAAGTAAAAATGGATTAAAGATCTAAGCATTAAAACAGAAACACTCAATCTCCTGGAAGAGAAAGTAGCAGGAACTCTTGAAGATATAGGCGTAGGTAAAGACTTCATGAACAAATATATATTCGCACAAGAAGCTCTTGAAAGAATCAACAGCTGGGATCAACTCTTCTTAAGGAGCTTCTGCATGCCAAAAGAAATTGTCAACAGAGTGAAAAGACAACCCACAAACTTTGAAAAAATCCTAACTAGTAAGCAATCAGACAGAGGACTACTGTCTAGAATATATAAAGAACTAAGATATAACAGGGCCCTCAAATTTAAAGACCCAATTCAGAAATGCTTAACTGAGATGAATACACACTTCTCAGAGGACGAAATTAAAGAAGCAAATCAATATATAAAAAAATGCTCCACATCACTAGCCATTCGTGAAATGCAAATAAAAACAACACTGAGATGCCATCTCACTCCAGAAAGAATGGCTATCACAAGGAAATCAACCAACAACAAATGTTGGAGAGGTTGTGGAGAAAAGGGAACACTTCTCCACTGCTGGTGGGAATGTAGACTGGTACAACCATTGTGGAGGTCAGTGTGGACACTCCTCAAAACAGTAGCACTAGAAATCCCATTTAAGCCAGCTATCCCACTACTGGGAATTTTTCCAAAGGAACTGAAAACATTTCATCATAGTGATATATGTGTACCTATGTTTATAGCAGCGCAATGTGTGATAGCAAAATCTTGGAAACAACCAAGATGTCCATCACATGAGGAATGGTTGAAAACGATGTGGTATTTCTATATAATGGAGTATTACTCAGCTATTAAGAATGATAAGTTTGAAGCATTTATACTGAAGTGGATGCCACTTGAACATATACTCGTAAGTGAAATAAACCAGACACACATGTGTAAATATCATATAGTCTCCCTAGTATAACAAGCGAAAAGCAGAAATACAAAAGGAAATGTACAACAAGTAAAATCAATTGAGTCAGATAAGGCAAAGTGAATGGCATATGCTGCAGGATACTAATCAGCTTTTCCTCTGGATGGTTAACAACCTAAGTTCACAAATCAGAGCTGGAGAAATAGAAGAGCCACAAGGCCAGCCAACATTTTGGCCCTAGCCTTTCAAGGTCAGCGAAGACTCAGGACATAGGAAAACCTGTACTGCAACATCATGAAACTCAGTTGAGCTCCAAATTTTCTGAACAAGGACATTATGGAGCCACAGAGGAAAGAGATTGAAGTTCTATAGCGTGCCTGAGGAGAGTCACATGGAGAGAAAACTTTCTCTCAAGCTCTCACAGAGAGCAAACTGGTCAAGCATTGGCCATGACTCATCCACATGGATGTCACAGACAAAGGATCTACAGAATAGTGTACAGGTCTACAAGGTAAACCCTGAGGGAACTTCCCTGACCACATAAGAAACATAGAGTACATGTGTTGGTATATAAGTCTTGATCTACCTAGGTCTTAACCATCCAGCAGAAAAGTATAAAAATGAAGTATACATCGCAAGACCATAATATTAAGCTGAGCTGTAAACGGCTATGGTTGACAACTTCTTTGAATAACTCACTGTTCTTGTGGAATGCTGGACTGTGTTGGATTGTGTTGTCGAGTTCAAGTACCTAAGTTAGTTGAATGACAATGGAGTGCCCACCTTTGACAGGTGTAGACAAAGGAAGGGGTGTAGAAAGAAAAACTCATGATGTGTGTGTATAGACAGTACAGTTGTGATAGATAACGCTGTGCTTCTACATAATCCTATGAGAGGCAAGATTTGCACTGATGGTGGTTGGACAGGATATTATGTTGGCCTCTAGTACTATGGTCATCCACTAGGAAAATAATTATTGAATTTTTGATATAATTCAGGTATAAAAAATAAGATAAGTAAACAGCTACACTCTTAATTTACTGATAAGAGACATCTGCTATAATAATGTCTGTAAGTATAATATCATGTATGCACCTTGTACGATACCAAAACCGTATGAAAACAGTTTGCAATGTATCAATTCATCGAATCTGTCTTGTTAAGGTATCTTAAAACTGTCTGATTGATATTTGTACTTCAATAAAATAAAAAATAAATTAAAAAAAAAACAAAAACAAATACAAAAACAGATATCCTGAGTGATCTTAGTGGGCTTTCAGGCCTGTTATCCATTTCCAGAAACTATATAGCAAACATTCTCAATTGTAATCATCTTTAAATACCATATAAAAGCTGAGCACATTGTTCATAAACTTTTTTCCCAACCAAGAATGCTGATCCAAGTAACAAGGAGAGTTAACTGGAGAAAGAGCAAAAGGATAAAGGTAAAATGGGCCCATTACATACCCAGGGGCTAACAGTTTCCGTAGTGTAGTGGTTATCACCTTCGCCTCACATACCCAGGGGCCAGTGTCGAGTATCTGGAAGTTGAAGGACCAATTGGTATGTCCTTATTGAATGCCATAACTTCATGCAGTGAATAAGAATTGTTCCAAATTATTAATACATATATTACTGATACACTTGTTAATGTGCAGGTACTAAGCACCCTGAATTCAGATTCTATAGAGACAAGGGCATCATAAATCTAAAATACTTGTCAGTACATCTGGTAACACCAATGCAGCAGCAAACACTCTTGATATACATCATACATAAGAAAGTTCTCCTCCTATTTGGAGCACTCAGAGTAGCATACTTTAAAAGATTTCGTGGTAGCCCCCACTTTCAATGGATACTTGTTTCTGAATCCCATATGGCCCTTAGAAATTCAGAAGTGAAATTACAGAGTGTAAGAGTGGATGAAAGAGAGAAATGCTTTTCTTTCTTTCAAATGAGCTAGACACATTGATTAATTTTCATGTACCAAGAGTTCTACATTTAAACCTGCATCAGTAGAACATAGTCAACGAATTGAGATGCTTCTCTCAACACGTGGAATAGCACGGCCAGGAGATAGCACTGTTCTGCACTCCCTATCAGGTTTCTGCAGGTTCTTTTGTGCTACTTCTTTAGCTTCTGACACCAGTTAGTGCTCTGATACCTCTTCCTTCAGTACTGGAAACTGAGCCTAGAACCTTCAGTCTGAGCTATAGTTCCAGACCCTCAGAGAGAGAAAGAGAGAGAGAGAGAGAGAGAGAGAGAGAGAGAGAGAGATTTCCTATATGACTAAACTACCAGTCTGGGTTTAAACTTGTGATCCTCTTCCCTAGGGATTGCAGAGTCACAGTGCTGGGGGATAGGTATACCCCACCACATTTGGCCGACTATCTTTTTGTACAATGACTCAGCTTCATGCCTTCATTTCCAGAGTACATTTTTGAGGGGAAGAAAAAATGACTCTTTGAGAAGCAGCTGAGAATTCTTGAAAACAAGGCAGTTTGGTAATGAAATTAAGATAGATATAGGCTCAAATGTCCACTTTGCTCCAGGGTCAGCAAGACAGGTTATAATGTGAGAGATGGAAATTACCTTAAGAACAAGGAATATCTTTATAATCCTGTTGAAAAAATTCCCTGAATATCTGGATGCAGGAATGACCTGTGGAGTTACATGAGTCCTGGGTTAGAGTACATCCCAGGTCCTTAGGCTCCTGTGTACTCAAATCTCATTTCTGCCAACCTCCCGCCTTCCTAATTAATTTTCCTCAAATAAGACCTGCTCAGAGGAAAGAGTTAAGTTTGTCTTCACAAGATACTGTCTGACTGAAGTGGGTGTCATTCATCTCTGGCTGCATTCTTGATGAAAAGTAGTGTATTGGGCTTCTTGATGGAGTTATATAAAGAGAGATCAAATAAAGAAAGAAAAACCTCCCACTCACGGAGTTAGAAAATATATAGCCTCTTGCAAAATGTACAAAGGAGAATTCATAGACTCAGGAGTGGTCTGGTGTTCCCAAAATACATAGCATTTCATGTAAGAACTTAAGAAGATGGAAGACTCAGTTAAAGCCAAGCTATAAAAACAGAAGACTAAGTGAATTTGTCTTGTAATTTGTTTTATTGTCTCAGAATTTATAGAAACCAGTTCTACCTAATGCACAAATCTTTTTTAGTTTTGTTCTCGTCCTTTTCTCCCCTTTCTGTTTAAAACTTCCAATGATAGGTGGTCTTGAAAAGTGCTGAATTAAGACTTGGCAGAATAAACTATATATTTGGCTTGTTCTGCAGTTTTAAGTCTCACAAACTAGTCCTTTACCATTGCTTGAGAGAGGAAAAACCAACATAGAAACAAGGCACACTCTCAGACACACTGAACAAGTACAGATAGACATGTGCACATGCACGTACACACACTATGCAATGCTACTCTATGCTACACTGCACTACTCTACGCTACGCGACACACAGGGACATGACCACATGCACACACTACCCTTTTGCAATTTAATGCAATCATATAAGGAAAGCATCATTTCCATTCTTCAAAAAATCCCTTCTTGTATCCCAACATTCACACATCTTAGCAAAACACAGCACCAAGGTAGGATTTTTTCTATCATAAGAGATGAGAATTATCTATCAAACTTCAATAACAACTTGACAACAAATCACACTGAATACTACTAGAAAATGAGAGTTTCAGAAAAATTTATACTTTAAAATATTGTCCCTTATTCCATACCAACTCAACATCAACCATGAGCCAGGCACTGTTCTAAGCTTTTGGGTCTGCATGAAGGCAACAATGTCTTCGGTCACAAAAATTATACTCTGGAAAATGGTATCAATTGAAACCCACAATAATTCCATTGTATGCTTTCTTTTTTTTTTTTTTTTGTATGCTTTCTTTTGAGAGAATATAATACTTGCAGGTATTTGAATATAAATGCTGTGATATTTCCACTGGAAAATGCTACTTCAATGATAAAATCTAATCAATAAAAAAGAATACTGCAATTACATGAACTATAGCGAACGCGTTTATCTCTACCAGGAATCTTCTAAGTTTACTGAAAAGCATAGTAAGTAGGTAAATAGTGTAAGAGGCTCTTCATTAAATAGTAAACATGAACTTTCCAAGCATGTTAATCGGAAAAAAAAGCCAAGCAATAACAATATTTTATGGTATCTTTGGAAATTATAGAATGTGGTTTTGCATGTACTGCCAAGTAGTTGTAATTAATTTTGTTTGGCTTGACTCTTCGTCAAAACTGGGATACTATATTAGAAAAGAATTTCTGTTTTTTTACTAAAATTCTAAATTTTGGTTAGTCTCCACTTGAGTGCAGATAGGTTTCTTTTAATCAAAGTAATTGATATAATATGTTTCATTTCCTTTAACAAACCTTTACATTTTCCACTACACTTGCTTTTAAATATTCTTCAAATGTCTATCATATTACAAGTGTATCTTAAGCTGATCAAGTTAAGTGAAAATATGCATACTATCCATAGCTTATTTTTAACTAAAACATGGAAAGAATCCACTTCCAACTTACAGCTGGCTCAGTACATGAGATTTCCTTGTGGCATTCCTACTAATTCTAAGTAAGCTACTGGGTATGCATATTGTTTATATATACTGAATATATGTTTTTCTCATATAAACACATGTACATATTTAGATAAATTAATATAATAGCCTTCAGTACTGAGTTTTATTTGAATTATAGGGAGGAGAATTGTAGGGAAGCCAGTCATTCTCAGTATAGGTAAACGTGCCTTTTTTTCTACATCCCAATATTTTTCACTTACTATGCTTTTAATTGGAAGGTGAACATCACCACTTTGGTTACAATTACTACACCAGTGTTAAGTCTTTAGTTCATACAATCACAAGGGCCAATAACAGGGGCATATTTAAGAAGAACAAATCAGTGATACAGAAGAAAGGAAGCTAAGAAGCAGTGGGGGGGGTACCGAAGAAACACAAACATCAATGAGTGTCTAAATGGAAAGACCCTACACCTCTAGCAAATCCCATGTTCCTTTAGAAATTACATGTTTATAATTGCAAGTAGAAAGTTTAAGCATCATTTTCTTCCAAGAGAAAAAAGTGTGTGTGTGTGTTGCTTTCTATTCTTTTTTTTTTTTTTTTTTTTTTTTTTTTTTGGTGGAACTGGGAATTGAACTCAGGCCCTTGCACTTGCCAGGAAGCACTTATTCCACTGAGCCATCTCCCCAGCCCTGCTTTCTATGCTTGAGAGGTTTTAAGTTAAAGAGCATAAACTTTTGCCTAGTGCAGGATTATTCCTGGTCACTATAAACCTTTTAATTTTCCTATACATTTTATGGTTGGAAGCAACAGAAAATGTACTATCTAAGATAAATACCCATTATGTATACTAATGAAGGTCATAAAATGGTAATATACAAATTCACAAGTATCACAGATAACTAACTTTTATACACTGTAACAAGCAACACAGAATATTATTGGAAAATAAGAGTTTCATAAACACTTATAATTTAAAATGTAAAGTACAATATCACCAGTTAGAATTGCACATGCCAAAGCCCTTACTGGCCTGTGCAGTGTTTGCTCTCAAAGCATCATGCCCAGGTAGAACATCTGCTTGCTTATTAGTCAGGGTCCCTTCCAGAAAAAGAAACTCTAACAGTTATTTTTTAAAAAGGAGCAAATCAGCCGGGCGTGGTGGCGCATGCCTGTAATCCCAGCACTCGGGAGGCTGAGGTAGGAGGATTGCTGTGAGTTCGAGACCAGCATGAGCTACAAAGTGAGCTTAAGGCCAACCTGAACTGCACAGTGAGACCCTGTCGCAAAAAGACAAAAAAAAAAAAATAAATAAAAATAAAAAAAAAAAAAATAAAAAGGAGCAAATCAGATGTGTCAGAGGCCAGGGAGATTGCTCAGTAGAATAAAGGCTTGCCTGGCAAGAATCTGATTTCAATCCCCAGTTCCTCAAAAAAAAAAGGAATTGCATACAAACCATGGTCATCCATACATCACAAAAATGAAAGGTAACGTTTGTGGTCCTATAAATTCATCAAAGTAATAACTGGAGGATGTAAGTATCACCTTAAGTGTCTGGAGAACATATAAAAGAAGAAACCATTACTGAAATTTAAATAGCAGAGGGGAGTCATGCACATCTGGGACTCTAGGAACCGGTTCCTGCCTAGCTGGTGCTGGTGCAAGGTGGGCACAGAAAAGAATGCTTCTCGTCTTGAAACTACAATAGCTTGTTTTCAAAAATTAGAGCAGGCTCTAAAATATCATGTGTAGGAGACGGGAAAACTATAAGATGGGACCAATTGTGGCTTTTGGAGCCTACTGTTGAGGTAGTAGAAAGACCTATCTCAAATGTAATAATAATATATAGACCGTTTATCTATTTTCTGCCGCTGAATCCCTTTAAGAACTTCTATTGTCATGGCCTAAAAGAAAACCTCTAGGCAAGGGGAAGGCTCATTTTTCATAAAAATGCAACACCAGATATTTGGCGATATATATAGGCTTGAATCACAGAGACAATAGCTTCATAACCCATGCAGAAAGGAAACAAAATGTATTAATTTTCATAGCAGACCATTACTGTTTACAAGTTATACTTGCAGTTCTGTAACAGAGAAAACAAAATTAGCAACTGGTAGCATTTAATAGCATTTGATGCATCCTGCATTCCGTGCTAAGTGCTATGCCATTCAATTATTAGGACGTAACTAATGAGATGGGAACCATCATGAGCCATGAAGAGAGTTATATAAAGTAATTATAATCATGAATTTTAACACAAGAGCTCCCTTCAGCCAGGATTTCACCTGGGTTTTTTTCTCTAAAGCTATCCCTACCTTGGCAGTGTTTCTCTAAGTCACCTATAGCAAGGAGGAAAAACAGATGGGTTTATTGAGCAGAACATTAAGCCACAGCTCACCTAAGCATTGATGCCTTTTTGTCTTTGCCACTAGTTGTGAATAGGTGGTTTGCTTTGCTTTATTTTGTTCTCCTGCTACGAGGTAGTGAATTGAACCTAGGCATTCAGATTGAACTGCAGGTTCAGCTCTTTTTAATTTATTAAAATTTTGTTTTGTTTTGAATTTATTTTTTATTTTTATTTTTTATTTTTTTTATTTATTTATTTTTAAACTTTTATTGAAGTAAAAATATCAATCAGACAGTTTCAAGTCACTTTAACAAGACAGATTCGATAAATTAATACATTGCAAACTGTTTTCATACTGTTTTGGTATCATACAAGGTGCATACAGGATATTATACTTACAGACATTATTATAGCAGATGTCTCTGATCAGTAAATTAAGAGTGTAGCTGTTTACTTATCTTGTTTTTTATACCTGAATTATATCAAAAATTCAATAATTATTTTCCTAGTGGATGACCATAGTACTAGAAGCTGACATAATATCCTATCCAACTACCAGTAGTGCAAATCTTGCTTGTCATAGGATTATGTAGAAGCACAGCGTTATCTATCACAACTGTACTGTCTATACACACACATCATGATTTTTTCTTTCTATACCCCTTCCTTTGTCTACACCTGTCAAAGGTGGGCACTCCATTGTCATTCAACTAACTTAGGTGCTTGAACTCGACAGCACAATCCTACACAGTCCAGCATTCCACAACAACAGTGAGTTATTCAAAGAAGTTGTCTACCATAGCCATTTACAGCTCAGCTTAGTATTATGGCCTCGTGATGTATACTTCATTTTTATACTTTTCTTCTGGATGGTTAACAACCTAAGTTCACAAATCAGAGTTGGAGAAATAGAAAAGCCACAAGGCCAGCCAACATTTTGGCTCTAGCTTTTCAACGTCAGCAAAGACTCAGGACATAGGAGAACCTGTACTGCAACATCACGAAACTCAGTTGAGCTCCAAATTTTCTGAACAAGGAGATTATGAAGTCACAGAGGAAAGTGATTAAAGTTCTAAAGTGTGCCTGGAGAGAGTTACATGGAGAGAAAACTTTCTCTCAGGCTCTCACAGAGAGCAAACTGGTCAAGCCATGGCCGTGACTCATCCACATGGATGGCACAGACAAAAGATCCACAGAATAATGTACAGGACTACAAGATAAACCCTGAGGGAACTTCACTGACCACATAAGAAACATAAAGTACGTGTGTTGTTTTGAATTTGAAGCATATTTTTCATTAATTTTATTGAGAAAGAAATAGCAATGAGACAGTTTCACAAAAGGTCAGTAGAACAGCTACAATAATTAATATATTGCATATTGCTGTCTTCATAGTAGTTTTTCAGAGTCTTGCTAAGTCACTGAACTAGCCAGCCTGGGCTTGCGCTTGACAATCGCCCAGCTTTAGTTTTCCATAGGTCTGCAATTCTATGGATACACTTAAAGAGGTGATTAAAAATTGGTGGAAAATTAAAATAACTAAATTGGTTGACCTTAAGAACATTTTGACTTAAAAATAATATTTTTAGTTCAAATCAGGATACTATTGTTAATACATCATCACAGCTGAAAATGAAGAAAAGGAAAACCATAGAATTTATGGAGAGATCATTAAAGGCCAGAGCAATGTGTGAGACTAAAAAGTCAAAATAAAGCACTAAACAAATAGCCAGCTAGAAATAGATACTACCATACAACTTTTCCATCACTGTAACAGCTTCACTTACAGAGGTATGTTAAAGTTGCAACTACGAGTTACTTTGTCAAATATTCAGCCTCATAAATAAATACACAGACTATGACAAACCTATGTAACTTCCCCGAATGACACTGTGAAGGAGGTGTTTTATCATAACTTTTTATCATAATTTTGAACATAAGGAAACCAAAACTTAGCTGTAAGATGGCAAAATGAAATTTAATTCTTGGTTTACCTAATGTTAATGATCTATTTGTTCTGCTACCCATATCACCAAATTTTGGAGTGATGCACCAGGTGTCAAGCAGAAGGACCATCTGAGTTCTTTGTTATTGATTCCCTTACCATGTAGCTAAAGTTTATACATATGTGTATGATGGCATGTTGAAGTAAACCAATAGAAAACTAAAACAAAACAAACTCCAGCTGTTCTGTGTAATAACCCTGTCTCCATTTCCACCTTGTCACCCATTTTCATTACAATCAAGGTATCTTTCATGTCTTTTCAAGGACAAAAATCCACTGATCTTACTAGCTGGAAATGTCTACCAAAAGTTCATGTTGGAACTTAATCTCTCATAAGATAGCATTAGGTGATAGTCTTTAGGTGCAAATTGAGCATTGAAGCTCTATGCTCACAGGATTAATGACTCCATAAGAAAGGTATGAAGTACCTGTTTGGTCTTTTTTGCCTTTTTGTCCTTGCTTCATGGGATGACACTTTTTCCCTTCCTTCTGGGCCATATGGGGACACAATGCATGGCATACGAAGTTCCCTAATGGGGGGAACAGGCCTCAAATATAGGCACTTTGATCTTGGAGTTCCCAGAGTACAAAATTGTATGAAAATAAAGTTTTATTATTTACAAACTTCTAATACTATTTTGTTACAGTAGTGTAAACACAATAAAAAAAATTGATAGCAAGAAGTGGGGTTTTGATATAATAGCTATCTAAAAATAAATTTGGTACTGGGTAAAGGCTGGACCATAAAGGCTGGTATGGTATATTTTGGTGAGGGCTAAGAATAAAAAAGCTGTTGAGAAAAGATTAACCTTTTAAGGATTAGTTAACTTGTCCTGATCAAAATGCTGGTAGAAATGTGGACACTGAGGGCCATTCTCATGAGGAATGAGAAGGAAAAGAAGAACAAAAGTGTTAACAATTAGGGGTAAGATAATCCTTGGTACATAGCGGCAAATAACTTGGATGAATTATGTCTATGTTCAGTGCTTTGTGGAAGTTGTAGTTTATGAGATATTAAATAGAGTATTTGGAGAAATCTTCAAGCAAATTTTTGAAAGAACTGCATGTCACCTCTTGGCCACATATAATAAAGATGTAAGGAGAGACAGAAATTGAAACTTCCATTCAAAAAGGATTGAGAACTCAAAGACTGGAAAATTTTTCAGCTTTTCCATGTTATAAAGCACAAAAAGTTTTGTTCAGAAAAGAATACTGGGTATGGCTGATCCAACACCGGGTAAGACAGCAATGCAGATGTACAGAAACCTGAGACTTCTCAGCAAGACAATAGAAGGTGACTATGAAACCCTCTGAGACCTTCAAGGCTGCTGCTCCTAATACAGGCCATGGGCATCATCACTGGAAGCCAAAATTCTTCCGATAGTGGGGCTCAGGGTGACTGAGAACTTGGGGGTTCCTGTTCAGTAGAGCCCCAAGTCTGATCCACACCAGGACACAGAACTCCTAAACTGTTCCAGCTATGCCTCAAACAGGCCCAGGTCTGACTTGTGTCCGAAGTGCCGAACACACAGGATACAAACTTTGCTGGTGTCTCCTTGGGGCTAACTGGAGTAACACTAGGTACAAGGGTGACAGCAGCCTGACTATTTCCACTCCACCTTCAAAAAATAACTTAGAGACCTCTAAGTCCCAGAAAAGAAGTCTGCCAAGATCAGAACTGCCCATAAAGCCTCCACCTGATCAGTACCTAGCTAATCCCTGCAGTTAGGGTTACATCTGAGGCCCCCCAGCAAGCAACTCCAGCCTATACATCCTCTACACTAATATCCAGAAAAGCAATAGGACGAGGCTCTCAGGGATGTAAGCGGAAAAACTCCTGCCCCAGGAGTTGGGAGCCAGGGCATGAAGACAAAGGCATTCTCTAGCATGAATATTTCATGTCCTTCACCTTAGCTGGTTTTGGACTTACTTAGAATCAGTTACAGCTTTCTTCTTTCCTTTTGACCCCTTACCAGGGGATGTCTTATAATTGCAGTTTGGAAACCCATAGTTTGTTTGATTTCTCAGCCTGCCAGCCTAAGAAGGATGAACCAAATTTTGAGCCCCACTTTATCTCATTTAGGCAAAATTTAGACTAAACTTTGGACTTCAGTTTTAAAATTGACAGTGGAAAATGCTAACATATTTGGAGTTTATGGGGATGGAACGAATATACTTTGCATGTAAGAGGGATATGAATTTTGGAGGTTTGGTGTGGAACACAATGGAGTGAATGTGTATCCTTAAACTTTATTAAAACTTAATCTTCAATGTAATACTATGGAGAAGTGGGAGATGTAAGAGTTCATGAAGCTATAAAGGTGAAATTGCCAATTCATACCTTCAAAGGAAGCTCTTTCCCTCTTGCCTACCTCTTCTGGTCTTCAAAGACACAAACTTCATCTCTCCCTTCTCTGCTCTGAGGGCACAGCAAGAGTGCACTGTGTAAACTAGGCATGGTGGTGCACATTTGTAATCCCAGTGCTTGCGAGGCTGAAAACAGGAGGATCATTACAAGTTTGATCTGTGTGCTAAGACCCTGAAGACCATATACTAAATACGTGCAAAAAAGAATGCACTGTACAACAAGGAGGTCCTTTGTAGATTTTAAATCCCAAGACCTATTGATCTTAGGCTTACTTCTCAACATCCAGAATTATGAGGTATAAATTTCTATTGTTCCTAAGATAGCCAATCTAAGGTAGTTTATTATAACAGCCAAAATAAATCAGGATAATATATTTTATTTTCTTTCAAGAGTAAGAAACTGCAAGGCTTGAGATACTTTATGAAAACATATAACACTTATGATCAGAAAACCCACTTAATTGATTGGCAGGTTACATAAAATGTTTGTAAATAAGACTTTATAAATACGATTGACAGTAGAATATAAAGTTCAAGCTAGTCTGGTTATTTTACTAATTTAAAGATTTTAGAGTAGTTTTCTTTGTTTTTGGTTTTTTCTCTGCTCAAAGCCACAGGTTCTTCACACAGGAAGACAGAGAGCAAGAGCCTTATATCCTAAGACTGTGAGGTTCTAGCAGAGTAAAACATGCACAGCACTTGACATAATACTTAGCACTGTGCATAAACATCAACTGCTTAACAAATCTTACTTCCCATGACTGGCAATAGATGGCCTAGCCATGTTGTCACATCTTCTCTATTTTGTGAAAAAAAAAAATGTTTAGTAGATATTCATGAGTTACTACTAAGGCAAAGATTTCTGAATAGTGTTTCTCATGCAGAATAGACAATGACATTACTTTTTTGTATTTCTTTTTTTTCCATATTTAAAAATGTAAGTCTGTCTTATCACATGATATTTTCCTAGGCATGCCTTATATTCACAGTCCTCATCCCAGGATCTGAACTCCATATCTCTTCCACCATCATCCTCTCAAACACTACTTTTATTAAAGAACCTAGACTTAACATAGCATTATAGAATGAAAACAAATATACTTTGGTGTTGTGATTGAAAATTGCATTCTACTAATTCACAGAGCTCTTTCCCCTCACTCTTACAAAGAAATATGCTCAGGGTGGGTTTATTTTTCATAGAATAGTTTAAAAACTTTTATATGGCTTTCTCTTGTTATTAGGTACATTGTTATTTTGGACTATCAGAAACCTCTTCAGCACATAAAAGAATGGCAAACTCATGATTTAAATAAACAGTAATGTCAAACAATTGTCTTGCTTGGCAACAAAATAGGCATCAGGGGTCTTAGGAGCAGATCCACATTCATCAGGTTCATCAATAAGTTCTCACTGTCTGTCCCTCTTTCCTGTTCTTTCTAGCATGTGATAATTCCAGGTACTGGATCTATACCAACTGTACTTAGAATATGCTGGGGCATCAATATTCTTCAATCTTTATGACTCGCATAGCATAGAAACAAAAAATAAAAACCAAGAATTTAATCATAAATGCAAAAACAAACCTTGGTTATCTTATCCAGCTTAAACAACAGAGTGACTTAGAGAAAGCCACTGAGCCTGTGCAGGACGCTAAGTGTTCATCTGTAAAATGAGCATCAGTGCTCAGCACATGATGATCGTGTCTGGGAATAGGTAGAAATATATTGTGTGCCTACAATCAGCCCATCTCATACAATTGGACAATCTTAGCTTTTTACAGGAAGTTTAAATTGATGGTCTTTCAAAAGAGAAAAAGGAGGGTTTACCTGACACCATTATGAATATTTGCCTTTCTGGTACAGGGGAAGGACCTGGCTGATCCAGGCACGCCTATGTGTGAATAAGCTTTGCTTGTGACTGTCTCCTAAATCTGTCTGAAAGGTAGAGTCAGACAGCTGCGTCATCCTCTAACAATGGCCAACTGGTGAGTGCTTCTTAAAGACAGACAATCTCACTGCTTGGTCATCCCTCTGTTATCTTTCCTAAGACCATGGTAAGGTATAGACGTTATTTTCCATACATTGTCTTTAGATCCTTGCAAAGGACAGGCATCATTTCCCATCCATGGTGTCATGCAGCAGTGATTCCAAATATAAGAAAGCTGAGTGATTTCTTGGAAGAGGTAACTTTAAAGTGTAGGCTGGGACAAAGACACAATTATTGGGGAAAGGTGTTGAAAGGCACAGGAGACCAGAAAGCTTACCAGCAACAACCCAAGAAGGCCATGGTTACTGCTGGGCTTGTTGCCTTTAAATGTGCGCCAGGGAGAGCATGCAAGTAAGACTCCATAATGAGAGACAAAACCACACATGGCTGCAATCACACAAGCATTTGCTTGACTTTTCCCACACTTCATTCCTTCCTATGGCCTACTCATCTTTTCTTGGAGGCAAGAAGGGTTTCACTTTCCCCAGGGCTCATCCAAGATACTCAGTTGCCAGAAATATGCTGGCTGTTGATCCTTTCCAGGCTGCTTGTCTGCCACTTAGTTGAGTCTGTGTCTGTCTTGTCTGGAAAAAGAAAAGGGCAGAAGTTTCATCTGTCAAAGTATCAGGACCTCAGAACCACTTAATTTATCTACAAATGCATTGAGTTTATCCTTTTTACGGCAGAGTAGCATTTCACTGCGTGTAAATATTGTATTTCCAAGATATGCAGGGTGCAGAGAGGAAAAGAAAAAAAAGATGAGAAAAAAATAGAGAGTTGAAAGAAAAACCGAAAGATTTTTCAAGACAAGAGTCAAAGGAAACAAGGAGGATGGATGGGAAAAGGGATGAAAAAGAATTCGAAGTACCATGTGTATGTACACATTTCCCTGGACAAATCTATCATTATGTACTGTGAATATGTTCTAAGAAAAAATAAAAAAGAACCATTCAGAACCAACAACCAGCAACAATGTTCAAGCATAGCATCTGCACTAATAGAATTTCTATGTAGGAATAATTGCCTATTACTAACAACTGCCTTGGCCTTTAATATATTTACTTTGCTTCTATAAGGTTGACCAAAAACTATTGCCTTACTAGAATGCTGCTTCAGTATTTATGAGGATGTAAGCCATCCAGGAATTCCTACAGAGAAGATTTTATCCAATTTATCTGAAGAACTAGGGGTTATAAGATCAGATTACAGTGACTATATTACTTAGTTTATCCAGACCTCGATAGTATTGAGAAAAAAAAAATATAATGATAGCACTATTTGAGTTTTTGATCGAAACACGTGGGGACTTGTGAGTTGTTTTAAAAACTGGCAAACTTGAGGAACAAAGTGGAAGTTTTCTAAAGTGTATTGTTCTAAGGTGTTGACAATAATGTGGTATTTACTAGCAGACGTCCACAGAATTAGCTCACTGTTCATTTCATGTGATGAGTTGTTAATATTATGTAAAATAACAAACTGGCATTTTTAACTAAACAGAGACTCTGGACAAAATAATGGGAGTCTAAGCTTGGGAGTTAGATTTTTCACTGACAAATGGGCTATTCGGCACAATGTGAAATTAGTCATTACTACTTTCCGGTTGGAGGCATTCCGTTCTGATTTAAAATGTCATCATTATACAAATCATATTTATTATATCTGTAAGTTAGATTCAGCTTATTGGAAAGACAGTGTTGAATTAGCCTGCTGCTGTTGAGACCTTAGGAATTTCACACTTACCTAAGTGGAGAACTGATCACTGGGGCAAAGTTAGAGTGTTTACATCAGTGTCCTTGACTTGCTTCAAGGAGGCGTGCTTGAGGGAGGCACAGCAGTTCGGACAAATGCTGCCTGCTTTCCCACTCCTCCGCTTCCTGGATTTTTTCCTTCCTATTTTCAAGTGGCACTCCCTGCAACTCCTGCAGCCAATCCTATAAAATCCGCAGGAAGCACCAAAGAAGTTTCTGTTGATTAGTTTCAGAAGACAAAAGGATAGCAATGCACTAACTGCCACATGAGCTGAAGTCATTTATTTAAAATAGAAATACAGAAAATTTGATCCCGGGTTATTAGACTTTCAGGACATCTCCAAATGACTCCTTTTACTGTTAGATGGGCCAAACTATGTTGTCATAGTACATGGTGAAACTCAGCTCTCAGATAAATGTGTTTGGAAATTAAGGACCTAACGAAGTTCATTAGGGTCAAAAGAGTTTATAAAGATGGAACCAGAATTCCAATAGTAGAGTCTAGTGTTCTTATAAGAAGAGGAAAAACGCCAGATGTATGTGCTGAGAAAATACTATGGAAGCAAGCAGTCTGAAGGCCTCCACCGGCAAGCAGAGGGCAAGCACTGCCAGGACCCACCTGGCTGCACCTGCATCTCAGACTTCTGACCTCCACAGCTGTGAAGCAAGAGATTTCTGTATTTTAAACCACCTCAGTCTGGATTTGTCCTACGGAAAATTAAGCAGGCCAATACAGACAGATAGTCACAAGAGATGAACTCAGATATTAAAAGGTGACAGTCATCATTTTTAAAATGCTTGTAAAACCATCTTTTCTGAAGCAATAATAATAACAAAAATTTATTTATAGTGAAATAAATTATAACATATTTGCAAGACCTGTTATTTTCTTGGGAAAAGTGCGAGTGAACCAATGAAGATTTGCATGTTTAACACATTTTCTTAAGAATGTAAAAATGCTAAACTTTCTATAAAATAATGAAGAATTTTTGGTTGTATTTTCTTTTCTAATGACCGAAGGTTTCAGAAAATTAGATAAAAATATATTCATAGGAAGAGGAAGCATTACACTGAGTCAGAGCTATTAGTACATTTACTGTAAAAATGGAGGAAATCATTTGTATTTTAACTCAATTGTGGGATTACATAATTAAGGGATTATTTTTTTCTAAATTTTTAATAAAAATTATAATCATTTTTCATTTCTTGACTTATTTTGTATGTATCTCTACTTTAAAGTTCAGGACTAAAATTTTCTTTCCAAACCCACTATGGCTTTCAAAACATATTTCAAGGCAGAAGGAAAGCTACCATAAGCTTATTTTTAACTTGTCAGCAAGTAAAAATCTAACTAATGTTGATTTTTCTCTGACAGCAGTTGCTTGGAAGGTTCCATTGCTTTGATTAATATTTAAACACTAGAGCTTTCAAAGCAAATTTACAAGCTGAAATTACCAAAGCTAAAGTAAATAGAGGAATATGTAGCTGCTTTATTTTGTACATGGGCTAAAAAGCAGAGCCATTAGGAAACAGCAAGTACAGTAAAGAAGAATTTTGTTTTCAGTTTACACTTCATTGAGTACAAGAATTTTGCATGCTGAAAGGGTCCAGGATGGTTAATACTCTTGACTGGTTTGGAGCTAAACTATTTGGAATCAGATGTTACCTCTGTCCTTACTAGGTGTGTTGCATTGTTCAGGTTAACTTCCTTTTTCAGGGCTTAGTCTCCTCATCTGTGAAATGGGATAATATGAATATTAAGACTTTAACAGACTTTAAATGAGATACAACAAGCATAATGCACCAGACAGTAATGGAATGTCAGTGCTTCATGAGTGCTATTAATATTTCTTGTGAATGTAAGATTTCATTATACCATTTAAGTAAAGTCATGGTTTTATGACATTGAGCCATTCACTCAACAACTATCCATCCATTCACCAAACATTTATTAAGTCCAGGAAAGAAATGGGCCAGAAAGAGTTACACAACTCCTGAGACTCATAGTCCTATAGCCAGCGTTCTTCTGGACACCCAGCAGGGTGCGGAATAGGTGCTTGCACTGAGCTGTCCATTAGAATATGGAACTGGAAAGTTGCAATGAGGAAAGCCTTTCTGAAAGCAATACTACTGGATCTGAGTTTTACAGCTTTGATGACTCGAGTTAGTTATAAGAGGAAATGAAAGGCACCATTCCCTGCAGAGGAAACAATGTGGAAAACACATAACAGGGTGAGGAGTTGAGGAAACTAAATAAAATTAAGTAGTTTATAATGAATGCCAGACAAAAACCAAGCCCATGCTGACCCCATAACACCTTAATTCCCAGTTGTCTGTAACATCTTGGTGGTCTCTCTCTTTTAGGATCACTGCCTGAAACTGATGGTAGGAAAGGAAGAAAGTATAAAAATACATTTGTCCATGGGACTACAATGCATAGATATATCTATGAATGTGTCAAAACCATCTCAATCCAAGGCTATGGTTAATTAGACATGAACCTGAATACAGTAATATTAGAGTAAATTAATTTCACATGAAGTTGAAAATATTTTCACATGGATTTCAAAGATGGCTAGACAAGTGTTAGTCCAAAAACCAATGCAATATATTCAAATTTAAAGCTCAATACCTATAGTCCCATGAAGTATAATAAAATTCCACATCTGGTTAAAGAATATACATTGTGCAAGTTATGGAAATTAGATATTGCAAACTGAATGTGAATGCAGTTTCAATTAATGACTATTTATGATCCATCCTATTCTTTCTCAAATACAGAATTATTAAGCTTGTGGCACTTGCTCAAAAGCCCAGATAACTTCAGAAAAAATTGAGATGAGAAAAATATTTAATCATTCTAGTTTTATTGTAGGTCAGCAAGGTCATCTCTTCAGGTGGGCCTAAATCAACAACATTAATATGAATAATTTACCCAGCTTGGACTTGAAGCCAACTTGCTATTTTATGCCTATGGAAAAAAAAAATAACATGGGGCTTTGTAACTCTCCACCCTGATTGCTTGTACTGCTGATTGATCTGATGACAAACAGTGCATAAATCTGTTCTTTAGCAACAGAGGCAACTAAGGTGTAGGTTAAAAATGACTGAGCAAAAATTGGAACATGATTATCAGATCCACAGAACTGACTCACATAAGCTATCTCTCCAAAAAGAATAAGTTAAATGAAAAGCTTTTTAGAAAAATTGAATTGTAAGGAATACTTTATGAGATATTTGTGAGCTATTTTCTTTTCTGAAACAAAAAAAATGAATTTCCAACTGATAACCCTGAGGACTCAATCTATATATCTTCCAATTTTTATTTCCTTACTTAATTAAAAAGTACAGAGAGTACAATGTTATTTGCCAGTTCTGTTGATAACTAGTGCCATCAACTCATTTCCATATGTTACTTTATTGTGTTAGAAGAGGGGCTTGATTCAACAGAACCAATTTTCATTCTTGACTGGGCATCACATTATCACAATACTAAGAATAAGCAGTAACAGCACACGTGATTGCCCAGATAAGTTATATATTCAATTGTTTTTTTACAAGAAGCCATCAGAGATAGAGGATTTTCTTCTCCTAGAAAAGTATAAAAGAGAAAGGTGGGAAACAAAGTAGGTAAGCAGTTCAACTTCTTTAGAAACACACGGATCATTAATAAGTGCTAAAACTCTCTCCCACAATGCACTGGGAAGGATTCTGGGATGTAGCAGTGCAGCTTTCCACAGATGAATGAATCCTCTTGAGACTGGGAGGGGCCATAAGTCTACTGACAGCCAATCAGCTCCAAGCAGAGCAGCATGCACACCTGCCAGGACAGAGGAGGTTAGTGGAAGTGCAAGACGCTCTGACAGGTACTTTCTTTCCCTCTGCACATGCAATGAACACAGTTGTAACACATGGCTTCTGTCTACCCACAGTTACTGAGAGAAGGGGAACAGAAGAGTCTCCTACTAAATTGGAATGCACAACTGGAGAAAAATATTCCTTTTTCATCATTTTTGGAATTTGCAATTTGTTGGTCTCTGGTCAACTTCATTTATCCTGATAAATATGGAATGCAAAGCCTTTTCTGTTCCCTTGACAGAACTCATGAGCTCAGAGTGAAATTATCACCTTGCCAAGCAGCAAAGACAGAGCTAAAACCTCAGGAGAGAGCTGTTTGAGAGTTCAGCTTTAAAGAGTGTGAAAATGTGAGCTCCAAGTAATTCTCAATTGAAGACATAAGCCAAGCCTATAAGCTAAATGTACTTGATATTTGTAGAAGACTACAAAGAAACAGTCCTAAAAATTCAAGGCAAGTATAAAAGAATAATTGAAACTTAAGAAATAATGTGGTAAAAGTAAAATGGGAATCTGATCAAAATATTTCTGAGTACAAAAGGAATCATTTATAGATGTTTTTATTTCATGATCGTAACATCATTTTGATATATTGCACAATTCCAGGATCTCCATAATACCTAGGACAAAATGACTGTTACAATCTCTTCTTTGATTCTTTGCATGTGCTTTGGAAATAGGGCATCTTCAGAAACCATATACACACAATCTCTTAGAGCCCTCATTGGACTATAAACTCTCTGAAAGAATACTTGGTGATAATGCTTGCCTTTAAAACTATCCCATTCCGACAGGCATGAAGCAATTGATTCCGAAGAATATTTTGGGAAATGCTTACAGCAACCTTGCTGGACTTTGCATACACCATTCTGGATGTTCTGAACAAGGGAACAGCTGTATCTCTGGAATGATGATCCCTGGTAAAATAGCTTTGTTGAAGATATACAGAGACTTCTTGGCACGATCATGTATCTATAAGGTTTATAAAATTCATGAGCATGGATCCAAGGAATGTAGCCAAATGGAGAAATAAAAATTTAAAAGAAAAAAAAAAAAACAAGAAATCGAGGTGGTTCCACAAACTTGCCTGTTTAATGTAGGCACTAGCAGAGAAGAAGGATTGAATGTTTGCTCTTCTATTGATTAATTCTATCTTACTTTCAAGTTTTGCTGAGGCTTGTTCCAGAGCTCATTCCGCAACTGTGAAGTTTTCCCTTGAAGCTTTAGGCAGGACTGAGCTCTCTTCCTTGGGGCTGCCACTAAAATGTATACACCAGCTAATAGTGGATTTGACACATTGTATTGCAATATTTGTTTAGGCCTGACTCTTCTCTGAGACTGAAAATGCTAAGAAAGGAATGTTTGAATGTTTACTACTGTGTTCCCAGCATGCAGGAACCAGACTAACACAAAGGAATTCAGCACAAAGAACAAATAAATGCACTTTAAGCTAAATAATACACCTACTGAGAAGGAAATATCTGCCACTGCTTTTTGAATAAGCCTCACTACTGCCTTTGTGCCACATTTTGAAATTATTGCAAAGGACTTACTCTCCATTGTCAATTTCAGTTTCATATGTTATACTCCAAGCTGCAGACTTACCACTTCATCTCAGATCATCTCATTTAGTAAGAAGACTTTATCATCTTTGGTTTTCATACTAAAAAAAACCCTCAAAGTAAATATGTGCTTTAAAGAAAATAATCTTTCACAGGAGGTAAGAACATATGTTCTCTTGTCAGACAAATTTAATGTAATATCAGTAAGTCTGATGATTCTAAAACATGAGTAATGTTTCTCCACTATGGGTAGTGCCAAGCAATTATAAAAAACATTATTCGTTTTAATTCCTGCTGCAACTGGATTGTCATGATGGATATGTGTTAGCTGAAATTTTGTAACTTGGGTGCATTCTTGTGAAGACAAAATCTTTGGGAAATAGATTATATGGGTTCCTGGCAAGATTTCTGTATTCCAGTTTCCTAATTCAGAATATGAGAAGAATAAGATTTATCTCATACGTTTTGTCAGGATGAAATTAAAGAATAATTATAAGATACTCAGGGTGGCAGTTAAAACATAGCTAGTGCTTAATAGGCATTAGTTCCAGTTATTCACGGGAAGCACTGGAATCAACTCTTACGTCATTATCTCTTTTAAGTAAGCAGAAAAATACATTATTTACTTATTACTGTAAGGCCAGTGGGTGTACTTTTGCAATGGAAAACACATCATGGTCTAGCAGGCTCTTAACTATGAGCTCTATCCCCAGCAGCAGCTCTCCAGCTCTCTTGGAAGTGTCTACATGTCCTGAGAGGAAGCAGAATTCCAGACTCTTCAGCCTTCACATGACCGCTTATTCTCACCTTCACTTATCATCCTTTTTGCCGAGATACGTCCTTTCTGTAAACTGGGATTTACCTAGAACACCAATATCATGAGAAGGTTCCATGCGCCTCTGGCAGCCAGAATCCCTTCCAACTCTCCCTGTAGCCCCAGTACCTGCCTACTGTGACCACCAGGATTGCTTGATTTGAGTTTGCCCTCTTGCCTGACCTACTGGAAAAGAACTATCTATAGGCAGGAAGTAAGTTCAAATCTTCCCATCTGTCATATCACGTACCTAAGTAGAGCACCATAGCCTTTGGGAACTCTGTGTGAAATGAATAAGTGGGTACCAGAAGCCTTTCCTTTGGATTAGAGTATATCTGCTAGATTACTGAGAACAGTATTTCCCAAGGGATTCTGTGTCAAGACAAAATAGAGTGAAATACAGTGAAGGAGAGTTTGACACCTGAGGTGAAAAGCACAGGTTTCCAGAGTGGGGAGAATCAAAGGGAGAGTGACCCACTCAGCACGCCTGGCCAAGGAGGGTACCCACCCAACTCAGTGAGATTTCTTTTTCTTTTCTTTTCTTTTTTTTTGGGGGGGGGGGCAGCTCAGCCTGCCTTGGGGGTTGGGGGCTGGTGTGGTGTGTGATGCTGGGGATCCAATCTTGGTTCCCGTGCTTGCTTAAGCTTTCGTGAGCAGGCGCTTTAGACCACTGAGCTCTCTCACCAGCTCCCATGATGGGATTTCTAGCATCACCAACTGCAGCTTCTGATGAAACTGTCATCCCCCAACTGCTTCATCCAATTTCATCCTCTCTTCCTCCAGGAACCCTAATGCACTAAAGGTGAGGTTTCTCTGAAATAATTCTGAAAGTGGCAAAATTGCTTGATCCATTGGAGCAGTTAGATGATGCAAAGTCTAATAACTTTTCTGCCATCCAGTGAAAAGCATGTGCTTGTCAGGTACCATTTCCTATTCTGGTACAAAGGAACTAATAATGCCTGCTGTGGTTCCCCATGTGACTCTTTTCAGTATGATACCCTATGCTGTGGTAAGCACAATTTGAGATAAACATATCCTATATAAATGTATTGATAAGGGCTGGCCAAATAGCTCGGCAGATTAAAGCACCTACAAGCAAGTGCAGGGGTTGGGGGTTCAATCCCCATGTCAGCCATGCTGACCCTGTCCCCAGGATGCACTGAGACAGCAATCAAGACTGGGCATGGTGGTGTGCACCTATAATCTCAGCTCTTGGGAGTCTGTAAACAGGTGGATCACTACAAGTCCAATCTAGTAGTGAAACCTTGAACACTCAGTAGACCTTCCCTAAGACACAAAAAAATGTATTAATGGATTGAAAATATATACTCCTAGGTATTAATTAATGGAATCCATTGTAAGTAGATGGGCTTTATAATTTGTTATAAACTAGAGCCTATAAAAAGGAAATAAAAGCTTCTTGTGTGTGTGTGTGTGTGTGTGTGTGTGTGTGTGTGTGTGTGTGTGTGTCTCACTACACATCTTGGACTTGTTTTCAGCCTCCCTAGTGCTGGGATTACAGGCATGCACCACCACACACAGACTCAATCTTCCAGCTCAGCGCACCCAGGGGCGGACTCGTTGCTGCATGTGGTTCCAGGGATCCAACCCTGGCCCTTGTGCTTACCTAAGCAAGCACTTAGTCGGCTGAGCTACCTTGCTCCCCCAATAAATGCTTTTAAGAAGTACAGCATGATACTTGGCAGTAAGACTGACAGACATTTTCAAGCAAACCATCCTCTGTGTTGGATGAATATTGTCAGACCCTGGAAAAGCAGAATTTTAAATGGTTCTTTATCACAATCAGTGTTTTAGACTTGTGCAAAAGAACTTTTATTTTGTATTTGAAACATTTCTCACCCTTAGTAGAGAGCAAAGCAAGGTCTTCCCACTGTGTATGCCACCTTTTAGTGGAGGCTTAGGACTACCACACTGGCCACAGGCTGTGTGCCCTGCCACACAAGCGTGGCAGTAGTAACAATATCACCATGTAGTTGTAACAGTCCCCTGTGATTGACTAAGGAGTGCAAAAGGCTGGAGGACAGGCCTGGTGATGGTGGGATGTCACATTGACCAGGGTAACCTTCCCAGTCCTGTTAGTAGGGTTGTTTCTCCTCCCTCAAAGCCAGAGATCAGCCACCTTTCTACTCACAAGGATCTGTGAACTTCCCTACATTGTCTAATGTGCTTTTTTTTCTGGATAAATTAGCCAGAATTGTTTCCACTGCATACAACTTAGATCTACAAGTACTCTAATAAATTGCAATATGTTTTAGGTGAAGCAACCAAAAGCTCAAAGTTCAATAGCTTGTGTACAGTCTTATCACTATAATTAGAAAAAAAATTAAAATTGACTGCCAGACCCACCATGAAAAATCTAGAGAACTTTGCCCTCCATATCCTGCTCAACATGTTGAAGGTGACCAGTGAACCTCCATGCCATATCCTGTGTTCATTATTATTATTATTATTATTATTATTATTATTATTTGGGCAGAACTGAGGATTGAACTCAGGCCCTTGCACATGCCAGGGAAGAGCTTATTCTGCTGAGCCATTTCCCCAGCCCCTTGTGTGCATTATTTTTTAAAATGTTTTTCTATAGGAACACAATTTTTAAACTGATGGTTCATGAGAATATTATTATACAATATAGTTCTATTATCCAAATAGCAATTAGAGGAATTTTGTAACTGCAGTACAAAAGCTAAGAAAGTAAGAAAAAATCATAGGAAACTATTTCTATAGTTTTTTTTTGTTTGTTTTGTTTTGTTTTGTTTTTTTTTTTTTTTGCAGTACCAGGGATTGAACTGATCTATAGTCCTTGAGTTCTACAGTAAAAGGTATTGTGCTGTAGCAAATAAAAGCTAAATTTAAGCAATATGTTTAAAAAGAGAATAGTGTAACTCTTAAATGGGTAAGAGTCTGATTTTTTATTTTCTGCAGTGGTCTCAGAAATACATTTTATGATGGTGTGGTTTCACGCTAAAACTTAACAAGAACTTGGAAATTACATCTTGGAAAAGAAATGCCACTGGCATGGATATTCTTTTCCATCTGTTTCTGAAAAATATACCTTTGTTATGACATCCTCATATAATTTACTATGGGTGAATCCATTTCCTTTAAGTAGGCCTTCCAAGACCACGGATCACTGCAGAGGGAAAGCTTAAAGGTGCCCTTTATTATTGTCTTTAGTGCTGCCTGACCTTCTCTTTCCTCTCATACCTATTAGACATCAAATATGCTGGCCAGTTCATGAGCTCTTGTAAATGCGTGTATGGAAATGCATGTATTGGCATCACTACCATCCCTTCTCCTGGCTCAGCTTTGGAAAGTCCTCTTAAAAAAAAATGTGAATTTTTCAGCTTCTAAACCAAAACGCAGCTCTCAGTTGAGAACATCTGTCTCAGTTCCTGTCTTATTCTGGCTCTGGACTTGAGGAAGTACTTGAACTTCCAAAGCTGCCAAGATCTCCATGCACAAACTGGGATTTGAGCTGTCATAGAACAGCATCCACAAAGCCTCCTTGGATTTCTGAAATCCTCCAATATTAGTGGAAAAAGGGAATGTATGACCATGAAGCAAATTAATATGAAATATTTTTAGGACTATGAAGGCGGTTGTCAGACATCTGGAAAAAGAGTATAGTGTGGACTACAAGTCTAGGAAAAGGAAAATATTAACCGACCAGATAAAGTAAAAAGGGGAACACAAAAATATCAAACTAGCGTGAATACAAAGTCGTTAGTGGCTATTCTTCGTTCCCAGAATGGAAAGCAGAGACTAGTGCCAGAGAAGACTCATTCCAAGACACGAGCTGTCTCCCTTGCTCCTGACCATTGACCAAGTCCCTTTCCAACATCGCCAGCACATTTGCCTTCTCCCCCTCTGCTTGTGCTATTAGCAGTGCAGCTGACCTGCGTCAGCCTTACTGGGGCACAAGACTGATCCTTTTCTGACCTCGTATCCTGGGTCTATCACATATCCTCAGACTAATGAGAGTCACTTGGCAGGGCCAGCCAAATAGCTCAGCGGATTAGAGCACCTACAAGCAGGTGCAGGGGCCAGGGTACCCCTGAGCCTGCCTTGCCAGACCTACCCCCAGTGGTTCGCTGAAGTGGCAATTGAGACTGGGTGTGATGGTTTGCACCTATAATTCTGGCTCTTGGGAGGCTGTAAACAGGCAGATCACTATGAGTCTGATCTGGTAGTAAGACCCTCAACACACTATAGTCCCTTCTCTAAAATATAAGAAAAAAAGAGAGAGAAAGCAAGAGAGTCACTTGGCTCCAATTAGAGAAAGTTTGTCACTTATTTACTGAGGGTTTATAACCTAAGTGATGCTGATAGGAGGGTGCACCAGAAGTATGGGTTTTAAAGTTAGATTCCTTAGATTCAAATTCAAGTTCCATTTCGTATTTACTATTTGCAGCATCTCTCTGGGCCAGTTTTCTTTTGTGAAATGAGCATGGTGGTATAGGTGTTATTCCACGAAGTTACTGCTTAGATTAAATCAGCTAAAATATGTTAAAGCACTTAGTGTAGCACCCACACTATATTTTGAATATTTGACCTCATTATTATCACCTGTTTGTTCCATGAATTTTCAAGTATTTTCTATCTTTCCACAGGAGGGTGGTCTCTAACAAACTAGCAATAATTCACATACTTTTTTTTTTTTTTGGCGGAACCAGGGATTGAACTCAGGCTCTTGTGGTTGCCAGAGAAGAGCTTACTCCACTGAGCCATCTCCCCAGCGCCTTATTTCTTATACTTTAAAAAAATCATTTATTTATTTATTTATTTGTTATTGGGTATAGGGTCTCACTACACAGCCGAGATTCATAACGATCCTCCTGTCTCAGCCTCCCCAGTGCCGGGATTCCAGGCATGTGTCATCGCAATCAGTTTCTGTAGCCAGCATGGCACAGGACCAGGGATTGGATGTGGGTCCTTGCACTTGTCAGCTATCTCCCTGGCCCTTTTCTGACATTCTAAATGCACTGTAAGTTTTCTTTCCAAAGATTCATGCTGCTTATCAGGCACCCACAGAATTGCACTGGTTTTTATCTTGGAACAACATTTTCTGTTTCAGCCTTTTTGCCTCTTAGGAGGACTGACTATAAATGGGTTGGATGAATACTGAATAATCATGGAAGTCTTCTAGAGCTAGAATTTAGTCATGTTCCGAGTCTATAGATGTACTAAAAATTGCCAAATGTTGTACTTATCATGTGTGAATTTATGGCACTTTATATTATACTTTAATACAAAAGTAAAAAGTTAAAGACAGTAATTGTTAAAAAAAAAAAAAAGCTCTACATATCTTTTAGGAGGCATAGAATTATGAAGCACCACCACTGGAGGCAAGTATTTTATTCTTCCATTTTCCTTGGAGGTTTTATGTTTGATTTTTTAATCGCACAATTATTTACTTTAGAATATTAAGTTCCTTCCTAAGAAAATTTTAGGCTTTCAAAAAATAAGCTGCACTTCTTAGATCCATAGGAGGATATTCTCTGAACCTTGGAAGATTGAGAGAAAAGTTTTGGAGAATAAACTTGGATAATCCAGAACCCACTAACACTTAGTTGCATACATATGTGAAGAAAACCAAAACTAATGATTTGTCAAAAGAGTGGAAGGTATTTTGCTTTTTAATGATATGACAGAATAGGGTCATATGCCATCCTCTGCCTACTCTGATCAAGAAGGATAGGGACAGAAGAAATACAAAACTAACAAGAACCCAATGAAAAACCTTGGAAAGAAAACTGCTGTTACTAAAAACAAATTGGATTTTATCAAAACATTTACTTTTTTCAATAGCAGAATTTATTCTAAGCTAAGTAGAGATGACCCATAGAAAGAAGAACAAGCCAATGAAGTAAAAGGAAAAAAAAACTGTATCCCACATCAGACAATTTGGAGAAATTAGATCTTCTTGTAATTGTATGAATTTTTTATCAAACTCTCATTGTAAGAAAATATTCAGAAAATTCCTTTTGTATTTGGCATTGCTGTTTGCCTTTTGGCAAATCCTCAGTATGGCCAAAAGCTAATTCTTTATGCTGAAGCGTGTGCTAGCAGGATGTGAAGGTACTTCTCAACAGATGTGATAGATTCCAACAGAATCTTAAGGTCTGAATTAACGCAGCGCTGGTGTGTCTGTACTTGTGCACTAACTCCAGAAATCTTTGGCAGGTGCCGCTTTGGCTTGGGAATTACAAAAGACAGCAATTTGGAGTGCATCTGAAGGCAAGAATGAATTCATTCATGTTCTTACTCTCATCTTTGATGCTTTATTTACTTAAAAATGAAGGACCCATCTATCTAAGCCCCTGGAAATTGCCTTCCTGTTGACATCTTCCCAAGAAATATGCTACTTGATCTTCTCTGTGTTTGGTGACTCGTGTTTCAGAAGAGTTGAGATTTGGTCCACAGAATCTCTGCACCTGAAGCAAGGACAGTAGCAATGTCAGGGCCAGGGCAGGCAGGAGGGGAACACAGAGGTTCCCGCTCCGCAACTGTGTGAGGCTGCTTAGGGGCTGCGCTTGCTCTTTATAGAGCGCTGATGAAGCAGAACCTATGTCCTTACAAAACAGATGGGCCTCTCTAAGCTGTGGAAGGAAAGCTACAGAGACAGTGCATTCACTTCCAGTAAACGTTTACCTGAATTATTGATTGCTACCTGGGATACAAAACAGCCGGTGGATCCGTTTGTGATGTTTCTTCCTTTGTGTTACAAGATGAAAACGATAAATCCAAACCGGAGAGGCTTCCTTTCATCTTTCGTGCTTGTGAAATGCATCTCTTCTGGGTCACTTTAAATTTATTACTGACAAATCTGGGATGATTTTTATTTTTTTCATTGAAAAGGAAAACAATAGTGTAGGCGTTCTTCTTTTGTTTCTAGCTTATATTTGCCCAAGCTATCTGTTTGCGACTCCGTGCATTTATTTCACAAAGTGATCCAGTATTAAAAGTTCTCTGGATGCCGGGATATTTGAGATTCAGTGATATTAAACCACAGAGTGAGCTAAATATTTTAAACTCTCACGGAGACGCTAGCCACAACATAAAATCCTTAAAAGTACATTAAGGTTATAGGTTGTTATATCCTTACTCTATTTATTCCCTTTTAACTCTGCTCACTAAAGGGTAGTTTAGAAAATGCTACATATCAAAAGGCATGGTCGGAGCTCCAGTGGTGCGGTGGGTGAGCGTGCGGTACTTATACAAAAAGCATAGTCAAAAGAGTTCTCTCTAGAATATGAACAGGAAATAAAAACAATAAACTGAAGAATGATATAAGTGTTCAACCACAAGTGATAACACAACTAATATTATCATACACTAGGCTTTTGAATTTTAGCTGCCCGAAAGCTCAGGAAAACTGAACTGTATTATTTTTTATTCTACACAAATCAATCCATAATTTCTTTGAAATAAATTTGTCTGAAGTCATATTGTAGAGTAGTTGCCCAAATTAAGACATGCAGTCCTTACATGAAAATAAATCATGTATTTAAAATAGATTTTAAAAGTAAGACCTTTCCAAATCATAACAACTACTTTCCACAAATTCCCAGAAATATATATTCTTACATTTAAAAAATATTTAAAATATCATTTAATATGGAATAATAAGCAGGAGATTTCACTCACAAAATAGATTAATAGCTCCCGCTAATTTTAAAGGGAAAACAGAAATGAACTTCACCTGTTTTGGTCTGGGCTCAATTTCTCATGATGACCAGTGCTTTACAGTGAAAACACAAATAAGTGAATGAGAGCTAGGGAACAAAACTCATGTGTATAACATTTTATTTTTTTAATGCCATGCAAGGATATAGCAGAACTAAAATATTTACAAAGCTAATGAAGTAGAATGATCTTACAGGTATAACAAGTATAGTACCTACTGACACAGTGTTTTAAAACACACAATTCAAATATGTATTTTAAATACTGCTTAATTGGGGTATGGATATAGCTAGGGCTAAGGATATAGCTGGACTAGTGATATAGCTCAGTGGCATGGGCGCCTGCCTGGTATGCTCACTGTGCTGAGTTCAATCCCCAGTACTGCAAAAAAATGAAATACTGCTTAATGAAGTATCCATACACGTCGAGTAATCTCCTTGAAAACAAAGATCTTAACTGCTGTTTTGTTTTGTTTTGTTTTGTTTTGTTTTTCTATTACACATTCTTGGTACTTGGTAAAGGTCCATACCCAATATTGTTTTTTAAATAGCTGAATTAAATTTTCTTTTATAAGAACTTATAATATCTGCAGTCATCGATAATATCACAAATGTAAAAGCATCGTAGGCAGAATATTTTCTGAAAAGTTCAGTGTTTCCTCTCTCTAAAGAGGGTAAATTCTTGATGTGGCCACCAATAATATATGAAATACAAAATGAACCTGCGGATAACTACTGATTAATCTTCTGAATACAATTCTAAAATACGTTTTCTCTTCAAAACATGTTTGCTCTGGTACGTGATCATGAAACTGTGCTTTGACTGACAGTAAGATGTTGCCATTGGACAACTGTCAAATGTTCAGGAAGCCATCCCTGGTTCACAATAGTCTACTATTTTCAGAGATATTAATCTAGACATTAGATCCTGCCGTGTTAGCTTGTGACATCGATGACTAACATTTTCCAAGAGGAAAGTACCATGTCATTGTGTTCAGTGTCAAAAAATACAAAAACTCTCTTTGGGTCTTTAATACATCCATAATCCTTAAATAACTGCAAAACGGTTGAATTTTAGTTGACTAAAGTACCAGAAAACTTCAAGGCAACAAAGGGTTTTATACAGAAGTATCCTCTACCTGCGTAGCATGTTGTCTCATTTGAGCTTCATATCTATCTTATAAGAGTATATTAGTAGCTTCATTTTATGTGCTAAAAATCAGAGTCTCATATACATTAGTTTAGGATGGTAATAGGAGAAAATGAGATAGAGTGTTGGTTTGTTCTAATAGGATGAGCTACTAATATTGTGTTATAAATGACCTAAAATCTGAATAACTTGAGTGAGTGCGGTTTATTTCTTCTGCATATGAATTAACTGGAGTCCTGTTCAACATCATTGTCACCTTCACCCTGGGAACAAGACTGACAGGGCAGTTGCAATCTGGAAAGCTGCAGTTAGTTGCTATAAAAAAGAAAGCTTTGCAGGAACTCAGGTGGCAAACAAAGGAGAAATACATAGCATCTACTTCCAATTCATTTCCTAAAACTAAACACAGAGCTCTAATAACTAAAAGATGACCAGGTAATCAAACCCTACAGTGCACCCAAGAGAAACATATGCTGGCATCCCATTTCCCCATCCCCTGTGGTTCCTAGAGCCTCCCGGTATACAGAACTCAATTACTTCTAAGAGGTCTGAAGTAGTGTGTGGTGGAGCAAAGCAGAGGATCTCTCGGGTAAATGTGATGCTGGATGCCTGGAAAGTCAGACTGACGGCAGTGAGTGTGGGAGACCTAGTCAGCCTCGTGCTGTTTTATACTTTTGCACTACACGAGGGCATCAGACATGCATGAGGCAACCTAGCCTGCTTAGCATCCAAGCTGACTTAATGTAGACTCGTGTTGTAACTGTCATGATTCTCCTTTGCCCCATTGTTAAAGTTAGCCCCAAAAGAATAAATAGTTCAGAGGCTGCTGGGAAGATGAGGTTAAGGATGTCAGGAGTCTTTCATAATTCATAGTAAATTCTCAGTAGATTAGTTTTCATTGTTTTCAAGTCGATTGTCATTCTCTTCACATAATCAAATGGACTATTATCTACACTTTGAACATTTTCTGAAAACAGAATGGTAGATGAATAAGAACTGAACGAAAGTTAAAGAATTTTTTTTTATTTATGTATTTGGTACAGGGTCTGACTATGCAGCTCAGACTCGTAGTAATCCTGTTTTCAGCCTCTCCTGTGCTGGGTATATAGGCATGCACCACTACACCCAGACTTGATTGCCAGTTCAGTACATCCTGGGGGTTGGACTAAGGAAATATTTGAAGAATCATAGTTTACATTTTCATTTGGAGATAACATACTGACATATACCCGTATTGAAGGTGAAGGAGGTGACTTGTGTCCCTGCATCTGAATCATCTTTTCAGTTCTGAGCAAGAAACCCTTACTTCCTCACTGCCACCCTCTTGTGACTCTTCAGATTCTGATATTTGCATAAAATGAAGTGAACACACAACAGAAAATTTACTTCCTTCAGATCTCTTCATAGGGTCTCTTTAAACCTCTATGTAATCTGTGGACCCTCCCCCCCAGATAGCTGGTTTGTTTGTGTCACACATACAGATAGTTATAAACACAAAAATGAAAGTGTCAGTATCCATTCCCTCCTTTCTTTTAAGTTTATACTGAAGTGTTAATAAAATTATGTACAATGACATTCAAAAGTGTCTTTGTTGGGCTGTTTATTCTAAATTTATTCATACAAAAATTAAACAGGCTATAGTTAAAGCAACATATCTGTGCAAACACAACTTTAAATGGTAAGGACCTGAAGTAAAGTGTCAAATTCTCTTTGTTGGTAAACAAATCTAAGGGAGTCAGTGTTTTCACAACAGGAAGAGGCTGTTGTCACAGTAATTTAATGAATGACTTTCCAAATTTACAAGCCCAGTCCCTGCTGGAATGAGGTGGGCATGTTATAGGATAACGCCAGAAGAAAGAGATTCTTTAGAGGGATTTCATTTAGAAGCCTGCATGCAATCTGACCTGCTCAGTGCAATTATTTCTTCACTTCAGTTCCCTTTGTTGGGAAATACTCCTGATGTCATTTTCCACCATTTTAAAAATAAAATTTTATCTCTGAGGAAGCAAGCTGAAGTGCCAAGGTTCCGCAGGTCACTCTTCTTAGTCAGCTTTATTTAAACAGCTGTAATTCAAACGACAGAAGGACCCAGACTCTCGCCTGATGAACAATGAGGCTTCTGAAGAGCGAGTCCCCAAATGTCAAAACATTTCATATTTCAGCTACACACAAGTGAAAAAGCCCTGAGAATCTGCTTGTCGTGTAATTTTTACAACGTTGCCCTATTTGTGTTTAACCATAATCACTCAGATAAATACCTGTGCTACCAGGACATTTTCAACTATAAATATTTTATTCTAGAACATAATAATATTGATAAAGCCTATCTCTCTATGAATGTACATACAGAGCAGAATATTTCAAGGACTAAAGCTCTGCTGGCCAATTTACAGTGTCAAGTTCAAAATTTCATATTTTCATGAGTTCTGAAGTGGGCTCTAAAATGAAGCCTGGGTTCTGCACATGGAGGCTGTTTAGTCCCTCAGGCTCCGAGGAGGGCCCCTCAGAAGGCGAGAAGCATGAAGGCCGTGCCTTCAGTCATTCACAGTGAGGCTGTGGAGCATTAGATATCAGACCCTGCACAATTTTAGGTCATCACAGACATAGTGATGTTCCATGAAAATGAATTTATGGGGGCCAATTGTTTTGTGCTTTTTAAAAAAATTTATTTATTTATTACAGTGTCTCACTACACATCACGGACTCTCTTTTTTTTTTTTTTTTTTTTTTTGCGGGGGTGGGGGTGGTCAGCTCAGCCCGCCCTGGGGGAGGGGCTGGCACGACATGTGGTGCTGGGGATGGAACCGCGGTCCCGGCGAGGTTGCCTAAGCAGGCACTTTAGACCGCTGAGCTATCTTCCCAGCCCTGTTTTGTGCTTTAAATTGGCTCTGGCTATTTAAAATATGCCAAGTCAAAACTAGGAAGGCAGAGGCAAAGGCAAAAGTCCTCCAAAGGGTTTTCAAATTCAACCAAGAAACTTTCATGAGCTACAGAGGGAACCATACCCAGGAAACTGCTATTTCTTCTAGGAAATGGTGCTATTCAAGGGACTCTTAGCACTTTTCTACATTGAAGATCTCGTTGACTGCTATTTCTTCTAGGAAATGGTGCTATTCAAGGGACTCTTAGCACTTTTCTACATTGAAGATCTCGTTGAATATGCAAAATCATTCTGGCCAAGTGATGGCCCGTACAGAATAAGTGCAGGCTCCTATGAGGAAAACTGAGATCTGTAGTTAGAAGTCTGATAATGAAGATAATAGGTAAAAGATTTGATTTCCCCATTTGGAAACATCTATGTGGCCCAAGGTTCAAAATTTTAAGTATTTTTCTATTTTATCTTATTTTTTTGATTCTTCTTCTTCTTCTTCTTCTTCTTCTTCTTCTTCTTCTTCTTCTTCTTCTTCTTCTCCTTCTTCTTCTTCCCTCCTCCCTCCCTCCCTCCTCCTCCTTGTTCTTCTCCTTCTCCTCTTCCTCTTCCTCCTTCTCCTCTTTCTCTTCCTCCTCCTTCTTCTTCCACTGAAAAATGGAATATGTTGCTGACAATAAAACTTTAAGGCTTGATTGCTACCATTATGACTTCTAGTAAAGTTACACACATGAAAATAATAATTTGTTTAAGACATTTACAGGAGACTGCCTGGGGTTGGCTAATCCTGAAGTGACTCACAGTGCAGGCCCAGCATGCAAGTGAGACTGCCCAGGCCTCTATATCCTGAATACACCCAGAGGGCAGGCCCAGCATGGAACCCTTCAGCAGAACTCCCTGCAAAGAGGCTAGAGGCAAGATCCACCCAGGTGATTCTGGAGCAGAACATGTTGCCAGTGTTCACAAAGGGTTCACTTGCAAGGCTGCAGCAGGAAGAACTAGAGCACAGCAGCCAGACCCAAGCCACACTCACCAGTCTGAACTTATTGGATCCGGACCTATTGCTAAGGTAATAATTCAATCTAAGTTCTACACCAAAGGTGAAAAGTATACAGAATGACAAAGAGAGGGAACAAAAAGCAGTTTCAAGCACTGAGTCCACACAGTACAAATGCAGAAGACACTAGCATAGAGGAAACCGGAAATCACACACCTGAAATCTGTGAAATAACAGCGTTGGAAGTAAAGTAACAACTGCAGAAAGGTATAGAAGAGCTCATATCAGAAATAATTTCTGAAATAAAAAAGTAGTGATAACTATAATCAATGAAGTACTAAGTGCTTCTAAAGAATACACTGATTTAAAAAAATAGAGCATAATATAAAAATGATGGAACCCCTGAATAAGCAATATAGGAAAGACATAGAATGCATGAAACAGATTCAAAGTGATATACAGGAAATTAAAACCTCAATCACAAGCTGGCAAATCCTTTTGAGTGAAAGTGAAAATAGACTCTCTGACCTTAAAGATACCATTGCAGCTAGTGAAAAAGTAAGCCAAGATCTCTTAAAAACAACTAGGATGCAGGAAAAAATAATTCAACACCTGCAAGACTGCAGAAATGAACAATATCAAACTAATAGGCATCAATGAGAAGGAAGGAGTCAATACAAATAATATGAAAAGAATATGAGCAGAAGTAATAGCAGAAAACTTCCCAAATATGGGGCAACAATCTGACATTCAGGGAACCGAAGCATATAGGACTCCAAATAACATCAACCCAATTAAAGCCACTCCCAGACATATAAGAGCCCAGAAATTCAGCACGGGAACAGTATACTAAAAGCCACTAAAGAAAAGAAACAGGGGCCAGGGAGATGGCTCAGTGGAATAAGTGCTTCCCTGGCAAGCACAAGGGCCTGAGTTCAATCCCCGGTTCCACCAAAAAAAAAAAAGAAAAGAAAAAAA
>PVKA01000661.1:0-11511 GCA_004027165.1 Ctenomys sociabilis | reverse complement strand
TCAAATATAATGGAGAAGTAAAATACTTCCATGACAAAGAAAAACTAAAGAATTTCATGATGACAAAGCCAAGCCTACACAGACTATTAAATAATGTTCTAGAGAGGGAGCAAAATGATCACAACCCCATGAATGAGAATGTAAAGAACCCACCAAATAGGGCAAACAATTAAACACAGGAGAATAAGATGTATACAATAGCATTCTTTCAGTTATTCTTTTGTGTACAGCACAAAATATTTCCATCAGCACACTCTACAAATGGACTTCTCTTGCACTGTATGGGTCATGATTACATATGGGTCTACAGGGTGGTTTTCAAGGAAATAGCTGTAGATCAGTCTCACAAGTGACACCTGGCCACCAGTAAGTGTCATGGTCATTACCCATGTCTACAACACACTAGAACTTTGTGCGATATCCTATCCCCAAACTGTCAGAAGTGATGGTCATTTATTAGTCATTCTAGTATTTATCTTATGTTTTATTCTTAGTACTTCTTTACTACCATGAAAACTTTTTCTTAGTTCAATTGTTTTGAAACATTTAATTTTTCATTAATTAGTATTTAATTTTCTGAATGATGCTTAATCTTAATTTTTGTTTTAAGTTTTATACTATTTCTTCAAATTACAATTTATCCAAAAGACATCATATGATATCTTCTCCTAGTATTAGAAACTTTAAAAAGCATATTTCCATTTTCTTTTGGATTTATATTACTTCTTCCGTCTTTTATACACACATACACACACACACATATATATATATGAAAAAAATATACACGTATAACCCGACATAATATTGGTACTGTTTCATAGAAATCTTCAATGACCTTTTAAATAAGGATTCATCTAATATGTTTTATATAGTCCTGAATAACTATTACATTGAGAGCTCTTTATTGTTTATCCAGAAGCATACTGCAACTTCTCTTGCCTTTTGAATTATGCTCTTTGTTATTTCCTATGTGCTACATCTGGAGGTATTAAAATAGTTCAAGTTTGTATAACTAGAAAATATTTTACTTTTAGTTTTCAAAGGTATGTTTACTAAGTATAAAATTCAAAGAGGATAGACTTTTTCCTTTAGTCCTTTAATTAGTTTCTTACACACTTGGTTCTTTTTCTTTTCCTTTCTAATGTAGAATAAGATGCTATTTCATTTTGTTCTTCCATAGCTAATATCTTTTTTGTATATGCTTTAATCATTTTTTTCTTTACAATAAATTTTGGATAATTTCATTTTTGTGTATCTTGGTATGATTTTATTTAAATGTCTTGTGCAAAAGGTTCATTTTTCTTGGAAATGTGGTAATATAAGTTGAACTAAATTCAGAAATTTTGAATCTTTTAAAAAAGTCATTTACAGGAACTTTGCAAGTATTAATACTATGGCTACTAAAGAGAGAATAACAAATTCACTAAAAATGTGTCTACAATAGGCTAAACTCACTGACCATAAAATTTCAACCAATAAGAATGTTATATGGAATAAAGACACAAGCAGGCATCTACATGTACACACACACAGACACACACACACACACACACACATGCTCACACTCAAAAACACACAATTCCTGATTGTCATATAGAACAAAAAAATTAATAAGATTTTGCTCCATTTTTGAGATCAATATAATTCTCCCCAACATACTTTTGCTGCTTTATTTTTCAGCCCCAATGAGCATAAGGTGAGATGCACCTATTAAACTCTAATACAAATTTTCTTTTTCTTTATTTTTCTATATTCTGACAGTAGGTATACTTCCATTGCCCTGGGATGGAATATGGTTAAAACAGTAGCTTAGGTTTAACTTCCCATAAATTACTCTTCTCACATGTTTTACGCAGTAAATGAGGTGGCTACAGTAAGTCCTTTGTCTAGTTTTCAGAGAAAGGATGATAGCATTCATCTTAATAATGTTAGGGCTCTAATCTTCTCCCTGTATTAATCCTTCACATACCAGTCCAGCTGCTGGCACAGATTCTTTCTAAGGATGTGTAAAAGCCTCTCATGACACTTATTATCTTCCAGATTTTTAGTTTGTATCTTATTTTTTCTCTTAAGTACATTATTTTCTCAGTGATAGTGACTCTTCCTCTTTCCCTCTCTTTTTGTCTCACTCTCTCATGTGTGTACAATTTCTAGCACTCGGTAATTCCCCAATTAAAAAAAAATGAATAAGTTAAGACATTAACTTTTAAAAACTTAATAACTTAATTTCTATTAACTTTTATCTCAATATTAGTATATTTTAAAATATTCAGCGAATATTTTAAAATTGGGCCACAATATAGTATTAAAATTTGTCTAATTGAAAAAAGATCTTAATGCAATTAGAAGTTATTATACAGCTAGCAAAATCATATGGAGAGGAAAGCCTTATACAAACAAGGCCAGAATTCTCAAGGTTGGGATGCATCTACTTTGCATAAAAACCATGGCTACAAGACATACAGATTTTTGCGCTGAGTGTCCTTACTGCTAGGACAATCTTCTGACATGTTACTCAAATCAGGAGCACAGAAGACCAAAACAGATGAAAAGTTATTTGTCTCAACAAGATTAGTCAAGAGTGTTGCTGCCATTTCTGCAAATAATTATAAAGAAAAATGGTCTGCTTCCCTTTGCCCTTATGACTTATGAAGTGAGAAAGTTATATTACTAAAAAGCTGATAGCAGAGGGGCAAGATGCACAGGTACTGCTCAGGCATTAAAGATGGAAGGCGACATTGAGTCAGCAGCAAATTGGAACTACCAGCACTTGAAAGAATAAAGATCAAGAGAATGAGTGAAAATCTGAGGCCGATTGTACCGAAAACTATTTGCAGGATCCTGACCTTTCCACGCTTTCCAAAGCATTTAATTCATAACCCCAGCTCCACCACTACTTTCCTTTTCTTATTCCTTCTTACTTTCCTGTCATGTATAGTGTCATGTATTCTGCTGCTGTGAAACTAGGAAGACAAATAATCCAGAAATATTGTTCTAGAACTTTCTTACTGTAACTAGATGCACATTTTTCAGATTTAATATTTACAAATAGTATTTGGACATTTTATTAAAAGGCAGAGACAGTAAGCATTGACTGAAGTCTGAGAATCCACATTTCTGACAAGCCCAGTCTACCTGTCCTCAGACTGCATTCAAAACTGTAGTTGAGTTCTTTGGACTTGCAGCTGACAGTATCTGAAAATTCTAGTACCTGTATTCATGCCTAGCTCCAGTTTTGCACTGAATCCTTTGGGATTACAAAGAAGAAAGCTAACAGCTAATTCTCATTACCAAGAAAGTATTAACTACCAGGACAAGTGCATGAGTCTCATCATCCTTAAAATCGATGAAGAAATCATTAATAAAAATATCAAAAGAACCATGAAACCATGCCAAAGTTTGCATAATTTTAAATAAACAGAAATGTTCTGGACTAGATTTAGGTCTTAGTAAACTTTCAATAATGGGTAACATTTCCCCTCATGTCTTGACCATTTTTTATACAACCCATTAGAAATGTGCAGAGGATCATAGGACAATAATATATGATGATAGACTTGTTTGATTACACTTCCCAGATGCTTCTGGGTCCAATTATCTTGGTGCTAAAATACCCTCTAATTGGGTGTGAAACACATATTATAGTTAATTATACTGTATACCACTATATGGGCATGAAATAATTAAGAATGCTTTCCTTTCTCAACTGGCCTAGAAAAAAAGTACATGCATTTCAAGTTTTAATCCTTAGAGATTTCTTTGAAACTCAGGAGATCAGCTAGATATGAATTTATGTAAATTTCTAACCTTAGAATCATACTGAGACTATAAACTTCTTATCATAACCTAGATACTTTGATCTATAAAAGTCTAGCTATCAGTTTTTATGAGAAGCATGAACCCTTTGAAACTTCAGAAACTACATCATAATGGGAAATAGCTTTTTAAACTATATGATATTAATCACCTAAAACTACAAGTCATTTTAAAGTAATTTGGGGGAGCTCACCTGAACAACACGTGCATCACAACATTGACTGTGTCATGAATGAAGAGTGTAGTATTGAGGAAGCTGGGTGATAACAAACTAAAAGGTCACTGAACTCTACAAAGAAGCAGCAAATGTGGATTAGAACTGGACATATGAAGACCAGTGAGACAGCTCAGTGCACTAAGCTGAGTCAAGTGCAGAGACTGGGTTTAATTCATGGCACCACACGCTGCGATAGCCCCGCTCATGGGCATACTAAGCCGGCCACTGAAACAGGGTGTGGTGGCACATGCCTGTAATGCCAGCACTGGGGAGGCTGAAAACAGAAGGATCACTATAAGTCCAAGCTATGTAGTGAGACCCTGTACTACTACATCTAAAAAAGAAAAAGAACTGGACGTACACATCACAAGCATATCTAGTTAACCCCTTTGTGGTATGAAATCAAGACATTCTCTTTGAGCTTGCTTATACATGGGATAGAAAAAAAATGAGAACTTATAGAAAGGGGGCAACAGAATCGAGATCATCAGAAGCCTGGGAGGCAGCTGGAGTGGCAAGCCACAGATCAAAGAGTATGATCTAACAGTTTCTGTTAGAGTAATTTGGAAATCCACATACAATAGGATCAGAGGCAACAAAATATATTGTATATTCAAAATAACTAAAGAATTAAACATCAAATGTCTAATCACAAGAATGATAAACGGGATGCCAGATGTTAATTAGCTTGATTTAACACTTCAACTTGTATGCATATACCAAAACATCACATTTTGCCCCATAAATATCCATGCTTACAATTTGTCGATCAGACTTCATAGGAAATTTCAAATATGAATAAATGAATAACTGGACAGATACACTGTTTACCAAATCCATGTGAATTAACCTTAAATATAAATATACATTTATATGCCAATGGACAATTATGCATATAACACTTAGCAAACTTATAATTAACTTACATAAACAAAAAAAATCTTCTGAAAGATCATAGTTACTTCCCAAGGGATTTTGATCCATTGTCCTGAAGTTTTTGGCTGTGTTGATATTTGCTATGTCGGTTTGTCTCTGGACCTTGATGGTCTAGACCATAATGTACTAGACTTTTTGTTGTGTGTGTGTGTTTCTTTTTGAGACAGGGTCTTGCTATGCACTTCAGGCTGGCCTTGAGCTCACTTTGAAGCCCGGGTTGTTCCCCAACTCACAACGGTCCTCTTCACTCAGCCTCCTGAGTGCTGGGATTACAGGGTGCACCACCACACCTGGATGCGCTAGGGTTTTGCCAATTAGCTATCTGGTCCCTGGCCGACTCTTTCATGGTACTGTTGGTTTTCCCCACTTTTACCTTCCTATGCAGTGCCGATCGTTTGCTACTCTCCTGTTTTACTGTATCTGTGCAGAATGGCATGAGGCCTGCTGACACCCCTAGTCTACGTTGCTCAGAGCCCATGCCTTCTGTTGCTTCTCATCTCAAGTACACAGAGCAGCACTGAGTTCATCTCCAAACGTGCACACTCCACGGTGGCCATGAAATAAAAACACCAAAGAATCTTAGGTGTTTCTTCCTGTTAAATAATTTCAGGGGTTGGAATTTCTTGATAGAGATTTTGGTAGCTTATCAAGTCTCCCCAGAATGACTTCATTAATCCTGAACCACTATTATATTTTTTAACCATTAGCATAGGAGTCTGAAGTTCAGAATATTTTTCTCTGTAATTAGTTCCAGCGAAACAATTTTCTAACCTGAGCACAAAAAAATAACTGAAAGTAAATAATGGCCATGTTTATTTTTTTAATTTATTCCCTATTGCATCACCATAAGATAAAGAACAGAGCATTTTTCTAGAAAGGCGTGCCTCTTGCTTCAAAAGGTATAACATATGAACCATGACTAAGATTACTTTAACTGTACTTTAAATTCAGTTTAGACTGTTTGCTAACCTTTTTCCTTCTTCTTCTTGTACATCTAATCAATTTTCTCTGCCTATTTGTACTTTAATCTGCTTTTTGGAGAAGATAAGTGGAGGGAAAAGGGGAAGCTGTCTTGGTGCCCTATTAATCTTAATACAAATTAACTAAACTCTTACAATGAAAAGAAAAAGTACAACTGCTTGAAATGATTATACAATTATTAATTTAGTAGATGTGGAAAACATTTGTTAGTCACAGTTAAAGACACATTTTGATAATAAACTCAAATTCATTTTCATTTCATATCAAAATTCTTAATATTCCCAAGGGCTAGCCAAATCACATAAACTGTTATACAAGTAAGAATATAGTATTTGATGATTACACTATTCTGAATACTACTATTAGAACACATATTCTTTTACTCACTCAACAAGTATTTTTTGAGCATTTTGTATATGTCATTTACTAGTGACATAATTCTAAGGAGCTTTAAAACCCCTGACATGAGAATTTATACTCTGTTGTATTCTTTAATTCATTCAACAAGCATTTATTGAGAATCTTGTATATGACATGAGCCAGTGACATAAGATTCAAGACCTCTGCCGTGGGAATTTATACTCTGTTGGATGAACTTCATTTAACATTCACATTAATATTTTGTGACACACTATGGAAATATAGAAGAATACCAGGCTTAATTTGGAAATCAGGATTCCTTAACGAAGTGTTATGAGAGTGAGAATTGGAAAGAATCATTTAATGAATTTAAGAGGAAGTCATGCTTTGCAGACAGAAAAGAATGTGTCCAGAGAACTTGTCGGTTTGAGGAGCACTGCAGAAGCAGGCAGGCGGGTTGAAGCAGAGCAAATGAAGCCAGCTGAGGGTTTACACTGTCATCCTGTGGTGCCAACTGTTACGGTTTGTGTCTAGTTGTATCCCAAAGCCTCATACACAGACAGGATAGAAAGCTTCTAGAGTTAGTGATTTATTCATGATCAATGCTGGGATTATAGGTGCGAGTGCCACACCCGTCCAGCCTGGATGCAATGCGAGGGAGGGAAAGAGGCTTGCATTCCGCCTCTGCCTCTTCTGCTGCCCTTTTCGCTCTTGCTGTCCTGCTATTTTACGCCACCATGAACAGCTATCCTCTGTCCTGGGCTGAGGCACACACATCTGCACACCTTGATGCATCCAGATTCTGCACACCTTGGAGAGATGCAGCCTTTCACTCCAGACAGTACAGATCAGCTGTCTTGGATTATTGACTGAAACCTCTAGGAACTGTAAGTCAAATAACCCTTTCCTTCCTTAACTTCGGTGTCAGGTATTTTTTCCCAGCAATGAGAAAAAAGTAACAAAAACACCAACTCTCTGTACCTTCTATCCCACCCCTTAATGAAAATGTCCAACCTCAAACCAGCTTATTCTAAAACAGACAGGTCTCAGAGGCCCTGTGCACTTAAGCCTACCTTATAAGTAGTAGTTTGACTGTCCAGTTTGAATCCAGACACAAAGACCAATATCTTCCTAAACCAGCCCGGTCCTAACCATGCTTCATTTTCTATATGTCCACAGGATTCTCAGCATAGCACAGGGCTTCATAGAGGGGTTGTTCTGGGAAGATAACTCTGAAAATCTGAAGTCCAAAATGGATCTTCATTTTTCCTAACTCCGTGCTAAAGCAGATTGCATTGTAGCTGTCCTTTGAAGTGTTCTCACAATCTAATAATAACTAAAGAATGAACACAAGCAGCTGTCCAGAAAGACTTTTTATGGGGCCTTATTTAAAATGCCTTGCAATAGCAAATTCCTAGATTCGTGATTTAAATTCTCTTCCATTTTTGCCATATGAATGAATACAAATTGTGAAGTCCAGAAAACACATTCCTTTATATTTTGGCAAAAACCTAAGTGTTTTAATCTTTATAAATGTGCAATTATGAGACACAGGCCTGGTAGAAATATGCTCTGCATGGGTACTAAAATAATATTCTCTCTTCAAAAATAATTTATAGATTTTAAGTAAATCATGAAAAAGAATAGGTCATAATCCCATTAAAGACCTAGGGTGCATTTTATAGCTTATAGTTTGAAGAAAGGTAAATATGCTACCTAGAAGCAAGAATTGATAATTGGCTAAATTGTTAAATACTCTGTGAGTGTATTAAACACACTAAAAATCTGGAGTTAATCCTAATATAAGCTATAGATTTGAGTTAATGATGTGTCAAATGTCCACTTGCTTGTAACAAATGTCCCACTGCAGTAGGGAGTGTGCAGAAAGAGAGAAGATTCCATGCATAGAGAAGGAGAGGTAAGTGCCTGCAGGGTGTCTGCTCCTTCTGATTTGCTTTGCATCTAAAATTACCAAAATAAATAATAAGTAAAATAACATTAACATAGAGCAAAAGTGGAAAAAATTAACCCAAGAAAATTATCATCATTGTTCTGGTAATTACAATGTTTTCTTTATCGTCTACATTTGTGCTTAAAAAACAAGTAGCCTTCATCCACCTCCAGGCCAGTGGCATGGTTGAGCATTTGTGGGGTAGATGTTCTTTCAGGGCAATCTCTACAGAAGTTCCTGTGCTCTAAACACAGTCCCAGGCACCTTGATGAGATTTGTGAAACAGGTTTCACCTTTCTTCTCTAGTTGGAGATGGAAAGAAAGATCAAGGCCAGTAAAGTTAATTAAATAACTTAGTTATGACACAGACAATTGATGCAAGAGGGTAAAAGGTAGGTCATGAATGCCTATGAGTTCCTACTTTGTGTGTGGCTTAGGAGAGGATGCACAAGAAGTTAGAAGAAAGCCTAAGGATGCTTTGCTGTCTTAGAAACAGTGAAGTGTAAGTGCAGTTGAAGATAAATATTTTTATCTTCAGGTTTGAAGATAAACTTTTAATACCTGACTAAATAATTAGACAGCAAGGTAAGCTCAAAGTGCAAGAATGCACCCATGAATATTACTGCTGCAACTAAAGACCCACATACATCCCTCTTTTGAATAGATATTAAGGTCTACCCAATTCCAGCCCAAGCTAACAAGAAGAAACAGAAAATCTTCCAGGAAGGTGAAAACAAATTTGGAGAGACACCATGATACTCCAGGAATTACTGATGGCTGCTGAAGATTAATTTCATACCACCCATTCAAGAACTTCTGATTCTGAGTTTTCAATTGGATTAAAATTAATTACAGATAGTTCTTAGGGAAATTCCCTTTATAAGTGTCTCTTATGTGACTTGGAGTAATCACATGCAGATGGACAGAAAGGGGTGGGATTTTTTGTTATCCTCTGCTTGAAATCAGAAAAGAAGGAAATATTGAGTAGGCTAACCTGAAGCAAGAAAGAAAAATGCTTTGAATATCTGCACGGTGTTTACAGGAAAAAAAGAAAGAAGAAGGAGAAGGAAAACCACAACAATGTAAATTATCTTCCCCACTGCCCAAGGACGCTAGACCTAGTTCCATATTTGATCAAAGGAAATCTCAGTCTGCAATTTCTGCTTTAAGAAAGATAGACTGAGAAGTAGAATTAAAAAAAAAAAAATAACTGCGAAAGAAATTCTTCTTTTTCTTCTTCCTATTCCTATTTTTCATGTTTCTTTTTTTTAACAGCCTGACATAAATATTATTCAATCCCATGTGGGAGCTGTAGTCATTTTTCAAAATCAATTTTTATAGACATTGTTGTCTTATGTTTACCATCCAGGTGTCTACTTTCTCAAGGTAAGAAAAAAGTTCACAAGGATCCTTATCTAAAACTGATAAATAGATGCAAACAGAGCCAGCCCTATCTGGGCTACCACAGGCCTGTTTGACTAATTGCCCTGATAGATCATTCTCTAGATGCCCTAATGTTGTTATTGCACCCAGCATAGCTGAGATAGCACATGTTTAATCCTTGACCTTCCAGCTGCCTGGACCATGCTGCTCAGGCCCTCACTGTTCTCCATCATCACTTCCTCCCCACGGCAGCCAGAAAGAGATCTGTTTCTAAGCAAACAGCAAAGGCTCTGACCCCAGCATGAGTCACCAGTCTGTCTACCCACTTCCAAGATTCCCCTTCTACATATTTATTCAGCTTGCCAGAGTTCCTGACAAAGAAGATAGTGATTTTTGTGTTATGTTAGTTCATGCTCTCAAAATAGTAATTTTATACATCTGAACTATCTTACACAGCTGCTTTTGGCTTCAGGTGAGCCACTCCATCCTATTCCACCCACATTTAAGGTAAGCTTTTCTCAAGAAAACATTTAAAATAGCAAAGTAGCAAAGAGGAAAAGAAAAATATTCCAGGCCCATTTATCATAGTGGAGGGGGATGCCCAATTATTCTGTGCCTTGGGATGCTTTTAAATAATTACTATAAGACAAGATAAATACTATTACTAATAGCAGAGGTGAGAAGGAAATGTGTTTTATGTGAGATAAAGTCATCTTTCTCCTACCGAGTATTTCACATGTCTCTTTCACAGGACTTACACTGATCCACTGATCCAGCTTTAACAGATCTAACCGTTAACACATGGTAATTCAGCTGCTAATAGTCCTGGTTGAGTATTTCTGTGCAAAATCCTCACACTTTGCAACCACATGGAACCATTAGGCAGGAATAACAGAACAGCAAGCGATGGTTCTTACAACCATTTGTGCTAATAAATGAAATTACATTGTCTTTAGGGAGAAGCAGCATACAAACAGAGAAAGAGAGAAGCATAATCATTATGGAGCCCATTTGAATTTCTTTTCATTTTGTTTCAATCTCTCAAAATTAAGTAGACATAAACTACTTCAGTTAGACAACGAGTTTTCTGTCCATAGATTATGTTTTCCAAAATGTATAAGAATTCAGGGAGATTGTTCCCAAGGTAGACTGAAGCTAAACAGGACTACGAATCTTCAGCTAGTCGCTTAAGATTGGCATTTCTAACCAGCTTCTGCACTGGGGGAAAAGATTCATTTGGGTATGCGTGGGGTGCCGGGCTTTGGTGGACCATTTCCCACACAACCAAAGCCCCATACCTTAATTATAAAAAGCTTCTCACTTTCCAACACTATGTTTAACCTGGTCTTTAGACCATTAATAATATTTCACCCAAGAAATAATAAAGCAAATTTGAATTGTAAAATAAGTTCCGGAGCTCTACTGTTGTTACCCATTGTTATTATCCTCCCCACATAATAAATTCTTCCCCATTGATGAAATAGAATTGCGGAGCTCAGTATATTGCAGAAAGCAACAAGAGACAGTAGGCAATTGAGAACTCAAGAAGACAGAGGGATAAATGATCAAAGTTACGGTGCCTTCACCTCCACACCTAAAAGCTCAGCAGCAGTAACAATGTAGGCTTAGTCCCTCTCAGGCGACTTCAGGCCTCATTTTCTAAATCTGTTTTCTCTTAAATGAACCTAATGAAGTATTTCTAACCAGCTTCTGAAACCTAAATAATGAAAAATGCCAGTAAAGTGACTAGAATTGAAGAACAAGTCCTCATTCCGTTCATAGTCCTTTCCTACTGATTCTTAAGCGACTAGCTGAAGATTCGTAGTCCTGTTTAGCTTCAGGCTACCTTGGGAACAATCTTCCTGAA
>PVKA01000660.1:151092-185679 GCA_004027165.1 Ctenomys sociabilis | reverse complement strand
TTTTTTGTTTTTTTTTTTTTTTTTTGTCTTTTTGAGACAGGGTCTCACTATGCAGTTCAGGCTGGCCTTAAGCTCACTTTGTAGCTCAGGCTGGTCTCGAACTCACAACAATCCTCCTGCCTCCGCCTCCTGAGTGCTGGGATTACAGGCATGCGCCACCATGCCCGGCTCTGTTTGTCTTTTTGAAACAGGGTTTCCCTATATAGTTCAGGCTGACCTTGAGCTTACTTTGTAGCCCACGCTAGTCTTGAACTCCCATGATCCTTCTTCCTCTGCCTTCTGAGTGCTGAGATTACAGGAGTGTGCTATCATGCCTAGATTTAGATTCAACTGTAAAAATACATGTGATGGGGCTGGGGATTTAGCTTGGTGGTAGAACACTCGCCTAGTAAGCTGAAATCCCTGGGTTTGGTTCTTGGCACCAAAACCAAAGAATAAACATCAACTAAAAAACAAAAGGCAAAAAAGAGACCTAAAAATGAGTATGGTTCTAGTCAAATTATCTAGTACTCTGTAAGTTTTGGTGATGAAGTGCCTGCAAGCAATCCCTACCCTGCTGTGCTGGCCCTGCCCCCAGGGCGCTCTGCGACTGCGTCTCTGTGTGGTGACTCATGCCTGTAATCCCAGGTCTTGGGAGGCTGTAAACAGGTAGATCACTATGAGTCTGATCTGGTAGTGAGACCCTGAATACCCTGTAGACCCTTCCCTAAAATACAGATGGACAGGCGGACGGACAGACAGAAGGAAGAGCTTTGACTGTTTCATGTAAACTGGTGAGTGTATGGGCATAAATTTGTAATACTGAATAATTTTTCCTTTTACTCTATAGGATTTGTAAGAATTCAAATTTTCATTCCCAATATTAACACTTTGTGTCTTTTTTTTCTCTTGCCAGAAGTCTTAATTTCTTGGTTTTAAAAAACCAAAAACCCAGTAGTTTTGGTTTTATAACATATCTCCCTCACCCCCCCACCCCACCCCTCTGTTTTGGGGAACTGAATCTGATGATTTCTGAGTGCTGGCATTACAGGTGTGTAACCCTACCTTTGAAGTATCTGTAAGCCACACACACACATTTTTTCTGTTTAAACATTGATTCTGGTTCTGCTAAATGTTTTATTTAATAGTGGGTTGTATTCTTTTTTTTTTTTTTTTTTTTTGTCTTTTTGAGACAGGGTCTCACTATGCAGTTCAGGCTGGCCTTAAGCTCACTTTGTAGCTCAGGCTGGTCTCCTAGTCACAACAATCCTCCTGCCTCAGCCTCCCAGTGCTGGGATTACAGGCATGCGCCACCATGCCCAGCAGCATTCTCTTTATTATTATTTTTTTTTTTTTTTGAGACACGGTCTTGCTGTGTACTATAGTTCAGTCTGACTTGAACTTATATAGCCTGGGCTGGCCTCCACCCAACTCAAAGTAATCCTCTTGGCTCCACCTCCCCAGTGCTGAGAGCATGCCTGACTCCTGTTCCTGTTGTATTTTCTGCTGCCGCTTTTTTTTTTTTTTTCCGTGGTGGGGGTGTGGGTGTCTAACTTTACTCAGTGCTGGATATTATGAATAGGATTGTAAAGACTACATGAATAGTATGTATTCCTGGACTTTACTTGTAGAGTTGAGTCAGTCTAGTCAGGACAGTTTCAGTTTTGTTGCTGCAAAGCGTTCCTTAAATAAACCATTGGCTTTAAATTTTTATTTCTTTGTGGTTAGGGTTTGTGTTTGGACTGTGTGAAGAGGTTTCTCAGTTTTCCTGAACACCTCTCAGCTTTGGCTGAATAATTTACAGATGCTTCTGCTTCTCTTCAATAGGTGGGGGTTCTTCTATATTATATGGTGGTACTTGGCTTGTTGGGAGTCAAGAACATCTTGGTTGTTCTGGTCTAGTCTGTTTTAGATAGGTCCTTTGTGCTCTGTGTGGTCATCTGGAGATAGGACTTTCAGTGATCATGCCTTTCTAGACCATATTCTATGTGTGTCTTTGTAAATCTTGTTTAGAAAAATAATTTTCCTGAATTTGCCAAGCATTAGATTTCTGATGGCAGAAGTATAAGATCTTCAGCTATAGACTGTTCTTGCCCCTTCCCTAGTTGAAGGTTATTTTCTTTTATCCTTCATTCTTGGCCATGTTTGCAGTTGTACACTGGAGGGTTACTGGGGTTGGTGCTCTTTCAGTTCCTCAAAATTTTGTATTATGTTGTGTTTTGTTTTGCTTCTCTTTGGGGAGAACTGTCTTTTTCCTGTACTGGAGGCTATTCCCTACCTCCAGCCCTCCACACAGAACTCTCTGGAGTCCCATGTTGCCATACTTGGAGCACTTGGAGATCTGGCTAAGATCTTAGAAATGAATTTGAATTCCTGCTGTACACATGACTCTAAGGATTACTATAGGCTCATGCAAGTCTAAGCTTCACTTTTGTCCAGAAGTATATTAATTTCTTTTTTTTTCCATAGAATCTTTTTATGGCACCACTGACTTGCTGATTCTTGACTTGCTGTATTAGACATGAACCAGTGCTTGTGTTCTGGCTAAGATGTTTATTTTTTCTTGGATTTAAGATTACTTGGTTGTCCAAGACCCTCAGTTCTCAGATGGGCTAATTTTTTAGTTTATATTTTTTCCTCTTGCTGATAGTACATTCTTAGGCTAGTAGCCTAGGCAAAACTTAATGTTGGTCATAGCAGTTCCCTTTTATTGTCTGCAGATTATAATTGATTTCTTTTCCTATCAATTGCCTTCTTTTTAATTTCTTTTTTTTTTTTTTTTTAATTTTCAGGAAGGCTGCCTTCTTTGTGGTTTAAACTTCAGACCAAGAGGAGCAGTAACATTTTCTAGCTAGCCTGATGATGGAAAAATACCCAACTGGCCCCACTTTTCTTTTCCTCCTCCTTAGATACTGATTCTCACAAAACTGTTCTTATTTGGTAAATCTGTGTTTAACTTACTGAGGAGCTGCCAATCATTTTTCCATAGCAGTGCCACCATTCTGAATTCTCACCTTCAGTACAGAAAGATGGGGTCTCACTGTATATTCCAAGCTGGTTGAACTTACTGTGTAGACCATGGTGGCCTCCCATTTGCAATCTTCCTGCCTTAGTCTCCTAATTGCTGAGATTATAAATGTGAGCCACCATGTCTTGAATTTCTCTTTTCTGTTTCTGATTGTAGTTCTTTTTTAATTTTAAAGAGAAAAATAAAAATTATGATAAAACAGTTTCAAAAGAGGTTAGTAGGGGAGTTAACAATAGTACATTGTGTACTGTTGTTTTCCTGGTGTTACTCAGAGTACAAGATATAGGCATAATATCTTGTCCAAACAGTATTTATACAGATCTTTCATTTCAGTGAAGAGTAACTAGCTGTATAACTATCTTAACTTTTGTATATATATATTTTTTTTTTTCCTTTGTCCTTTCCCTTATCACAGTTGGTTTTTTTTTCTTTTTGAACAATTTTTGTGAATCCCTATTGTGAATAGGGATTCACAATATCTATTGTACATTTTGAATCTTATTTATTTGTTCAGTTTTTCACTCTGAGATAATTCTCCCATTATATTAAAAAACATGTTTTTTTAAAATCCATTCCTCAGTTGATGTGCATTTGGATTGTTTCCAAGATTTAGCTATTACCAATTGTGTGGCTGTAAACATGGGTGCACATATATCCCTGTGGTGTGGGGGTTGTTTTGTTTTCATTTTCATTCTTAATAGGATCCTTTGATAGATAACTTTTAAATTTTGATTTGGTCCCATTTGTGTTAATTTTCCATCAAGTGCGGCAAAATACCCAAAATAAACAAAGGAAGAAAGATTTATTTTGATTATAATATCAGAGGTTTTTCTCCAAGTTCAGCTGGCTGTGTAGCTTTTAGGGCTGAGGCAAGGCAGAGACTGACAGAAGGACTGCTAAGGTATTAACCTTGGCCACTCAGAAGACAGGAGAGCCTTAGCCAGAGAGGAAGGCGCCAGGGATAAGATATAACCTTTTAAAAATCTTGTACTGTTTATTTTTATTAGTACATGTTCGCAGTACATAATGATTACATTTATCATAAGTTTCTACATCCTGACTCTTTACTTCCTCCAACATACACCTTTCAAAGCAATGCCCCGGTCATCCCTTTCCTCCAGTTAGGCCCAACCTTCTCATAGAGCATTCCGTTAACAAACTCACTAATGGATTAATGATGAAGTTAGAATCCCCATGATCCGTTCACATTTTCAAAAGCCTCACCCCTAAATACATGATCCTTTTAGGGACTTTTTTTTTTCCTTCATTTATGTACCGGTACAGGGTTTCATTACGGAGCTCGGACTTATAGTGATCCTCCTGTTTTCAGCCTCCCCATCCCTGGAATTACAGGCATGTGCCACCACGATCAGACTCTGGGGAGCATTTCAGATCAGACCATATTTGTTTTTTGTTGCCTGTGGTGTTACAACCTTCAAAGACCATGATAGCTTTAATTCTTTTTTTTTTTTCAGTACTAGGAATTGAAAGTAGGGCCTTATGCATCTAAGCATGTACTGTACTGTACCTGTGATCCCCATCACCAGATGTGGGGAGGGGGGACTATTGAACTGAGCTGCTCTCCAGCCCTTTTTATTTTTGTTTTTTCCCCTTTTTATTTTTGAGGCACGGTCAAACAGTTGTGCCCAGATAGGGCTTGAATTTGTGATCCTTTTGCCTCAACCTCCCAGATTGCAGGGGTTACAGATATGTGTGATTATGTTGGTCTCTAGTTAAAAATTTTTTGTTGGTATTTTCAGATGGCAAGTTATTCTTTTGAAATTATCCAGAGATTGTTAATTAAATCATTTGTTCCCATCTTACACATTTTCTATTTCATAAATTCAAATAGTGAACATTATATGATTGAAAGTCAATATAATACATTGTACTAGAAAGCATTTAGGACAGGGTCTTGCACATATATCACTTAATAAACGACAGCTAAATGTTAACATTACTTTAACCTTTTCCACGTTCTGATAATGTAATATAGGTACTTAATTTTGAGCTTTTTTGAAAAGAATACTTCGGGAATTGGCTTTATGAAGTTGACAGAAAGGGAATTAGCATCACTAGAAAACCATTATAAAAGCTTTGTAACACATGGTTCAATAATTTTAATGTTTCAGTATTCAGGTAAAACACAGACAGATCATACTTTCATACCAATAACTGATGTAAAGCTCTCTGGAAATTCAAGAAAAGAAATTTTTTGGTTAGAACTGAAAATCCCCCACTGGGAATTGAACCCAAGATCTTGCACTAGGCACCAGCTACATCATCAGTGAGAACTAATTTTTTTTCTCATTTTTAATGTTTGCTTTATGAAATAATGAACTATATGTCTCTTTAAGTGTTCAAGCAGATGCTAGGTTACTTTTTCTCAGGAATTCTCTCTGATCTGTGTTTTTTTTTTTTTTTTGTTTTGATTGAGAGGAATGAACTGAGGTCTTTCAACTTTGTTTTTGAATGTTAGAAAAAGTGGAGGAAAGGCGTGCATAGACATTTAATGAAATTGAAGCTGGAGATAGTTTATAAATATTACAATATGTAGTTTTGTTTTATGTGTTACGGCAGTTTACAATTTAAAATGATTTTTAACTTTCAGTCACAATTTTTTTTTAATTAAATCTGTTAAGAGTCAGTAATTTAGGTACTCTTTTTCGTTTGTTTGTTTCTTTTTTTTGGTGGAACTGGGGATTGAACTCAGGCCCTTGCTCTTGCCAGGGAAGCGCTTATTCTGTTGAGCCATCTCCCCCTAAAGTTCAGAAGGATTTTTTTAGGGGGCGTGGGGCCGGCTCAGGATGCCTTAAGGGCAGGTCTGGTAAGTCCTGAGGTTCTGGGGATTGAACCATAGTATCCTGAGGCTGACTTACCTTCACTTAAGCAGGCACTTAAACAACTGAGCTCATGGGCAGGCCCCGTAGGTACTCTTTATACTACTGGTTGAAAGTATTTTTTTGGAAAGCTGTTACTGTTTTCGAAGATAACTGTCAAATGTAAACAGTCTTTGATATAATAAATTCATTTCCAAGAAACTTTCTTTATTCCTGGTTTTTTTTGGTCTTTTTGAGACAGGGTCTTACTATGTAGTTCAGGCTGGCCTTAAGCTCACTTTTAGCTCAGGCTGGTCTCGAACTCACAACAATCCTCCTGCCTCAACCTCCCAAGTGCTGGGATTACAGGCATGCGCCACCACTCCTGGCCTATTCTTCCTGTTTTTGAGGCAGGTTGTTGCATTACAGGCTGGTATTGAATCAGATGGTCCTGTGGTCCATCTATCCTCCTACTTCAACCTTCTGAGAGAGGTGTACACTCATCTCATGGCACCATTAATGAAATGGAACTATAGTTCGGTATAGAGTGCTTGCCTAACATGTTCAATCTCTAGTAATGCAAAAAGAAAAAAAAATTAAGAGATTCTCAAGGAAAGAATCATATAGACAAAAAATTATATAATTATTGCACTTGAGATGTTAGAAATTAGAAAGTTTAATTTCTCAGCAAGTCAATGATCAAATATTATGGGAATTTGTCCATATATTGGAATATTGTATGGTAATTGAAAATTAAACTTTTAAATGGATGTGTTGGTGTTTGTATGTACTCACAGCTACTGAGGGCTGAGGCAAGAGGTTTGTGGGAGACCTGGAGGTTTGAGACAAATGTATTGATACTCTTGACTCTTAATAAGTAAATGAATAAAAAAAGCAGCATACCACAGATTTTTTTTTTTTTTTTTTTTTTTTGAGACAGTCTCACTGTGTAGTTATGGCTTGTCTTGAATTTATGTTGTCTAGGCTGGCTTCAGGTGTGTGACATCAGGGTCAGTTTTCAAAGCCTCATCTAGGTTAATTTTTTAGTATGCAATTGTTCATAGAATTCCCTTATAATCTATTTTTGTGAGGGTTGATCTGTATTCTCATTGTTTTTCTTTGTTGTTAGTTTTATCAGTTTTGTTGATCTTTTTAAAGAACCAACTTTGATTTCATTGGGTTTTTTTTTTTTTGTTACTTATTTTATTTCTCTTGCTTATTTTAGTTTACTTCTCTCTTAGTTTCTTTTGAAAAGTTTTGTATTTTATTGGTGTGTGTTAATATTACATAATGGTGTGTTTTGAGGATGTTTGTACATGCATTTAACATTACGTTAACATCAATGCTGTTGCCACCCCCCTTTCTTTTTCTCCCTTCTCTGATCCCTTCTACATCTTTAGAAAGCTACTACTGGTTTCCTTTCACTTCCCCTCCCTTTCTCACTTCTCCCCTTGGCTTATCATGTCAGAGAAAATGTGATATTTAGCATTCTTGAGTCTGGCTAATTGTTCTTGAAGTGATGGTTTCTAGTTCTGTCCATTTGTATGCAAACAACATGATTTCATCCCCCTTCCTCACCCCTTTTTTGGTAGTAAAAATTGAACCCAGGTCCTTCATTTTTGAAACAGGGTTTCAATAAGTTACCTGTGCTGGGTTTGACCTATCTTCTATTGCTTTGGCCTTCCAGAGTTAGGATTATTGATATGTACTACACACACCTGGCATTTTGTTTTCCTTTGTGGTTGAGTAATGTTTTGTGTGTATATACTACTTTTATTTTATCGTTTATCTGTTGTTGGGAATCTAGGCTCTTTCCACAGTTCAGCTTTTGTGAATTGTGCTGCTATAAATATGGATATGTGGGAATTACTGTAGTGTATGCAGTCTTTAATTCTTTGAGGCATATGCCTAGGGGTGGTATATTGGGTCAAACAGTATTTATGTTTGGTCTTTCAAGGAATCTACTGATTTCCATAGTGGCAATTACTAGTTTCCATTCCCAAAGACAATGTAGAAGGGTTCTTTTACTCCTGCAGCTGTGCCAGCATTTGTTACTGCTTCATATCTTCATGATAGCTATTTTTCTGGAGTTAAAATGGAATCTCAGTGTTTTAATTTGCATTTCTCTAATGGCCAAAGATCTTGAACAGAAAATGTTCTTTTTTCATTATTTATCGGCTACTTGTACTCCTGAGAAGTGTAAAGATGGATTTTTATGGCTCAGCATGTTCACCTGTCTTGGTGAATATTCCATGTACACTTGAACATTATTTTTTTCATCTCTTTCTGTGGGTACTCAGTTTAGTTTAGATAACATTAGTTTTGTATTTTTAGACAGGGTTTTCTCTGTAATTCAGGCCAATCCTGAACTATTGTAGCTCAGGCTGGCCTCAAATTTGCAGTGATCCTGAATCTTGGGATTACAGGTGCACCCCACCACACCCAGCTCAGTGCTCAGTGTTGAAAGTTTGTAAGGAATTTAGCCATTCTGGCCCTGCAGAACTTGTTTAAGTGTACCTTTTACAATTTACTATTAGAATTGGCAAAAACAAACAAAAAAACCTACCAGGTTTTAGTTTTCTTTTTGAAACATTATCCTTCTGAAGAGTACCTCTTTTTTTTTTCAGTTTTATTTTTATTTTTTGTTTAATTTTATATACATTACACTTAATTTACATTTGTAATACAAAAATCTATATGAAACCCAAGTACTTTAAACATCTAAAAAGGAGAGGAGATAGTATACTTGCTTATTGATACTTTTTGAATTAAATACTTTTAAAAATCAATTTTCCAAGTAGCTCTGGATATAGATAAGGGGGAGGCCCTCCTAAGTGTGGGTGGCACCAACCAGTAAGCTCGCAACTTCGATGGAATACAAAGGGAAAGAGGGAAAGCAGTCTCATAGCTTGCTGTTTCATGCCTGCCCCCCTGCCTTGGACTGCTCCTCTGCTATGCCACCCTGCCTTGGAGTCAGCAAACTAAAACTTCTACATACTGTGAGTGCCAAGGTATTTTTAACACAGCAACAAGGAAGTAAATAAGTTAATATCACTAACACCCCCCCCACCCCCTATCCCTGTACTGGATTGAATCCAGGGCCTTTACAATGAGTTACATCCCCGGTACCTTGTGCTTGCCAGGCAGGCACTTATATTGTTGAGCTATATCCCCAGCCCTCTTTTATAAAATTTTGAGACAGAATTCCACAAGTAAATTGCTCAGATTGAATTTAAAGTGGTTCTCAGGCTCCCAAGTGCAGGTATTATAGGAATGAGCTACTATGCCTACTGTTTCTTTAGTCTTTTAAAATCTATATTTCATCAATATATTGTTCCATAATTTTGTATGATTTCCATTTAATGATTCTGGGTTTAAAGTAGGCTTACTTATACATGTTTTTTAAAGGGAGTCTTCAAAGTGTATGTATAGAAATTGATTAAAAATATCTGGGCATGGTGGTGCATGCTTGTACTTCTAGCTTGTCAGGAGGCAGAGGAATAATTGAAAGTTTGAGGCTAATATGGTAATTTAACAAGACCTTTTCTCAAAATAAAAAGGACTGGGGATGTGGCTTAGTGGCAGAGCCCTTACCTGGCCTGCATGGGGCTTTAGATTCGATTCTGGAGGAATTGAGTACTGGAGGAAAAATGACAAAAAGTTTCCTAAGTGTCTGCTATATAAAAATTTTCTCTCTCTCTCTCTCTCTCTCTTTTTTTTTTTTTTTTTTTTTGGGTGGAACCGGAGATTGAACTCAGGCCCTTGTAAGTAAGAGCCAGGGAAGCACTTACTCCACTGGACCATCTCCTCCTTTCCTCCCCCTTCCCCTCTCCTCTTCCCCTTCCCTCCCCTCTCCCTCCTGTGGATTGAACTCAGAACCTTGCCCTTGTAAGGCAGGTGTTTATGCCATTGAGCTAGTCCCCCCCCCCATTTTTTTCTATGGAATCCTGTACCTAAGAAGAAAGGAATTTAGATAAAACGTGTATGCTACAAATAGGGCCAAGGCAATAATAGATGCCTTGAATTATAAACCAGTTTATAAGTTTGCATATTCTTTAGGGGAAAGGGCAGGTAAAATAAGGATATAGCAATTTAAAACTGGGAATTATTTAAGGAGACAAAGTTGTTTGGAAAGATATTTTGGGACCTTTGTTGTCAGTCTTTGGAGTTTGAGGTGTCTTACCAGCTGCTATAACAAAAATGCCATTAACTATGCGAGTGACATATAAACAACAGAAGTTTGTCTCTCTAGTTTTGTAGGCATTGAAGCCCAAGATGAAGGTCAAGGCAGATTTGATGTCTAGTGAAGGTCGACTTCCTCCTAAATTGCTGTCTTCTCACTGTAATCTCACATAGTGAAAGATGTAAAGAGTTTGTTGTTTTTTTTGAGATTGTCTTAGTATGTTGTCATGGTTGACCTCAAGGTCACTATTGACCTACTTCAGTCTCCCAAGTAGCTGAGATGACAGGCATATGGCAGCATATTTGGCTTTCTCTAAGGCCAATTTTATATGTGCTAATCCTAGGGCACTTCCGTGACTTTACAGAGGCTCTGCCTCAGGTTACTAATCAGATGTCAATATATGAAGTATCAAAACTCAATCTCTAGCTGGCAGTTTTTGTTGAAGGAGACAGTTTATGTAGCTTCTCTCTTTAAAACATTTTTCCCCCTATTATTTGACTTAATAAAAACCTAATTTTGGAGGTTTCCTAACTGGTTAGTTAAGACTGTAAATGTGGGGTCTGGAGATGTAACTCAGTGAGAAAGTGCTTGACTAGGGTATGTGAAGCTCATAATTTGCTACATAGCACTGGAGCAGGGGCAAAGATTGGGGAAAAAAAAGATTTTTTTTATTTTTTATGTTAATTTTATTGAAAAAGAAGTAGCAATGAGACAGCTTCAAAACAGGTTAGGACAGCTACAATGATTAATATATTGCATATTGTTGTCTTTGTAGTAGTTATTCATAGTACAAGAAGCAGACGATATCTTGTCCAAACTTCTCATTGAACTGAAAGTAGCTATGTATCTGTGCTATTTTGTATATACTGATGTGTATATTTTTTCAATACAAAATGGTCCTTCATTTATATCCCCTTTTTTGTTTAGTTTTGTCAAAGATGTGTATTCCATTGTCATTCATATATTGTAGGTGCATGGGAAAAAAAAAGATTTTTAACTTTGCCAGGAATTTCTATACTTTCAGAAGCTTAGAGGCTTGAGATAGCTCAGTGGAGTTATACTTTTCAGTGAATACATTCGTTTCTGTGAGTAGCTTTCTTGTCTTTTTTTTATCCATTTTGAGCCTCACAATGAAAAGATGATGCAGTCCACACTTCGTGGGACAGCATTGTTTTCGGTACCCCCTTGGACACCAGAATGCGTGGATACTTGAGTCCCTTATATAAAATGGCAGTGTATTTGCAAATATCCTTTATATACCCTTCTTCATTCCTGAAGTCTTCTCTAAATATTGTACAATATCTAATGTAATGAAAATGCTAAGTTGGATTTTTTTTAAATGTTCATTTTATTTATCCAAGCTTTCATTCTTTCCTTTTTTTAACATTGTCATTATATTGTAGGGGAAATTATGGTAATGGAAAAGTCTGTGTTTGGTAGACGGGGCGTTTTATTCAATATTTTCTGTCCATGATTGGTTAAACTTGCAAATACAGAGGTCTAAATATATATTCTTAGCCGGGCATGGTGGCGCAGGCCTGTAATCCCCGCACTTGGGAGGCTGAGGCAGGAGGATTGTTGTGAGTTCGAGACCAGCCTGAGCTATAAAGTGAGTTTAAGGCCAACCTGAACTGCATAGTGAGACCCTGTCTTTAAAAAAAAAAAAAAAAAAAAATATATATATATATATATATATATATATATATATTCTTTATATAAGTGAAAAAAGGGCTGGGGAGATAGCTTGGCAGTTTAAGCACCTGCCTGGCAAGCACAAGGACCCACTGCAATCCCCAGTTAATCTCAGCAGTCAGGGAGACTGAGATAGGAGGATCACTATGAGTCTGAGTTGCATAGCAAGATCCTGTTAAAGATTACAAAAAGAGAAAAAAGAAATAAGTGAGAAAAGGGTAGTTGTACGATGACAGCTTAGGTATAGCAAAAGTTGTATTATAATTTAAATCTTTTTAAAAAAAGGAATTAAAATCTCTTAGTCTTTGTATTTTGTTTCACAAATTATAATGCAAGATACGTTCTTAATTTTCTACATGTTGTTGCAGTCTTGCAGCTGTTAATTTTGTTATCCACAAAATGAGGATTTAAGTAGATAGCCTCATTTTTTTTTTTTTTCTACATATAAATCCATGGTTTTTTGTTTGTTTTAGGCTGCACAGGGGATTGAACTCAGAGCTTCACACATGTCAGGAAAGTTCTCTACCACTGAGCCACATCTCCAGCCCATTAATATAGTTTTTTTTTTTATCTTTTTGAGACAGAGTTTCACTGTCTAGAGCTAGAACTTGCTTGTGTAACTTACTTTTTAGGCTGGCCTAAAACTCATAGTGATCCTCTTATGTCAGCCTCCTAAGTGTTGGGATTACAGGGGTGCACATGCACTACCATGCCTGGTTTTTTTGAGACAGGGTGGGAGGCTAGAGGGATGATATCACTGTGTAATCCAAGCTGGGGTTGATCTTGTTCTATAGCTCAGGCCAACCTCTGACTCGAACTTGATACCTTTCTGACTCAGCTTCCTCCACACCAGGGTTACAGGTGTGCACCACCATACCTAACTTAATTCAGTTTTTAAAGTATCTTTATGTATAATAAGATTGGAATCTGTCAAAATGGTTCAACCTTTCTTGTTATACTTGTTTGTTGGAATTGTGTCTATGAATTTGATTCCTTGAATGATAGTTTTTCCTATGTTTTAAATTAAATGCAAAATTTTTCCCAACCTTGTTTACTACTTTTTGTAGCTCAGTGCTTCAGTTGTGATTAACTGCTTAATAAATTTGCAGAGTTAAATAAATGAGTTATTAAAAAGTGATAATGTTGGCATGGGTAGTACAGGCAGCATAATATTGTACAAAGAATGTGGGTACACTTTGAATTTTTACTTTAAATAATAAGATGTAATAATTTGGAGGTTGTTAAGATAGGATAGTAAAAATTATAAAGCTAAAATTTAAAATGTTCCCTTTTTGTTTTATTTCAGTCTGCTTAAAGACCAACATTTTTTAAGTCAGCATATTTTTGTCATATAAACTGGTTACATTTGTGTACACTAAGTTTAATTTTAATAAGCTTTGTTATTTTTTTTTTCTCTTAGTTTTACATGTGGCACCCATAAAAAATGAGGCTGAGAACACGAAAAGCTTCTCAGCAATCCAATCCAATCCAAACACAACGTACTGCCAGAGCAAAAAGGAAATATTCAGAGGTTGATGATAGCCTACCTGCACGAGGAGAGAAACCACCGAAGAATGAGACCGGCTTATTGTCTTCAATTAAAAAATTCATTAAAGGAAGCACACCCAAGGTAGTGGTTTTGCTTCATACTTATATTTTTGTAAAGAACAACAAAAAACAAGGGCCAGGGGAGATGGCTCAGTAGAAAAGGGTCTGAGTTTAATCCCCAGTTTCACAAAAAAAAGAGAAAGATTTAGGTTGTATTCTGTAGGTATGTATAGGTAACAGCTAATACTAATAAATCCCTGGAAAGGGGATGTCTACATTTTGGTGCTATTTTACCTTAGGATTATCACATGGAAAATATTTAATGGAGATTCAAGGTGAACATTATCTTACTGAACTAATAGAGAACAAAAGAAAATGTTTACATGTTTTTGTTTCAATTGAGGTTTAAAATTTTTTAGCTTGTGTTTTCTTACATTTTAAAGAAAAATTTCCTGTTAATGTTAATTTATTTGCTGTCTGTTTAGAAAGGTGATTTCTTTTGTCTACCAATATTGTAATACTATTTGTAAAGTGAAATGTATTACTTAAAGCAAAACAAATTATGTAAAGAATGAGCACAAGCAAGTTTATTATTTGAGAGGCAGAAAAATTAATATTGACCTTAAGTGGTAGATTTTCTTATAATAGAATTAATTAATAAAATTAGTAATTTGGAACCATGATCAAGATTTTGATATATTCTGTGTTTATATAGGATTTGGTGTTGTTTTTTATGTTATTGTTGTTGTTTGTTTTTTGAGATTAGATCTTGCTGTGTAGCTCAGGCTAGTCTTGAACTCATTGTGTAGTCTAGGCTTGCCTCAAACTCAAGTCCTCTTGCCTGAGCCTTGAAAGTGCTAAGGTTACATAGTTCACTACCATTCCTGGCCTTGATACTTTTTTTGTCTGTGATTCTTTTGTTAATTTTGTTTCTTTGCATAAGTTTGTCTTATCTTGGAAGTATTCTAGTAGAATTAATCATGTGACAGAGATCAGATTCCTTACAGAAATATGAATTCCTATATCTTTAAAGGCCTAATAGGTTTTCATCAGCTTCTGTTGATGGAGAAAGTTACTATTTATTATCTCATTCTCCTACATAACTATATTTGTTACTCATAGTAGTAATTTATAATTACTCTTTTCCATATATGTTCTTTTAGTATTCTTTCTCTAAAAGACGTGCTATTTCCTCTTACATAGTATTCTTTCACTAGAAGTCAGGTGCCTGTGCAAAACCCCAGTCATTAACTTTAATATTTCTAGATTTTATTATATCAGTGATACATGTGTCTAAAGATCTTTTTAAGTTTTTGCTATGTCTTATAACTTAAACTCATGTTATTTCCTTTGTCCTTCTGTTAATATAACTTTATGTTGTATTTTTTCCTAATAGTTGTCAGTCAACAAACTTTTTTTCTCATGTGCACTTAAACACTCAGTATCTTTCTATCAGAATTTCTGTCAAAAAATGTTTTTAGTCAAGATGTATTAATACTTGTTTATTTAAAGATGTTAAGTAAGATAGGGAAATGAAAACTGTATTTGCAAAGTAATGTCTTAACTTTTTCCTGTAGCTACAGTCATTTAGTGTTTTTTTTTTTTTTTTTTTTTTTTTTTGCAGGACTAGGGATTGAACTCAGGACCCTACACTTGCTAGGCAAGCACTTATTCTACTGAGCTATATCCCCAGCCCCTACAGTCATTTAGTAATTCAGCTTAGATGTCTTTGTTATATTCTATAGTTATTATGGAAATTAGTATTGTATTTAAAGGCCTCACTGAAATCAGGGTACATTGGTTCTTGTCCCAGTCTAGTGATCCTTAGTAAAAGTAAAAAGTTTGGGGCTGGGAGTTAGCTCAGTAGAAATAAGTACTTGCTTACCTTGGCAAGCACAAGGTCCTAAGTTCAATCCCCAGTTCTGCCAAAAAATAAAAATAAAAAAAAAGGTTAGCTTGCTATTTATGATTTGTAATGGTATCCAATTAATATTGCTGTTTTATCTACAGCATCATAAACCATCTTCTTATGTTCTAAAATTATCATATATGATGCTTATTTATGTATGTATCTTAAATAGTCTTTTTTTTTTTCCCCCAGAATTTTTTTTTTTTTTTTTTAAGACAAGGTCTTGCAGTGCAATTCCAGCTGGCCTTGTGCTCACTTTTGTAGCTCCCAGGCTGATCTTGAACTTGCAACGATTTTCCTGTCTCAACCTCCTGATACTTGATTTCCCAGAACTTGTAAAGGAGTTTACAGCTAATACTGAGATGTTTATGTAAGGTATTTCCTTAATCCTTCCAACCATCTTTTGATATTCTATGAGAGAGAAAAAAACTTAAGATAGTGAACTTAAGTAGTATATTGTAAGCAGTAGTAATTATTAATAAATATCTTTGCCAGGAAAAAAACAGAACAAAGTAACAATCACTTGAGACTTTTGGGACAATTCCTATATGCCAAGAGCATTGTTCTGAGTGTTTTCAAAGCTAATTTATTTAAACCTCAGAAACAAGTCAAACCCTGTCATTGCTATATTATAAATGAGGAAACTGAGCTTTAAGTGGCAAGAATGGACTCCCAAGAATGTCCTGCTTTCAAAGCATACACTATCTTTTTGAAGACAGTCAGTTCAGTATGGCTTTGAATTCATAACACTCTTCCTGCTTCACCCCCCAAGTGGTGATATTACAGGCATATGCCACCATACCTGGCCCAGAGCATACACTATGATGTATTATATACATGTATATATGATGTATATATATATATGTCTATAGTGTACACACTAGAGATGCTGCAGTTACGTGCACTGCAGCATCTCTAGCAATTGGTAATACTAGAGTGTTTGTTTTTTATTTATGTTAGGGGTGGAGCCCAGGGCCTGCACACCCAGGGCTTTATTCTCAGCCTCTTCAATTTTTTATTTTAAGACAGATTCTTGTTAAATTGCCCAGGCTGGGCTCAAGCTTATAATCCCTCTGCCCTGGCCTCCCAAAATGTAGAAATTACTGGTGTGCCCACCTCATCTGGCCCTGGTATCTTAAAGTCAAGTATATTGAACTCCAATATCTGTGCTATTTCTCCTTTACCATTCTGTCTCCAGAGTAGCTAGATACATACTGCCTTTAATTAATTAGTGTAAGGACAGTAACTCGTGTGGAAATTATTCTTGTTCAAAGTCTGAGAATTGATTTTTTTTTTTTTTTTTTTTTTGTCTTTTTGAGACAGGGTCTCACTATGCAGTTCAGGCTGGCCTTAAGCTCACTTTGTAGCTCAGGCTGGTCTCGAACTCATAACAATCCTCCTGCCTCAGCCTCCCGAGTGCTGGGATTACAGGCGTGCGCCACCACGCCCGGCTCAGAGAATTGATTCTTATACTGTCCTATTTGTTTGTATTCTGTCAGCACAAAACTTGGGTTTTGTTCTCTTTATAGGAGTTTTTGTGGTATTTTATATATGCATCTTTACTGTCTTTAATCCTTTTGACTAGATGATACTGTTTGTTTTTTATTAGTGTCATTTTCAAATACAATTTATTTATCTATCTATGTGCTACCACCTTTGGTTTCCTTGGTACTTTTCGTTTTTTTTTTTAAGATTTATATGGCTATGTGAGTAGACTTGAAAGATCTAGACAAGCATAAGCATAATTTTTAGAAACTTCCTTGCCTACTTTCTTAGCCTACTTTATTTGCTTTCTTTTGCTATTATGATTTCTAAGATTATATGATTACTGGTATCCTTGCTGTACTGCTTGCTTGCTTGATTGTATTACTATACTGGGTATTGAATCCAGGGGATTCACACTGAGCTACATCTTCTGCCCTTTTTTATTTTTAGTTTGAGACAGGACCCACCCTGCTGAGTTTCCCACATGAGACTTGAACTTCTGATTCTACTGCCTCAGCCCCCAAAGTGCTGACATTACATATGTGTGTCACTATCCCCAGTTTCTATTTTTATATTACCAACCAGGTTCTATCTGTACTCTCTTCCTGATTTTGCCATAAATTAAGTATGAAAGTATTCAGGTAATCAAAACATAAGTTGTTCATTTATGAATAAGAGGAGTATGTATTCTTTTGCTAGGGTTGCTATAATAAAATATCACACACTGGGTAACTTAAGTAGTATTTTCACAGCTGGGCATGGTGGCACACTTCTGTAATCCAAGTATGGGAAGTTGAGGCAAGAGTATCAGGAATTCAAGCCCACCTGGCTACGTAGCAAGTTTGAGGCCAACCTGGACTATATGGTAAGACCCTGTCTCAAAATTAGCAACAACAACAAAAGACTGTTTTTCATTATTGTCATTATCAAGTCTTATGTAAAGTACATAACTGTATGCACTATACTTTGATATGACTGACAGCTTAGTAGGTTTGTTTATATCAGCATAAACAAAAGGATCTATTGACATCACTCAGCAATAGGAATTTTTGGCTCCATTATCTTATTGAACCACTGTCAATGTATGCTATCACTGAAATGTCTTGTGTACTGCGTGGCTAGTTGGATGTATAAGAAAGATGGAGATTGGGTGATATGTTATCTTTCAGTATTGAAACATTAAATATGTATTGAACATTTCAGTGTTTTATTCTGAAGAGTAAGATCATCAGTTTTTAATGTGTTCAGATAATTAGAGCAAAGTCAGTCCTATGTGGTACCTCCACAGTATCAATTTGTACACTGTTGTTGAAATAGGAAAATAATATCAGTATGAGTATGTTATGTTGATTCATGCATGATTTTCTCTAGACTAGAGGATTCTGAATGATAGGAGTTTGATTTTTATATTTCATCAAGAAGAAATATTCAGCTCAGCTGCTGCACAAGCAAATGCCCCTTGTATTTCATTTTCTTCTCTTCTTCTTCCTCCTCTTCTTCCTTTGCCTCCTCCTTTTCCTGTTCCTCTTCCTTCTGTTTTTCTTTTTCTTTTTTTTTTTTTAACTAAGAGTCATAATCTGCAGTAGAGGCTCCCTTCCCTGAGAGGTAGAGCCTAGCAGAAATTCTTCCAATATGGCTTTGCATTTCCTTTTATGGCTTTTTGTTTTGTTTCTTTGTGGTACCAGATAGCCATGAACTCACTATGTAGTCCAGGCTGGCCTCAAACTCAAATGAGTTTGTTATCCTAGATTTTAGAGGGCTAGGATTAGAGGGATGTGCCACCACACACAGCTGTCCATTTTAACAACTAAGGGCTGCTTATTTAAATCAAAATCACCACCACTGAGGTCTTTTTAAGTCTTATTTCTACCTCATTGTTTTTGGTACCCTTTTTTATGCTCTGAGGTAACATTAGTCTAGCTACTTTTACCTGCCTGTCAAGAGTTGCTCAAGTAATTTCTGGAGGTCCCAGTCATTGTTTTTATTAGTGTCATTACATACAGAGTTACAGGAGTATTAAGTAATCTGCTCAAACAAATATTCTCCTCTTTTTTGGGACTCATATTTTTCCTGAAGGCTTGGTACTTTTAGTGTTGCAGGTTTTCAAGAATGTGTGTTTAGGGTAGCTCTACTATGAAACTTCTTTCATGGGAAGCTAGAATTTAAGCTTAAATTTATTGTCTTTGCTTTTGAAGGACTTTGTAAAGAGAGCCTTAGGGCCAGGGATGTAGCTCTGTGGCATAGCACCTGCCTGGCCAATGTGAGGTCCTGAGTGTGATTCTTGGTACCAAAAAAAGAAAAGCAGGGAGGAGGGGACCCTATCTTTTCTAGTAATGGAAATACCATGTTTTAAGGTATGAAACTTCATCCTCACCATTTTGAAATGCAAGGGAATATTAAACATTAAAAGTTTTGTTGTAGATGACTAAAACATTATTTTGTGCAGTAGAACTATCTTATTTTGATGGAGCAGCCTAAAATTAAATGAATTACTGTGCAAAAGTATAAGTATATATTGAATGCTATTTGCAAGAATATCTTTATTTGTAATTTTGCCATTGAGCTGGGGATAAAACTCAGCGGCATAAATGCCTGTCTGGCAAGCATGAGGTTCTGAGTTCAATTCCTGGTGCAAAAGCAAAATAAAGACTTCAAGAATGTAATTTTGCCATCTACAATACCATCATTTATTTTAAAAAAATGATATAGTATTCAGCCTTTCAAAAATGTGTAATAGTATGTTGTATTAGTTGCTTGGGTAAAAGCATCAAATACAAAAAATTTGTAAAGTTTATGGCGGCCAAATAATGCTGTTGTGTATAAATCACATAGTTGCATATTTGAAAATTTAATTCTTTTCAGTGTGTTTCAGGTAGTCTCCCTAAATCAGCAAGGAATTATAGGGAAATATAATAGTGTAAGAAAAAGACTCAGGCAATAGATGAATAGAAAATTTTTCAAATGAGAAAAACAGCTGTGTAAATGGAGAAATTTGTGATATAACTTAATTATAGAAAGTGTAAGGCCCCAGATTCAGTCCTCGTCACTGTAAAACAAACAGAGAAAACTAAATCAGGCTAATACTTGGAACGATATTGTTTTAGTGGATCACACTCCAAGAATAGTATCAGCTGGTCATGTGGACCTGCCCAAATTAAGGCAACAACTAGAGCTTTGAGTCCTTGGTGTTAATGTAGGTATTTAAATAATTGAGGCAGTGGAGATGTGGCAATTGTCAGGCCTTATTTTTTGGCAATTTAGTGTCAATGAGATGCCTTCTTGTACCCTTAGTACTCAAGAAAATGTTTTCCTAAGAACAGTTATAACAATAAGGGATAATTGACTAAAAGTTTAGAGCACATTGTGCAATTATAGTTTGAAAATTTTAGAGGAGCCTCACAAAGGATCTGAATCATGGGATGTCAAAATTGTGGTATGTTGTAACTTTGTTGATACGTTTAAAACAAAATTTTCCTTTTTTAAATTTATACTCTTTGGTATTACTTGCACTTTGTTTCTTCAGGATCTGAAAAACAAGAGAAAGTATACCGTATTTTACCATTTAAAACAATGTAACATAAGGAAGAATAAATGTGCTCAGTGTTTTGTTTTGTTTTTGTCCTCTTATATCTTAAGGAAGAGAGAGAAAATCCTTCGAAACGAAGTAGAATTGAACGTGATATAGATAATAATTTGATCACATCAACACCAAGAGCAGGAGAAAAGCCTAACAAACAGATATCTCGAGTAAGACGGAAAAGTCAAGTAAATGGAGGTTTGTTTACTGTTTTACTTAGGTGAAGCAGAGATATCATGTTTTTTACCTGTTTTAAAAAATCTGCTTTAACAGCTTTTGCCTTATTTTTGTAATCTTATTTATTCATACTAGTAGCATGAAGTGAAATAAAAATTTGTCTTCTAAAAGATTTGTATTTTGAATTAGAATAAAGGTACAATATTTGGCATAAAAGTATAAATATGATTGGGCTGTAGTTACAGTTACATAGCTCAGTGGTAGAGCATTTGCCTAGAAGTCATGGAGCCTTGGGTTCAGTTTCTAGAGCACACATACCAGTGTATGAATCAAAAATTTTTTTTTTACCTCTAATGATTGCATTTCTTAGAACAGTAATAATTGTGACTTAATTCAAGATATGTACAAAAACTTGCTTCTGAATCATGCTATTTTAGGGCTAAAAAGGTACAGTACTTAGGTCATTTAATCCAATAATTCTCAACTGGAAGTGCTTTTGTTCCTGTAGGATACTTACTAATATCTGGAGACCTTTATAGTTTGAAAATTTTAGAGGAGCCATACGCACTATGGACCAGGGTTGTATAAGCGTCTAGCAAATAGAAATAAGGGTGTTAGCAAGCATCCTGTAGAGCAGAGTGCAGCCCATCTCAGCAAAAAATTATCAGGCCTAAGTGTCAATATTAAACTGTTTTCAGTACTTACTGAGTAGCCGAGAAGCTTCTCAAAATTAACAAGGCGAAAAACATTAAGGACAAGTAGAAAGAGGTAATGAAGAACAACATATTAGAACATGGAATTATGTTTTAAAGCTGTTTTCAAGAAGACAGTATTAACAGTGTGTTGAGTCTCCCTCATCAGTACAATAACATTTTTATTATTTGAAGTGACTAGTGAGGTCCAAAAGGAGACTGAGATGGGTAAAGCGACAACAAAGGAGAGAAAGAAACAAGTTCTAAAACACTTAACAGAGCTGGGTGTGGTGGTGCATACTTGTAATCCCAGCATTTGGGAGGCTGAGGCAGGAGAATCCTTATGACTTGATGGCCAGCCTAGGCTACATAAGCAAGTTTGAGGCTAGCAAATCCATCTCAAAAAAAAAAAAAAAAACTTTAGCAGTAGCCACCCAGCTGATTTTATGTTTATATTTTCTAAAAAAAAAAAAAAAACAAGAATTTTTACTTAAAAGATGGTAGGTGTGATGACACAGGCCTGTAATCCCAACACTGGGGGTGGCAGAGGTAGGAGGATCTCTACCTCTTCAAGTCCACCCTGAACTATGTAGCAAGACCCTGTCTTAAAAATTTTTTACTCTAGTTACAAAAACTTATAAATAACTGGTTATTCTTTTTATCCACCTCAGTGTCCATGAATGTTTTTGTTTGTGTTTTGCAGGAGGTGGTGCTGGGGATTGAACCCAAGGCCCCACTCATACTAGGTGAATCCACTACCACTAAGATATGTCCCTAACCCTCATAAGTAGTTGTTTGGAAATCAGTCTTTAAAATTAGGAGCTTTTATAATTCTGACTATACAAGGTTCTGATATTACTTTGGAACTCATAAGTAATTTTTGACTCTGCTCTAATAATATTCAGTGAAGCTGTGTTTCCTCTAGTCATATAGCTCACATTCATTAAAAATAGCTGTGAAGGAGGGCGGATCAGATAGCTCAGCAGATTAAAGCTGCCTGCTTAGGCAGATGTAAGGGGGGTGCGGAACAGGATGGGACACAGTTGAGTCTGGGCATGGTGGCAAAGTGCTGGGCATCCCAGCACTTTGGAGGCTGAAAATAGGAGGCTCACTAGGAGTCCTATCTCTGTAGTGAGATCCTGTACTATATATATATATGAAAAATAGATGTGAAAGGAAGTTTTATGAAGGAGGCAGCACCCCCATATGCAACAGAAACAATCTTACATTCATGTTTTTTATACTAGTAAGATGCTTGCAGGGCTGGGGAGATAGCTCAGTAGAATAAGCGCTTGAGGGCCTGAGTTCAATCCCTGGTTCTGCCAAAAACCAAAACAAAAAAATACTTGCTTACAAAGAATTTTCTTTTATACTGTATGGATTTGAAGACTTTAAATGATTTTAAATGTAATTGTACTTTGGGAAAACTTAGCCTTTCTAAGCTATTATAAATATAATAAGATCAAATGATTTAGAATTGATTTATTTAATGATTTATTTTTTCCATATATGTATTTAGTACAGGGTCTCACTACGCAGCTCAGACTCATAGTGATCCTCCTGTTTTTAGCTTCCCTAGCTCTCTGGGATTGTAGGCATGCACCACCATGCCTGGCCTGGCTCAGTGCATCCAGGAGATGTGGCTGGCACAGCGTACAGAACCAGGGGATCGGACCCTGGTCCCTGCCATTGCCAAAGTAGTTGCTTAGTCCACTGAGCTATTTTGCTGACCCTCTTTCGCTTGCTTGCTTGCCTTTCTTTCTTTCTTTCTTTCTTTCTTTCTTTCTTTCTTTCTTTCTTTCTTTCTTTCTTTCTTTCTGTAGGGTCTCACTACGCAGCTCGGACTCATAGTGATCCTGCTATTTTCTGCCTCCTTGATGCTGGGATTACAGGCATATGCCACCACACTCAGATTCCATCAGTCACTCAGCACGCTTGAGGGCAGGGCAGGCCATGTGTTTTTGTTTGTTTGAGATTTTTTTTGGAACAGGATTTTGCTATGTAGTTCAGGCTGACCTTAAACTCACTATGAAGCCCAGGCTGCCTCAAACTCACAGCAATCTTCCTGTATCAACCTGTGACTACTAGGGTTATAGGCATGTGCCACCAGAACTGGCTGTTTCGTATCTCTTAATAGCACTTCTGAACATTAATGAATTTTTAGGGGTGTTTATAAAATGACTGTAACACATTTCTAAAAGTCAGTATTTTATTGATCACAAACATTTTGTTTTTCTTAGAAGCTGGTAGTTATGAAATGACAAATCAACATGTAAAACAAAATGGGAAATTAGAAGATAATCCTTCCTCTGGCAGTCCTCCAAGGACAACGTTGTTGGGGACCATATTTTCTCCTGTGTTCAACTTTTTTTCACCAGCAAATAAAAATGGTAAGTGATAGCCATTTTTATGTAGTCAAATATTGACTATAATTTGGGTTTTAAAAATTCATTCACTGAATCATTGTTGTCTTTTTACTTAAATCTTAAGTATGTTTCTGAATAATAGTGCAGTTTAGATAAGACCTAATAATATAGTGTAAAATCAAGATGTCTTGTGGGAGAAAATACTGTAATACATATCACTTGAAAGGACTAGAGTCCTATAAAAGAAACAAAAACTGCTTTTAACCATTCAATCCTATCTATATCTCCTAGACATATATGAACATATATAAATATCTTACAGAAATAGATGCTAGTTTATTAGAATTGGTGACAAAAAGGAAAGAAAATGATCACTTTGGCAATAGTGTGTAGATTATATCCTACAGAGGCTGGAACAATCAGACTTGTACATATGAGACTTTTTTTTTTCATTTATGTATTTGACACAGGTCCCAGTATGCAGCTCAGACTCGTACTAATCCTCCTGTTTTCAGCCTCCCCAGCACAAGCCACCATACCCAGACTTGGGTCTTCGCTCAGCATGCCCCAGGGTTGGAGGCAGGACCAAGGCAGGTGCTTAGTCTGGCTGAGTTATCTTGCCAGCCCTCATATGAGACTTTTAATTATAATTTTATAAAAGAGAAAGAATCAGAAAATGTAAGATGGACAAATTGCCACAGGTGGGATGTGAAAGAGAAAAGAGATTAAAAAAATCAGGAGTACAAAATTCAAAAAAGATGAGTCAGTGGCTGGGGTGATAGCTCAGTAGAATAAATGCTTGCCTAGCAAGCACAAGGCCCTGAGTTCAATCCTGGATTCCACAAAAAAAAAAAAAAGAAAGAAAAAAGGACCATAGAGATAGCTCAGTGATTTACTCACTTGCTGGGGCAAGCAAAAGTACCCAGTTTTGATCCCTGATGTAGCCTTGGGCACGACAAGCAGATACCAAGACTGGGCATGGTAGCACATACCTATAATCCCAGCACTGGGGAGGCTGAAACAGGAAGATCACTGCAAGTCTGAGCTATGTAGTGAGACCCTGTACCAAATACATAAAGTTAAAAAAAAAAAAAAAGATTCAAGAAAGATAATAAAGTGCTCAGATTTTAAAGCCTGGTATTGTTGAATCAGGAAAATAAAATATAGAGTCAAAAAAAGGGCTTTTTTGTAACGGGCTTGCAAGAGCACAGGTATGGTGAAAACCACCACTAGATCAAAGCCAACATGGGAAAGGAAAAGATTCACTTTAATACCATCGTCATGGGACACATGAACTCTGGCAAGTCAACCATCACTGGCCATCTGATCTACAAATGCAGTAGTATCTACAAAAGAACCATTGAAAAATTTTGAAAAGGAAGCTGCTAAGATGGGGAAGGGTTTCTTCAAGTATGTCAGGAAACTGAAATCGAGTGTGAGTGTGGTATCACCATTGACATCTCCCTGTGGAAATTTTCTTTTTTTTTTTTTTTTCTTTGGCAGAACAGGGGATTGAACTTAGGCACTTATTCCATTGAGCCATCTCCCTGGCTCCCTGTGGAAATTTGAGGGCAGTAAGTATTGCATGACTAATACCCCTGGACACAGAGACTTCATCAAAAACATGATTTTAGGCACTTTTCAGGCTGACTGTACTGTCCTGATTGTTGCTGCTGGTGTTGGTGAATTCCAAGCTGTTATCTCCAAGAATGGGCAGACCCGTGAGCATGCCCTTCTGACTTACATACTGGGTGTGAAACATTGTGTTAACAAAATGGATTCCATGGAATCACCCTGTAGCAGAAGAGATAAAAGGAAATTGTTAAGGAAGTCAACACCTACATTAAGAAAATTGGCTACAACCCTGACACTGTAGCTTTTGTACCAATTTCTGGTTAGATTGGTGACAACATGCTGGAGCCAAGTGCTTGGTTCAAAGGATGGAAGGTCACTCATAAAGATGGCAATGCCGGGGGGACCACACTGCTTGAAGCTTTGGATTGCATCTTTCCACCTATTCACCCAACTGATAAGCCTTTGCAGCTGCCCCTCCAGGATGTCTACAAAATTGGTGGTAATGGCACTGTTCCTGTGGGCTGGCTGGAGACTGGTGTTCTCAAACCCACCATGATGGTCACCTTTGCTCTAGTCAGTGTCACAACTAAAGTCAAGTCTGTTGAAATGCATCATGAAGCTTTGAGTGAAGCTCTTCTGGGGACAATGTAGGCTTCAGTGTCAAGAACCTGTCTGTCAAAGATGTCTGGTGTGGCAGTGTTACTGGTGACAGCAAAAATGACCCACCGATAGAAGCAACTGGTTTCACTGCTCATGTGATTATCCTGAACTATCCCGACCAGAGCAGTGCTGGCTATGCCCCTGTCCTGGCTTGTCACATAGCTCACATTGCTTGCAAATTTGCTGAGCTGAAAGAAAAGATTGATCACTGGTCTGATAAGCTGGAAGATGGGCCCAAGTTTTTGAAATCTGGTGATGCTGCCATTGTTGACATGGTTCCAGGCAAGCCGTGTCAAGAGATTCTCAGACTATCCATTTCTGGGTCATTTTGCTGTTTGCGATATGAGACAGACAGTAGCTGTGGATGTCATCAAAGCTATGGACAAGAAGGCTCCCGGAGCTGGTAAGGTCACCATGTGTGCCCAGAAAGCTCAGAAGGCTCAATATTATCCCTGCCACCTGCCACCCCAGTTAAGACTGATGGTATTGGTGGTATTGGTACTGTCCCTGTGGGCCGACTGAAGACTAGTGTTCTCACACCCAGCATGGTGGGAAAACTGATGTTCTCACACCCAGCGTGGTGGTCACCTTTGCCGTCAAAAGGGGACCACCATGCTGGGTGTGAGAACACCAGTTTCCAGTCAGCCCACAGAGACAGTACCAATACTGCCAGTATCTCTGAACTGTTTCTTCTAATTGACCATTTAATAGTGAAAGACTAGTTAATGATAACAACATATGATAAAACCTTCAGAAGGAAAGGTGTGTGTGTGGCAGTTTTTAAGTTATTAGTTTTTAAAATCAGTACTTTTTTTTTGGTAATCAGGATTGAACTCAGAATCTTATGCTTGCTAGGCAAGCGCTTATTCTGAGCTATCTCACCAGCCCAGTACTTTTTTTTTTTTTAATCTAGAAAAAATGAATACTTTTTAATGGAAGCAACTTGACCAAAAATCTGTCACAGGATTTTGAGACCCATTAAAACAAAGTTTAATGAGAGAGAAAAAAGAAAGAAAGAAAAGAGATAGGACCTGGCCTGGCAGCACACAATAATCATATGAGTTCAAGACCAGCCTGAACTACATAGCAAGGCCCTGTATCTGTATCCTGTCCCTTTTCTTACTCTACATTTTATTTACACAATTCAAAAGAAAAAGAAAAAACAGAATAAGCACTTCCCTGGCAAGTGCAAGAGCCTGAGTTCAATCCCCAGTTCCACTAGCTAGCTAGCTAAATAAATAAATAAAACATAGTAGGTTCTTTTTATGAAAGAAAAACTGGAGAGCTTATCTCCAGGGGTATTTTTTTCTGCCTTAGAATCTTACAGGAAGAAGAGAAAAATAAAAAACACAGGAAAGAAAAACGAGAAGGTTTTTAGAGAGTATTGAGAAAGCCGAGATTGAAAGAACAGTAAAAGGGTTTAAATTGAAATGGGACTGAGGGCTAGGGAGATGGCTCAGCAGTCTAAGCATCCGCCCAGCAGGTACAAGGCCCTGGGCTCAGTCCCCGGCTCTGTGTGTTCTGTGTGCACCATGCCGGCCACCAAAACAAGGGCTGAGAGCGCACGTGTGTGATCCCAGTGCTAGGGAGACTAAGACAGGAGGGTCACTAAAAGTGAGCTTTGTAGCAAGCCCCTGTACCAAATAAACAAATAAATAAATAGAAATGAGACAGATTTTTGGTGTTTTGTTTTGTTTTATGCTAGGAACCTTTACAGGTGTGAACAGAAACAGGCTTTGGAGAAGGAGGGGTTGAAGTCTGATAGTGTTTTCTTTGAGAAAGGGAGGTGGTTTCATTTACTGAGATGATCTTGGTGATACAATCTTGAAGCAAATAGTGAAAGTTTAGAATGTTTGCTCTAGGACAAAGAAAAACAAGCTAAGAAATACACAGAACAGAAGTATTGAGTAGCATGCCATAAGCCTGATTAAGATTGGAAGGTTTTATCTGGAGGGTTTTACCAGGCTTTTTTATTGTATTGTCCTTTAGTAGCCTGAGAGACCTGTTGGTTAGATAGCCTCAAGAGGGATATCCCAACATTCAGGAGGCTGAGGCAAGAGGATTGCTATAAGTTTGAGACTATTGTTGGCTACATAGTGGGTTCACAGATACTCTGGAATACATAGCAAAAGAGGGAGCTCTTGACAGGAAGGACAAAGGATGCTGAGGGTATCAGTTTAAGAGCAGGTTAAGTGATGCACTGTAAAGTCTAGGTGAGGGGGTTGGGGAGGTGGCGTAATGGAATAAGCACTTCCCTGGCAAGCACAAGGGCCTGAGTTCAATCCCCAGTTCCACAAAAGAAAAAATCTAGATGAGAAAGGCAGGAAAGAAATAAAGAGACTGACTTTTGTCAAGCTTAAAGAGCAGATATAATGGGGATAGTGTAGATAATTGAAAGGTAAGGAGACTGATATATTTTATATTAAGCTCTTTTGTCTTTTAATAAAAACATTTTGGACTGGTGTTAAATCTCTGTGGCACAGCTCCTAACTGGTAAACTTGTCAGGTCCTGAGTTTGATTCCTGGTATCAAAAAATAGAAAAAATAAGACAACATTTAGCTCATTCTTGGATTATTATCTATGATTGAAAAATTACAATTGCCCACAATAGCTAGAATGTTTAGTATTTGCATGAAAGTCAGGAGTTGTTTTGGAATAATGAAGTACCTGCCACATAGTATGTCTTCAGTGATACTTGATTTAATGTAAAGAAGTTTTACTTTGGATGTAGTGGATGGCATACACCTTTAATCCTAGCACTCAGGAGGTGGAGCCGGGAGGATTGCCAAGAGTTTGTGCCCAGCATGGACTACATAATGAATTCAAGGCCAGCATGGGCTACAGAGCAAGGCCCCAAAAAAGAAAGAATAAGGAAAAGTTATGAGCTGTGGTTGTTTGACTATAAATAAGGTATTTCTAAACTACTTGAAAACTTAAGAAAAACTGCATATTGCTTTATTCTAAAATAGTTTTTATTTCTCATTATTTGGAATGTGTATAAAATGTACTAAAATAGTGGTATCCTCAGCTTTGTTATTCTGTGAATTACCCATTCAAGTAAGTTGTACAGTGTAATTGCATTTACTTTTCCTAAGTATTATAATTTTTAAGTGATGATTCTGTGCTAAATGATGATTTCAGGAACGTCAGGATCAGATTCACCAGGACAGGCCGTGGAAGCTGAAGAGATAGTAAAACAACTTGATATGGAACAGGTGGATGGGATCACTACCAATACTGCTACATCAACAACTAATGGCGCCACTTACTCAAACCAGGCGGTTCAAGTGAGGCCATCGATAAATAATGGCTTAGAAGAAGCAGAAGAAACAGTTAATCGTGATATTCCACCCCTTACAGGTAAGAAAAGTGAAAAAAAAAACTCCATAAGTAGTTAATGAAAGCATGATATTATTATCTCTTAAATGAGCAGATTAAATAATTTTTTCTTGCTTAACATTAAAGGTAGAAACAAAACTTCGTCCCAAAAATCAGAGTCATTATGGGCACTTCCTAGAAGCCGTCTCATACCTTCAGATTTGCTTTATACCACCAACAACAACCTTGGGCACTTCTGTTCTTGGGTCTCTTCCTGTGTCCTATTGTTGCTGCCCATCTAGATTCTTAAAAGCCCTAAAATAATTGTTGTGTTCCTGAGCCAGTTGATACTGAAATGTGGAAACATATGTATTAACCTCTGAGGGCTGTGGTGCAAAAAAGTATAAGGTGAAATTATGGCTGAGTGTGTGTAATCCCAGCATTGAGGAGGCTGGGCAGGAGGATTGCCTAGAGTTTGAGACCAGCCTGGGCTATATAGTGACTTTATAGCCAATCTAAAGTATATAGCTAGACCCTCTGTCAAAAAAAAAACAACCCAGGTAAAATTGTGTTCTGTGGTTCTTAAAAGTGAAATCAAACCAAGGATGGGCCATCTTTTCCCTGTGGGACAGATTTAATCCTAAATTTGTTTTCTGTCCCTTGTACCACATATTTAGGTGTTTTTTTCTTTCACTCTTTTTTTTTTTGTAATAGGGATTGAACTTGGGACCTTATGCTTGCTAGGCAAGCATTTATTCTACTGAGCTATCTCCCCAGCCCCCAAAATGATTTTGAGTAGACTTTTTTTTTTTTTTTTTTTTTTTTTTTTTTTTTTTTTTTTTTTTTTTTTTTTTTGTATTTTTTAGCAGAGGGTCTCACTATGTAGATTGGACTCATAGTGATCCTCTTGTGTTCAGCCTCCTAAGAGTTGGTATTACAGGCACACACCACCACTCTCAGTCCATGTGCCACATATTTGAGAAAGCTTAGAAAATTTGTATTAGTTAAGAAATATGGGGGGGATGGGAGGGGACTGGAAAAAGAAATATAATTTGGGACTGGCTAGATAGCTCAGCAGATTAAAGCACCTGCTTAGATAGTTGCAGGGGCCAGGTATCCCTGGCATGCCATGCTGGTCCTGCCTCTGGGGTACACCGAGACCTTGGGGTAGTGAGACCCTGTAGACCCTATACTAAATACATTTAAAAAAAGAAAAGAGGTATGATTTGGACCTATGATCCCAGCACTTAAGGACGCTGAGATAGGAGGCTCACTGCAAGTTCAAGGCCAGCCAGAGTTGAAGTCTGAGCCTGAATTAATAACAAGGCACAATCTCAAAAACAAAAACAAAAAATTTGGTAAGAGGCAATAGAATAATGTAAGTACTTTTTTTAAATATAAGAGGTTTTTTTTTTTTTTTTTTTTTTTTTTTTTAATAGTTGAAATAGCAGGAGACTTTGAGCCAAATTTTCTCTGTGTAATTTAGGCTGGCCTCAAATTTACCATGATTTTCCTCCCTGAGCCTCCTGAGTGCTGAGATTATAGGTATACACAACCACGCCTGGCTACAGCAGGAAACATTTTATTTTTATTGATTGATTTTATTATTATTTTTTTTGTGTGTGTGGAGCTGGGGATTGAACTCAGGCCCTTGCAGTTGCCAGACAAGCACTTATTCAACTGAGCTATCTCCCCAGCCTCAGGAAACATTTTAAAGAAAAAAAATACACATTTATGAGGTTTCTATACAGTATACTCTAATAATGCTGTTGTGAAAAAAAGTAGTAAATAGAAGAAAGATATATTTTAAATGTATATTAAGCACAAGATTTATACTTTAATGTTAAGCACAAAGTTTAGTACTGAATCTTACAAGCAAATTACTATATTATATAAACAGGTAGCTCATTTCTGGGTAAAACTTGCAAATTGACTTATCTTTTTCCTATCATTTTATGTTGTTTACTTTACCCTAGGTTATAAAGCTAATGAATGGCAAAGTATAAAGCCCAGGATCCTTGGCTTCTTGCTTGATGTTCGCTCTGTTTTTGGGCTGTGGTAGTGTTTATTTTTTCTAACAACTGTGTAGTTGTCCCACTTGTTCATTTATTCTCTGGACATGAACACAATTGTTTTTATGACAGGACCTGTTGATACAGATAAGTGAGGTAGAAAATTACTGTGTAGTATGATGAATACTATTGAAAATGAGTGATGTGACATAGAGGTACATTGTAGTTACTGTGAGATGATAAGATTAAGAGGCAACATTGGTCATAAAAGGTAAATATGAAAATTAACTAAAAAAGAGAAGAAACTAAAGTAAGAAAAGTTGAAAAAGAGCACAAAAGTACTACTTTTTCCAACTTTGAGAGTGTAGTCAAAAAGAATAAGAAGGCAACAGGCTGGCTCTGCCAATTGCTTACTTTTAAAAAGGTGAAAAGCTGAGCGCAGTGGTGCAAGCCAGTAGTTCTGGGCCAAGCCAGTAGCTCTGGAGGCAGAAGTGGGAGAACCACTCAGTCCAGGAGTTTTAGACCACCCTGGGCAACACAATGAGACACTTAAAAAGTGAATAAAATACAAGGTTTTGAAGGTTAAATGTGATGAAATATGAAAGCTACTTAATTTGTAGGAACTTAGTAAATTATTTCCTTTCTCCAAAGTCATAGGAATTTGAAATACTATAGTAATTGGGAGATGGTTTCCATTATCTCTTGATGCTAATAAACGGTTATTGGTGTAAATTGTCACAGCTAACTGTATCTGATGTGATACATTGGACATACCTACTAGATGACCTTGTCTAAGAAGGTATATCATAATTGAAGAAAGGGTTAGAAAGACTGTTCCCTACCAACACTCCATTTCTTTCTTTTTTTTGTCTTTTTGAGACAGAGTCTCACTATGCAGTTCAGGCTGGCCTTAAGCTCACTTTGCAGCATAGGCTGGTCTCGAACTCACAGCAATCCTCCTGCCTCAGCCTCCCAAGTGCTGGGATTACAGGGATGCACCACCATGCCTGGCTTCAACACTCCATTTCTATAGAGTGATTACAGGGCTGGGGAGATGGCTCAGTAGAATAAGAGCTTGCCTGGCAAGCACAAGGGCCTGAGTTCAAGCCCCGGTTCTGCAAAAAAAAAAAAAAAAACAAAAAAAAAAAACCCTCTATATAGTGATTACAGCAATTTCATTGGGTTCCACCTTAAACTTTTTAATCTCTGACATAATACTTCCTTAGCTTGTAAGAAACTTTCATCCTCTCCAATTTAAGTTGTAATTGTTGTGTTAAAAAATTCTCAGCATAATTCTAGAATGTTATTAATTGATGCAGTCTTATTTTAAACAATGAATTATGTGGCATGGAATATAAATTTACCTCTGTTTTGTTTTTGTTTTGAGACATAGTCTCTCTGTGTAGTTCAGACTGGCCTTGACCTTACTGGTTAGTGTAGCCCAGGCTGGCCTTAAACTCATGATGATTCTTCCATCTCAGGCTCCTCAGTGCTGGGATTACCAGTGTATGCCAGCACACCCACTCTATAATTGCTTCTTGATTAAAGTTGCTTATAAATTAGAAATAAGGTAAATTTTCTAAAGCAGTGATTTCTACATAAAGCAACATTACTTCATAAGAATGTATGCATTGATCATTATAGGGAATACCTCTTAACATACCAATTTTTGTTTTTTATGTATCAGTTAAAAGGATTTTAAAAAGTAGTTCATGAATCCCATTTTTAAAATAAGCCTTCAATGGGAATCTCTCTTAGGAAAGATTTCCCCCCCAATTTACACCCCCAGGTCTTGAACCAATGACCTGTATGCACTCTAAGCCAGTGATCTACTGCTGAGCTACATCCTCAAACAGAAAACAGATTTTCTTAATTTATAAAGATCATTGGTAGCCTTGAAACTCCTAAGACAGTGTACATACATTTTTAAAATAAGCCTTCAATGGGATTCATGAACTATTTTTTAAAATGCCTTTTAGCTGATACATAAAAAACAAAAATTGGTATGTTAAGAGGTGTTCCCTATAATGATCAATGCATACATACACTGTATCTTTAAATGAGGTTATCACTCTTTTAGTAGTAAAAACATTCAAAATCTTTTGTTCTAGTCTTTTGAAATGTATAGCACATTACTGTTACCTGTGTTCACCCTCCTGTGAACTTCTTGCTTCTAACTATAGCTTGATACTCACTGATCAGCTTCTCTCCTCACTCTCACCAGCTTCTGGTAACCAACGTTTAGTGAAATGAATGTTTTAGTTTTTGAATATGAGTGAGATCATGTTTTACTTGTCTTTCTATGCTTGGGCTTACTTCACTTAACCTGTTGATCTTAGGTTCCATCCCCATTGTTGGAGATGATAGGATAATAGATTGTTTTGTCTTGGTGGTGCTGGGGATCAACCCAGGGTCTTGTACATGCTAAGCAAGTTCTCTACCACTGAACTATATCCTGGTCCCTTAATAGACTTTTTCATGGGGAAGGGGGTATCTTTCAGACAGTGTCTCGCTGTGCAATTCAGACTGACCTTGAGCACATTCGGTAACTCAGTATTGGTCTCAAACTTGCAAATAACCTCTTGCATCAACCTCCTCCATGCTGGGATTACAGGTGTGCACCACTATGCCTGGCTTGGGACTTAAAGATTGTTCTGATAGATCTTAGAACTTAAAACCATATTTGAATCTATTGTCTGCCTATATTCATTTGACAGCCTATGTATGCAAGATGTATTATTGCTACAAGAGCACTTTAAAATCTTTATAGTTATAACATATAAACCCTATTCAGATAGAAATTAAATTGTGGAGCATTATTTTTCTAGTAAGTAATAAATTTTTTCTTAGCTGATAGGGATCTTTATTCTAATCACTGTGTAGGTTGCCATTTTGTGTGTGGGGATAATTTTTTTCCCTTACATGTAGAGTCATTTCTGTTACTAATTTTACTTCTATTATGGTTTATTATTTTTATTTTAAGGAAGGGTCTACAGGGTGTTCAGGGTCTCACTACTAGATCAGATTCCTAGTGATCTACCTGTTTACAGCCTCCCAAGAGCTGGGATTACAGGCACACACCACCACGCCCAGTCTCAGTTACCATCTCAGTGTGCCCAGGGGCAAGGCTGGCACATTAGGCCCAGGGATTGAACCCCGGCCCCTGCACCTGCTTGCAGGTGCTTTAATCTGCTGAGCTATTTGGCTGGCCCATTAATTTTGCTTTTAAATTTGGTTTACATATTATTTCTGTTAACTGAAAATACACAGCACCTTGGGAAAAGGTTTTATAGAAAGAGTAGAAATATGTACTTTCTGGTAAAAGTTATCATTTTCCTTTCACTTTATTAAATAGCACCAGTAAATCCAGAGAGTGGTTATTCATCAGCCCATGCAGAGACCACCTATGAAGAAGACTGGGAAGTATTTGACCCGTGAGTTGTTTCTGTGGTTTAAAATTTTTCTTTCTTCTCTTAATATTTCAACTTTGTAATGGTACAGAAAAGATGGATATGCAAGGATATGCAATACAAAGCTTACTTTGAAGTGTTTTGGTTCCCCCCCCC
>PVKA01000660.1:134575-150992 GCA_004027165.1 Ctenomys sociabilis | reverse complement strand
ATCTACTTTATAAAGGACGTGAGCTGTGGATAATTACTTTTACTCAGGGAGATTCAGTTGGTATTTTGCCACTTTTACACACGTTTTATAAATTTAGTTTACTTTGTTAAGTGTGCTTTATGTAAAGGTTTTTTAAATAGGCTGAATTTAGTGTTATACTTTATAAAGAAATGTTGAAACTTTCATAAAATTTGGTTTATAGCTATTATTTCATCAAACATGTTCCACCACTGACAGAAGAACAGCTAAATAGGAAACCTGCTCTTCCATTGAAAACAAGAAGCACACCAGAATTCTCCCTAGTTTTAGATCTGGTAAGTATATTACATAGCAGTAAAAAGAAGAGAAATTTTCTTTTTAGAATACCTAAAAGAATACAGAGAAAGCTGGTGCAGTGTGCACACCTTCAATATCAGCATTGAGGGATACTGAGACAAGAGGACCACAATTTTGAATCCCACTTGGGCAACTTTCTAAGACCCTGTTTCAAAATAACAAAGGGGGCTAGGGAGGTGGCTCAGTGGAATAAGTGCTTCCCTGGCAAGTGCAAGGGTCTGAGTTCAATCCCTGGTTCCACCAAAATTTTCATAATGATGATGATGATGATGATGATGATGATGATGATGATGATGATGATGATGATGATGATGATGATGGTAATAATAATAATAAAGCCTGGGGATACAGTCCAGTGGTAGAGCACCCCTGGGTTCAATCTTTAGTACTGGGGTGGAGGAGAATTTTAATGAATGAGTAATGATCACACTTAATATGAATACATTGCTGGACGTGGTGGTGCAGGCCTGTAATCCCAGCACTCGGGAGGCTGAGGCAGGAGGATTGTTTTGAGTTCGAGACCAGCCTGAGCTACAAAGTGAGCTTAAGGCCAGCCTGAGCTGCATAGTGAGACCCTACCTCAAAAAAAAAGATGAATACATCCTAGGTGTTCTGAAATTCCTTTAAGTATAATTTAATGCAAGAATCTCCTGTTATTTTGAATCCGTTACTCTTTTTTTGAGAATAAATCAGACTTTTTTAATTTTAGTTTTGCAGTCCTGGAGATCCAGGGATTTAATGTGTTAGATATGTACTCTGCACCCCCAGCCTGTGATTTGCATATTATCTCTCAAAATATTCTAATTTTATTTCATGAGAAATAACCTAGATTTCCTCTGTTCTGTCAGTTTCCCTATTTCTTTGAATGATTAAATATAACTTGGGTCTCAGTTAACTACAAGAACAAACTCCTTCCTGTTTTTATTGTTGTACATTATCTAATACCAATAAATAATAATGTCAGAGTGATCAAATTTTTATCTCTTCAGACAGGTCACTAAAGCTTTTAATAAGCTCTCTTGATGTGATTTAAAATTTATATTTTAGCTGGGTGTGGTGGCACATACCTGTAACCTCAGCAGTTGGGATGCTGAGACAGGAGGGTCACCACAAGTTTGAGGCCAGGCTGAACTACATAATGAGACCTTCTCTGGGGAGAACAAAATTGTATTTTGGCTGGTGTAGTAGCACAAATCTACTTAGCACTGTGGAAGACTGAGGTAGGAGGATCCAAAATTCAAGTATATCCTGGGCAATTTAGCAACTTGCTAAAACATAAAAGGTTATAGCTCAGTGTGAAGGCCTCTGTGGTCTTCACAGTACCCAGCCAGTACTGCAATAAATGAAAAATAATTAAAAAAAAAAAAACAACTCTACCTTAAAGTCCAAGAGGTTTGAAACCAATTTGCTAACATAATTTAATATGTAGTCATTACATTTACCACCTGCTTACACTTTTGTCATATTAGCAAAAAGAATATCTATTATAGAAGAAAGTATTTCATTTTTAAACATTTGTCAGTTATACCCTATAACTACAATATGGTTTAGTTTGCATAGGGTAAAGACTATTCTTTCAAGTTTTTAATTAATATATAATATAATTGTGTTTTGAGAGTTTATTGCCATAGCCTTTACCTGGCCCAAGAGACATACATAAAAGCTTTACCTGTATCATAAGGTCTCAGTCTTTGTTCTTGTTCTCTCTCTCTCTCCTTTTTCTTTTCTTTCTTTCTTTTTTTTTTTTTTTTTTTTTTGAGACAGGGTCTGGCTATGCAGTTCAGGCTGGCCTTGAGCTCACTTTGTAGCCAGGCTGAACTCCCAAGGATCCTCCTACCTCCTCAGGATTACAGGTGTGTGCCACCATGCCCAACTGATACATTTTCTTTCCTTTTTGAGGGGGCAGAACCGGGGATTGAACTCAGGCCTTTGCGCTTGGGAGGGAAGCGCTTGTTCTACTGAGCCATCTCCCTGGCCCCCCATTTTCTTTATATGCTAACAGATATGTGTCTGTAGTCTATTGGCAGTTGAAGAAAGCATAGCTATAATATAGTATTTTTTTTGCTCCTTGCATCCTCAAAGTTTAATTTAGGTTGAAAGAACATACCAACTAGTAATAAGATATGGAATCAAAGGTGGCGATCATTCATACTTCAATTTACCTTAAGCACAATGGAAATTTTAGGGGTAGGAATTAGCAGCTTTATTTAAAAGAAGAAAAAGAACAACAACTGGGTGTGGTGGCACAACCTGCAATCCTAGCACTCTGCAAAACTGAGGAAGGAGAATCAAAACTTTAAACCCAGTTGGGTCACTTAACAAGAGTCCATCAAAAAATAAAAGCATTAAAGATTTAGCTGAGTTCAAAAGTCTTGAGTTCAATTCCCCAGTACAACAAAAACAAACCAAAACAAAAAATCTTGTCGCTTAAAACTAGTGAAAGCCTTACTTTTGTTTTTAAGCAATTATGACTTGATAAATACAAATATTTTCATTTAAGAAATCTTTTCTTTCTCTTAATGAGAAAACATGGTATGGTAATCAAAGGTAAGTTTTAGCTGACTGCTGTTTAAACAATGTAGATGGAAGGTATTCATGATATACTGAAACATCTGTTGCTGTTGTATGATTCTTTAATGGAAAGTTGAAGATAAGAAATTATGTGAAACTATATATATGCATGTATATACACACATATTTTATGTATTATGAATGATTAGATTCTAAACTTACATTTGCTAAATGGAAAAAATAGTGATTTTAATAGAAAGTTGCCAACTTCAGAGTTTAAAAAATTTGTTCTCAAACCTGAGAATATATCAGAACCACCTGAGTAGATTGTTAAGTCAAAGAATGCTGAGCTCCATTTCCACTGAGTTTATTATTAATATCAGAAACGGAGCTGAAGAACTTCATGTGTTTTTCTGATTAGTTCCCACTTAATGGTGATGTTGTTCATTGTTCCAGGAACTATTGATACATTTAAAAATAAGTGACTCCTATCCTAAATTGCTATACCACATATAATAATAGATGGATGTAAAATTCTACATATGAATGGATGCTTTAATGTTTTTTGTAACCATGATTACATAAAGTTATTTGACTTTTAACACAGTTTCATTCAATATGTTTTTTTTTTTTTTTTTTTTGAAGGATGAAACACTAGTGCATTGTAGTCTAAATGAGCTAGAAGATGCAGCACTTACTTTTCCAGTCCTTTTCCAAGATGTCATATATCAGGTAATTAAATAATTTTTAACTTGTTTTTTGGCCTCTTAGGTCACATTTTAAGAAAAAAAAAACTTTAATGTGATGTTCATTATGTTTGTCTATAATTTCCTGATGGATTTCATCAGTCTTTGTTAACACAAAGTAGCATTCATGCTAGACAATTACATGAAATATTAATTTGTTAACAAAAAGAACACTAACTTTTCTTACACAGTGATATCTGCTAGTTTTGTAATCTGTTTGCCAGCAGGTGGAGGCAGAGCACTGACATAGATCCTTAAGAGGAGCATGTTATGACACCTGATGGTGTTGTCTCCCCCACCCCATCCCAATGTAATTAATATGAAGAAAATTCATTCCTTGTTGGTCTGTTTAATTTCTCATAGCAATATTATCTGTAAAATCCTAGCTTAATAGTCATACTTTATATTAATCACAAAAGTCAAGGATATTCTACTAGTTACTGCTTTACCTAGAGTTTGGTATTTCTGTCATTTGTGTGATGGGCAGGTAACCATGCAGAATATGTGTGTTGGCCATTTTTTTAAAGATCTCTGTCTTAAGATTATCTTAAGTGAAAAGTACTTTTCCGTGTCAGCTGTTATTGATTAGCATTATATTTATATGTACCAAGATTGGGGAAGGGTCAAAAAAGTTTTTGGTTTATCACAGGGAAGCCAACCTCACAATTAACTATGTAGACCCACAAAGCATTTACCGTGTGGATAACGAAAAGGTTTTATGGTTGTTATGTGCTGTTTGTAGGCAGTTAGAATGTGGTTATAGTTTTCTTGGCAGATAATAGTTGGTGTCTCTCTGGAATTATAAAATATATTTTATGCTTCAGGGGTACTTACTAAATTTGTCTAGTAATGAGTCAAAAGTATTTTAGCAGTAATTATCAGTTCTAATTTAATGTAGATAGGGATTAAAAGCATGATAATATCTGAACCCTACACTCCCCTTTTATGTACACTAATTTTAGTTATTATAATCAGGATAGGGAAAACATACATAAAGGATTTTAAAGGTTTCGGTTTTTCCTTTTAGCTGGTTATTACTTTAAGGCAGTTTTTTGTTGTTGTTGTTGTTAATAAGACATTCTTTACTAAATAGATTATTATTATTGTTTATTGCCCATCAGTAAACAAATTGCCATTTTTGGAAAATATAAGCAATATAGTAATAACTTAGTTTTGACTGTTAGCTCAGTAACCTGGCTGATGTTTTGGTGTTGTTTATTTATTTTCAAGGTAGTGTTTGAAAATAGTGGCTTTAGGGCTTTGAGTTTGGAAAGGAAGCTACTTGAAAACTATAGATAAATATTGATTTGGAGATGATTTCTTAAGCTTCCAAATTTGAAAATAAGTTACTTCAGATGGTTTTGAGTCTAATTGTTAATAGTGAAATAAGAAATCTGGAAGTTAGGGCCATAAAATTGAATCCTTTTTTCATATTATCCCCAGTATTTCTGCTTTTACTCTTTATCTTTTTAAAAGTTCTTATTATGTTAATGTGGATCTGGTAGTTGTCTTATTTTGAAAAGACTTATAGCAGTACATATTGACTAATACTTCACTATATCTACCTCTGGAATTGTAAGAATTCTGTATTCTCTATTCTGAAACTGAAAAAGAAATTATCTAAACCATAATGACCAGAGAGTTTGAATCTTAGAAGCTATAGAGGTGGTTCTGCTTTTTGTTTTTTGAGGTGGTTCTGTTTTAATCTATGATTTATTATTTAATAAATCATATTATTTAATCTATGATTTATTATTTACTACATCAGGGATAGACTTTAGTTCTCTTTCAGTAAATTTTTGAGTATGTCCATAGTTAACATTGAATATATTCCCTTGGATTTCTGGTTTTGGCATAGCCAGACATTCAATGCTTTTTAAAAGACAAAAATTACTGAAGAACTCTGGGTTAGGGCTCCCCTAGTTTTTCAGACCAGCAAGCTCCCTTTAAACAGGGAATGATGTCTTTTAAACTTTCAGTGGTGTTGTCTCCATCTACTGGCAAAGAAGAAATATACACAAGGGTCTGTGATGATCTAAGAGATTTTGGAGAAACCACATAATTAGGTAAGATGTAACTTAACATATTTAACCACTGTACTGTAATGTGGCCGACTTGAAGATAGAAGCCTGTAAAATACTGTATATACTCTTCTATTTTAAAAATTGGAGGTAAAATTTACATAACAAAATTAACTATTTCAGTGAATACATATTAAATATCAGTCAGTTCCATAGTATTATATTGTCTCTTCTCAACCTATGCCCCTTTCTTTTCCACTTAAAGATAGGATCGGATTCTTTATCTGAATGAAGACCAGATGAGACTCACTTTTTGTTGATGTTATTGTTTTTGTAAGGTTGTTATGGTTGACCCATGTCTTAATTTCTTTCATTTCAAAAAATAATTTAAAGGGTAAATTGTGGTACATATATCTTAATCTTCCATACACAAAGTTGGCAGACTTTTGGTACAAAGGGCCGGTTGTAAATATTTTAGGTTTTGCAGGGCAGAGGAGATGGCTCAGTAGAATAAGCGCTTCCCTGGCAAGCCCAAGGGCCTGAGTTCAACACCCAGTTCTGCCAAGAAAAAAAAAAAGAAATTGTTAGTAGATTCTTTTTGGGCCGGGCGTGGTGGCGCATGCCTGTAATCCCAGCACTCGGGAGGCTGAGGCAGGAGGATTGTTGTGAGTTCGAGACCAGCCTGAGCTACAAAGTGAGCTCAAGGCCAGCCTGAACTGCACAATGAGACCCTGTCTCAAAAAAAAAAAAAAAAAAAAAAAAAAAAAAAAAAAATATTTTAGGTTTTGTGGTCTTTGTTGCAGTACTTTTTCTGCCATGATAGCCATAAATCAAAAAGCATGGCTGTGTTCCAGTGAAACTTTATTTATAAAAATGAGTGGAGGGATGGGTTTGACTAGTAGTGCCATAGTTTGCTGACACATGGTCTAATAATTATGAGAGTATATACAGTAAATTTACATTCTAAATGGAAACAAGTAAATGCTCATCAAAATTGTTAACATATATAGAAAATTTTAATTAGGTCCAGAGAAATCTAGTTGTGAGCTTTCCTAGTTATTTCCCCGATCAAAGCTTGAGGGGACTTTGAAGTGGCCACTATTTAAATATTGCCCGTAAAATATTAATATTTGGTATAGTGATACATGCCTGTAATCCCATCACTGGGGAGACTGAGGCAGGAGGATCATTGTGAGGCCAGCCTATACTACAAAGTAAGTTAAAGGCCAGCCTGAAATGTATAGTGAAACCCTGTCTAGGAAAAAAAAAAAGATACTAGATGACTTCATGATACGTGCTCTTTGATTGATAAATAGGAATAAACTTGATTAATGAAAGTGTTAGGAATTTTGAGGAGGTAGAGTATTGAATTCTAAATGTTATATATATGAAGTTAATTTCATTAGGCAATAAAAAATTTAAAAAACATCCATCTCAAAAGTTAGGGGGCTTGGGGCCGGGGAGATAGCTCAGTAGAATAAGCACTTGCTTGGCATAAGGGCTTGAGTTCAATCCCCAGTTCCACTAAGAAAAAAAGGGGGGCAGGGAGATGTCTCAGTAGAATAGGTGCTTCCCTGGCAAGCACAAGGGCCTGAGCTCAATCCTCAGTTCCGCCAAAAAAAAAAGTTAGGGTCCTAGGAGATAGTTCAGTGAAATAAGTGCTTGCCTTACAAGTGCAAGGTCCTGAGTTCAATTGTTGGTACCACCAAAATAAATGTTAATGTTAGCCAGGTATGGTGGTGCACACCTATAATCTCAGCACTTGGGAGGTTGAGACAGGAGGATCCTTGGAAGTTCCAGACCAGCCTAGGCTACAAAGTGAGCTCAAGGCCAGCCTGAACTGCCTAGTGAGACCCTGTCTCACCAAGACAAAAAAACAGGGACAGGGGTTCGATCCCCTGCATAATGTGCCATGCCAGCCCCGCCCCTAGGATGCACTGATACAGTGATTGAGACTGGACATGGTGGCACATGCCTGTAGCCCTAGCACTTGGGAGGCTGAAAATAGGAGGATCACTGAGTCTGATCTGTGTGGTGAGACCATGTAGACCCTATACTAAATACCTAAAATTTAAAAAAAAAAAATGTACTGGGTTGGGAATATAGCTAAGTAGTATATTATCTGCCTGGCAAGCACAAGGTCCTGAGTTCAATTCCAGGTACCTACCCCCCCCCAAAAAAAAAGTTAATGTACTAACGTTGTATGAAGTAAACATTATAGCCTCTTATGGATGTGGTCATTTGAATGAAGAACTTTAAAATAGGGTATGTCAATCACAATGGCAAAATGTATAGATTTTTCTCGGAATTGGTGTTTTGTTTAACTAGTTTTTTTTCCTGAAAATTGTTTTATAAGTAGTTATTGGGAAAGCATTTATTCATAAATGGTAAAAATGCATTTGGTATCTGGAAAAACAAGTGCATGATCACTTCTATGATGCACATGTTAAATCTGTATATTTAGTTTATATTGACACATTTTCAGGAAATCCATCTCATGGTGTTACTCAGTTAAGAGGTCTCCACTGTATTTAGTTTCTGTTCCTGCAGATCCACCAATTCAAGACTGTAGGTCATCTCACTCCCTCTTCCATCCAGAAGATGACTTCTATCCACAAGCAGGACTGAATCAAAAGACATTTTTCACTTAGCTCTTGAGCTGAAACACCTCCTCAATGACCTTCCTCTGTCTCCATCAAGAACTGGAGCTCAATTTTTTGAAGATGTAATAGAGCTACTCAGCCCAAACGTGGCTGTTTGAAGACAAAAAGAAGATACCTCATATGTTTCACCACAGTGCAGCCAAACGTAACTGTGTTGTCCAACTCCTCAATTCTGTAAAGTATGGCAGGGGAATCTGAGTTTTTGATTGTTCACCAATAAGACTAGCCAGTCAGTGGCTTTCTGAAGATCAGTAAAATCAACAGACTTTGGGTCAGCTGTCCAGAAATCAGATTGTGGTAAGCACTTAAGGAGAGAGATAGGATCTTGTAGGGAGCTGCTTACACAGGATGCTTTGTTTTATTGATAAAGGTTCCTTTTATGGGAAAAGCTGGGGAGTGGGAGGTGGGTAGAATGCTCCATCATTAGCAGAGTTCATCCTCTTCCTGTTACTTTAGTTTGTCTTTTGGAAATTTTATAGCTTAGGATAAGTTTTGCACCACAAAATAAGAATTAGAGTGTCAGTGGCTTCTGTCTTTGTTATACACTTTCCTAGAAAAGTTAACTTACTTGCTCCAAGAAGAAAATCATTTAAATGAAGATTTTATAATAAAAAGCTAATTACGTTTTCTCATTCCATAAATTCTGACATACTACCATCCAAAAAGCATTTTTAATGGTTGAATTTCATCAGACATAATTTTGTTGTACAAAAGTAATATATGTTGTATGTTTATGCCTTATAAATAACATTTGGAGTCATAGATAAATATTGAGGACAAGTTTAATTAGTAGAGAACAATATTTTGATAATTACAAATAACACTTAAAATGCTACAGAGTCCTTTTATTTTTCATTCTTATTAGTATAGCTAATTTTTAGATTTCAAAAAGAGAGATACAGATTAACTTACAGTTCTATTCTTCACACACACACACAAAAAATTATTTCAGTTGGAATTCCTCCTTTTAAAACATGTTTTTCAAAATTACCAGTTCATTAAAAAAATAAACTATGTGGAATATTCTTGTTTAATAACCAAAAATATATTTAAGAGGTAACAGTTTCTTAATAAATAGTAGGTTTCATTCTCTTTGAACCTTAGAGTTTTAAGGATGTTTTTATATCACCAAAATGTTCTTTGACTTTAAATATCAAAACTATTAGCATAGACAAATCAGAGGTTTGTGTGTACTCATGTAAGCATATGTAGAAATGGCCAGTTCTACTTGATTGAACATTATGCTTCATCAAAAAATTGTGATGTCATCTATATTAATAAATTAAGCTTAACATCGTGCAACTTGAATTCTTTAAATAGATTTCCCTTCTGTTGCCTTTCCCCTCCATTTTAGAGACAGGTTCTTACTATGCAGTCTAGATTGACCTTGTTTTCAACTTCATAGCTCTAGCCTGGTCCCAAACTTTGATCCTACTGCCTTAGTCTCCTATTTGGTAAGAGTACAGGCCTGTACCACTCCCCCCCCCCCAAGAAAAAGAATAAGCCCCTTTCAAATGAGGTCCATTTAATAAGAGTTAAAATTTTACATGAATTTTATTTTTATTGATTTTAATGTGTTAGTATTAATCTATTTGTCCCTAGATTCATCCACCTACATATACTGTCCCCATACCTATAATTAATCCTAGCACTCAGTAAGGACAAGGCAAGAGACTGTAAGTTTGAACCTAGTCTGGGCAACCTAATAAGACTCTGTATCAAAACTAGGGTTATAATTCATTGGGAAGGTTGTGGGATAAGCCCACAAAATAAAACAACACCTGTCCCAAGCATCCATCAACCTCTTACCAGAACTTTATGAAACCAAATTATGTGTAAAGCAACTCATTGCACTATGACAGTGAAGCCTCTATGGGCTACCTGAAGAAACTTTCTTGGAGGAGGTTGGGTTTTGTAACTATGCTCTGATACTGATGTTAAGAAAATTCTAATTGGCAAAACTATCAACTGAAAAGTCATTACCTTCCCTCTTCCAAAAGAGTAGATTACAGTAATATGTTAGCTCACAAATTTATTTTGTTCTCCAGTTTTGGAAGATGGCCACATTTCTCCTTGTGTAGGGAAGATGGCCTTGGTCATGTTTATTACCTGATGCACAGAGTTTGCTAACAAAAAAAAATTTTGCAAGACACTTCTGTTTGTGAACCAATTTGTTTACAAACAAAAACATTCATGAACCAAGGTGCTGTGTAGGTGTAGGACCTCTTGGAATTGAGGTTGTCCGGTTCTGCTCCATATAATTATACTCATTATAACTGTGCTTCTTACTGGTTACCTTTAAAATGGGATGGATAATAATAGTAACTAATAGCTATTGGCACTTTAAATATGCTAGGTACTATTCCAAATGCTTTGTATATATTATTTCTCACAATGGTACTGTGAGGTAGATATTATATTCCTTTTGTGTTTAAGAAAACTAAAATGTACAGAAGGCTCAAACAATTGAGCCATTTATATACCTATTATGTTCTAGATGCAGGTAACATTTCATTTATAATCCTCAGCTCTGTGTATTTGCTTTGCCTTAATTCTTTCTAATTAAATTTTAACATTCATCATCTTTTTGTTTGAGGGTAAAAGGTCTCTCTGTGTAGTCTTAAGTAAGCCTTAAGCTTCTTATGTAGCCCATGCTGGCCTCAAACTTACACACTTCCTCCTCCTATGTGTTGCCTGTCTCCCATGTGTCCCTGTTGTCCCTGCTATGCCCACCCCATGATTGAACCCATGGCCCTGTACATGCTAAGCATGCACTCTACCTCTAGCTATATCACCAGTCCTTGAAGTTACCATTTTTAAAACCTGTTACTTAAATTACATATTCACCAAGTTCAAAGCATAGAGAGAATCAATGAGGTTTCTTTGTTAGTGTTGGAAACATTATCAGAGCTTTAAAATTAATTTAGAAATATTTTTCTTATAGAATCACATGTAAAGTATTTTTTCTAAGTTTTTGCATAGTTTGAAACTTTATCATTGGGGCCAGGGAGATAGCTCAGTAGAATAATGCCGAGTTCAATCCCTGGTACTGCAAAAATAAAAAAAAGAGAGAAAAGAAAAGAAACTTTATCATTGAGCAGGGTATTTATTTGTTTGTTTGTTTGTTTGTTTGTTTGCCAACTCAGCCCACCCTGAGGGTGGGGCTGGTGTGGTGTGTGGTGCTGAGGATAGAACTGTGGTCCCCTTTACCTGCCTAAGCTTGCTAAGCAAGTGCTTTAGACTGCTAAGCTATTTCTCTAGCCCTGAGTAGCACATTTTTATTTTGGATCTTTTTTATTATGATATAGATAATACTGTTAATGCTTTATATAAACATTTAGGAAATTCACCAAAGAAAGTAGGAGCTGTCAGATATTCAAGTAATGCTAATGTAATGTAGTGTGTGTGTGTGTGTGTGTGTGTGTGTGTGTGTGTGTGTGTGTGTAGTGTTTTTTGTTTTGTCTTTTGAGATAGAGTTTTGCTATGTAATGCAGACTGGCCTTGAAATCACTATAATCACTATGTAGCACAGGCTGGCCCTGAATTTGCTGTGATCTTTCCGCCTCAGCCTCCTGAGTGCTGAGATTACAAATGCATACCACTCACCTAACTCCCATTGTTTCTGTATAAGATTAAAATTTCAGTAGCACAACAGGTTATATAAAACTAGCTTTTACCGATATTTTCCAGATATGACTGATCAATTCTTTTAAAGTTTGGCATAAGGACTGAGGATGTCATGCAGTGGTGACATGTAGAATAGGTTCAAACCCTAATACTGCAGGAGAGAAAATAAAAAATTTCCCACAATAAACATATTCATGTGTTCCTATCTTATAATAGTAGCCAGATTTGTATTCATATGCCATGATTGTGTCTTATTATAGCATTAAGGCTTTTTTTTTTTTTTAATGACAAAATCTTGCTGTGTAGTCTAGGCTGGCCTTGAACTCACTTAAGTAGCCCAGACTGGCCTTGAACTCTCAATTCTGCCCCCTTGCTGGGGTTACAGGCATACACCACTATTTTAAACTTCTGACTTACTTTTCAAAATATATTTAGTTTATTGAGACACAGGGATGGTACATGCCTCTAATCCCAGCACTCAGGACCCTGAGGCAAGAGGGTTACTGCAAGTTGAAAGCCACCCTGGGGAAAAAAGAAAGAAAGTCACCCTGAACTACAGAACAGTGAGACCATGTCTCAGTAAACCAAAACCAACAAAACCAAAAAAATTGAGTTTATTTTGTCCAAAATATTTGGTTTATTGTGAAAAATTTTAAACTTTATAGAAGTTATTATAATTTTAAATTAATGTATATTACAGTGAAATGAATCTTTCAGTCTGTAAGAATCGTAAGTTTACAGGATGGTAGAAAATGGAAAGTAGACTCAATACAAGAGTGAGTGTAAGTTAGAAGAAAAATGGAGATATAGGCATTGGTGGAATAGATTGTAAAGCATTTAGTGGTATACCTGTGTATACATCCATATGTTTGTGACTGAATAAGTAATTACAATCTCAAGAATGAAACTGTATTATGCATACTTTTATTTGTTTATACTGGACATTATTTAATGCTTCTTGACTGGTATAATATTTCTGTTCAGGCATAATATATTGAATGACTCAGACTCTTCTGGTCTTGTATCTTCATCTGTATTTGTGTTTCTGAGAGTTGGCTTTGTGTCACATGGCAGAGCCCCATATGGCCCTATCCTCCAGACTATTCATTATTATCTTGTTGTACTTTTTTTTTTTTTTAATGACCACTGAAGTCTCTTGTGAAACACCTTTATGTTAAAATAGTGAATCTGGGGGTAGGAACTCTTATAGTCAACAATTACTCTTTTTGTTTTTAAGTGTTTACTCTTGGAATATGTTCCTTCATCTTCAGTGTCACCTTTCCTTTCTAGGAAACATGTAAATTTCAAGACATGTCTTAGAAATGTAGCTTAGTTTTAGTGCAGTTGTCTAGTGTGCACAGGATACTTGGTTTGATCCCTAGCACTGCAGGAAAAAGGGGTGGGTGCTGGGAGAGAGAACAAGTAGATGTTATTTAAATAATAGTAAAAGACTATGTGGTTGCTATACCTTTGACCTAATCTGGAAGTCACCCTTAAAAATTGGAAAATTTTTCTTGATGATAAGCACTGTACCAGTTAATTAAACCCCCAGGCTAAAAGCGTCACTCTTGAACATTGTTCTTTTTATTCTTGGAAAATATAGATTAAATGCATTTTTCTGCAGTGGAAGTGTGTGTAGACAGAAGAAAAACTCCAAATCACAGAGTTCCTTATCTTAGTTTACTATATAGAGCAAGCAAGGATATTAAAAATAAATTCATGAAAAATGATATATTTTTGCTATTATAGATCTGTTTTTAAAGGACCAATAGTAAAAGTGATTTTGCCTGTAAAATGTAATATTACTAAAATCTATCCTTATTTGGGTTACCAAAAAAATATGGTATGTTTGGTTTTCAATCAGTGCTGCAAACTATACCAAATATTTTTGAGCAAAATATCAAAATTGGTTAGGAGAGCAACTATTGTTATTTTTTTCATATCTCTTCTTAGAATATGATGGATACTGAGAATTTGGTTATTTTTATTTGTTAGAGAGAGAACAAGTAGTTTATTTTGTGGGTCTTTTTGGTACCTGAATTCAAACTCAGAACCTTGTACTTATGAGGAAGGTACTGTGCCACTGAGCTATATCTCTGGCCTGTTGACTTTGTTTTTGATTTTTCATAGAATTAAGATAAATGCCTAATCAGTGATATTAAAAATAAATCCAGCCTACATAAGTAGTCATCATTCAAAATGTGCCTTCTAGGGCTGGGGAGATAGCTCAGTGGCTTACGTGCCTGCCTGGTCCTGAGTTCAATCTCCAGTACCCTCCCACCAAAAAAAAGTGCCTCCTACAAGTGTTCAGTTAAGATCAGTAGTGTACTTGTATAGTCATGTAGGTTTGCTTGTCTCTTTTGTATTGCCTAATTTCAAGTAGTTGTGTTTCACTTGATTTTCTTCAGATGTCTGCTCTATATTTGGCATTGTCTTATGTCTCTTGGTCTTCATGAATTATAAAAATGAGTATTGCATTGTTCCTGCTTCTACAAGTCTTCTACACACTTTCCCTGTTCAGCTTTAAAACATTCCCAGAAATGGGATTTTAGTCATAGAAACACTTTTGTGTGGCTGCTACAATTAAACTCTGCTAAGCATAAATTTGATATGTAGCTACCACATGTTTTCCTCCCTTTTAAGTCAGAATCCATTACATCTGGAAATTCCTATTATTCATAATATTTGAAGTTAATAATCACAGTAGAATTTTTCTTTTAATAAAATTTTATTAAAAATGAATAAAGAAGCCAAAATATTTGATAAATTTTTTGGTAGTTGCTCATGGCTTATGTTTTTTTGAATTCTGCAGTCTATAACAATATTATTAAATGTTATGGGGCAATACGATAACATATAAAGCAGTTCTTGGCATATTGTAGCCTTATCTGATATTGACCAGTAGGTTTTGAGAACTGGCTTGACTTTCTTTTTTTGAAACAGGGTCTCACTACGTGGTTCAGGTTGGCCTTTACCTCACTTTGTAGCCCAGGCTGGTCTGGAACTTAGAGGGGTCCTCCTACCTCAGCTTTCCAAGTGCTGGGATTACAGGCACATGCCACCATGCCTGGTTGAATATTAAATATTTTTAATCTCAGGGCCAGGGAGATGGCTCAGTGGAATAAGCGCTTCTCTGGTAAGGGCCTGAGTTCAATCACCGGTTCCACCAAAACAAAAAACAAAAAAGTTTTAATCTCAACCTTATAATGCTAATTTAGGTGTTACATATTAAGTATTAAATGTAAGAAAGAAAATGTAGAAGACTGTTGAAAAATTGTGGATTTTAAACCCATAATCCAGGGTTCTTATTGAATATTTTTACCTTAATAGAAATTTAAAATAAGTGTAATGTAGCAGATGATTATTAAAAATAAATTCTAAGTGTTTATTGAGGAAGGTCATTGAATCAGGTCAGCGAGAGGTGACACACAGCCTGCCTAATAATTGGATGGATGCTACCTGGCTGGAAGATGGAGGTGATTGGTGGATCAAAATCTCAGTGGGAAACCTATTATGTTTAGTTTAAATACTTATTAAAATTACATTTCAGTGAAGTATTGTATGCTTTTATTTAACTATTAAAAGTGGCATGATCACCAGTGATTGTTATTATCATCCTATTAAAAGTTTGTTTTATGTAACTTATATGTCAATTTGATTTGTGGTACTTAGTAAACATTTCTGTTTCATGAAAATACCAAGTTTAAAATTATACCCAAACTTAAAGCACAACACACCTTAAAATAAGTGGTTTCCATTTATGTTTATTTGCTAAAAACTATCTTGATATTTTTTCAGGTTTATGTGAGATTAAGACCATTCTTCAGGGAATTCCTGGAGCGCATGTCTCAGATGTATGAGGTAATTATGCTTAAGCTGTTCATACAGTGGCCATATTTAGTTCATCTGTAATGATTACTTAAAAAAATGATTACTTCTTTTCCTCTTCAATTTGTAGATCATTCTTTTTACTGCTTCTAAGAAGGTATATGCAGACAAGTTATTGAACATACTAGACCCTAAAAAGCAACTGGTCAGGTAAATTTAAGAATTTAACTACAAGTATCTGTCACTGATTTATGAAATTATGATGATTCTGTTTAAATTTAATGACCATTTTTAGTTGGCTGCATATATATTTACTGTTTTGGATATTGAAAATAAGTAATTTTTTTCTTTTTTTGGTGGAACCAGGAATTAAACTCAGGCCCTTGCATTTGCCAGGGAGGCGCTTATTCCACTGAGCCATCTCCTCGGCCCTAAAAATAAGTGAATTTTTAAGCCCCAAACTCTGAAAAGAATTCCTAATTCAGTGAAGTAACTTGGGCCGGGGAGATGGCTCAGTGGAATAAGCGCTTCCCTGGCAAGCACAAGGGCCTGAGTTCAATTCCCAGTTACACACAGAAAAAAAAGATTAAAAAATAATTTTTAAAAAAAATAACTTGTTTAAAGAGACAGCCTTTAAAAGCATGCAAGATCAATTTTTTTTTTTTTTTTTTTTTTTTTTTTTTTA
>PVKA01000660.1:113397-127588 GCA_004027165.1 Ctenomys sociabilis | reverse complement strand
CTCTATTGATATCAGATCACTCCTAGATTGCTTATAATAGTTAATACAACATAGATGATACATAAATAATTATTGGGCTGTATTGTGTAGGGATTAATCACAAGGAAAAGAGTCTGCTGGGGCCAGCGAGATAGCTCAGTGGACTAAAACACCTTCTTAGGCAAGGGCAGGGACCATGGTTTGATCTCAGCACCACGTGCCACACCAGCCCTACCCCCAGGGCAGGCTGAGCTGGCCAGAGTCCAGGCATAGTGGCACATGCCTGTAATCCTGGCGCTTGGGAGGCTGAAAGCAGGAGGATCACAAGTCCAAGCTGTGTAGTAAGACCCTGCAACAACCAAATACATTTTTTTAATGCAGTTTTCTCCCAAAATAAGCTTATAATGTTATTAAAATAAAATCTTTGACATTATGTGACTTTTTTAAAAAACTGTCTTTTTCTCACAGAATGAAGATGTCCGACCTCACATCAGAGACAGATTTCGCTTGCATGATTTGCTGCCCCCAGATTAAAAGACTTACCAAAACACTGAAGGGGGAGAGAATGCAGGACCCTTTTGGACTAAGACAAAAGCATTGCCATTACTGTTGAAATTTTGCATTTTTGTACCCTGTCTTGCTTTTCTTATCTTTGGTGCCCAATAATAATCAAGGGTTACAGAAAGAGACTTTATCTCAGATTGCATACATACAGTAGGTAGGCTAAAACAGAAGAGTCTTTAGAACTAGTGCAACTCCAGTGAAATTTTTTTATGTACAGAACATCTGCAGTTTATAAAGAATTCTGTTTCTGCCACCAGCAGTTTGACCTGTAGTTACACAGGATTTTATGATAATAACAGAGATGAAAATGGACTTTTATTTTCTCTCTGTTTGGTGCTCTAAGTGGGTTTGTAGCCACTTTTCTGTTACTTTACAATTCTCGTTTCAACAGGAATGGCCAGTAAAAGTTGTTTTATTTTTCCTGTTAAGGTTTATAACCTTTTTACATTTTTGACCTGTATTAGATTAGAAGTTCATTATGCATTCCTTTTAGTTGAGGCGCTTCATAGTTTTCTGGAAATAGTCAGTTTTTAGGTTTTTTTATTATACGTTTGAATGGCCGTTTTCCTGCTTTGTCTGCCTGCATATTGTATATTTGTTTAAAAATATTCTCTACTTTTAGTCCATGTAAGTTTCATTTAGAAAGACATGCATTTATATTTTGTTTCTGTAATATTCTACTGTAGGTGAAATCTTTTCAAAAATCAAGAGACTGGGTAGATAAGAATATATGAATGACTAATATTCAAAAGATTTAAACCATTGTGATGGTGTGTATTCCCAAATGGTAATATCTTGCAATGGCACACAGATTTAATGGATAAAGGTATACCTCAGACTTCATTGTGCTCACCAATCTTTGAGGAGAACGAGTTTAGTCACCTGTTGGGCTTGATTTAGGTATTGCTGCCTTTGGTTTTCTCCAGGAATGAAGTATTCAGCACAGTGATTCAGTATTTCTACTTTGCATGGGCTGGTAGTATGTACCTCTGTTATGCTCTCAGTTACAATCAACTTAAAACTCTGTGTAACAGCTTGGTACCTAACAGTAGCTATGCATAACCCTGTGGCACAGTACACTCCCAAGCCACCGATGCAGTTCATGTGCTCTCATAGTGGTTTTCTATGCTATATGAAAATGGTCTTCAAGCCTTGGTTCTCTAATGCAGCTACCACAAGAGGTTGATATTTTTATAGTGGCGTGTAATCTTTTCGTGAGGCTTTTTATGGAAGGTAGAATTTGTAAAAGTATGCTTTGCCTCTCAACTGCATTAACATGCCACAGGCTCAGACTGTTTTTGTGTAAAGGATGTCAAAGAACGGCACTTTTTCTAAAGAGAAGTTTGATATTTTGTATGCTTGTTAAGAAAGTACAGTATTGGAAATTAAAGGTGGACAACTGATAATTAAGAAGTATGTCAGTTAATTTTTTATGTATATTACCTGTTTACTTGTACAACTTATTGTACAAATTACATGCAGCTTCATTTTCAAATGAATCCTTAAAATAAGGAAATCTTTTTAGGAAAACATTTAATTTTTGTATTTTTGATTTTAAAGGCATGAGTTATGTCAGTTTTCAGTGTATTAATGAAGATTTTAACTTTTCATCAGGTTGAGTGTTTTCTTACTATATTATCTGTTGTGTATGTAGTTAGCATATTGTGTCACTGAACTGTTTAAAGATCTAGCATGTAGAACAAGCCTGTTTTGTGGAAAATCCTTATTCATTAAAAAATAATCGTGGCAGATTTTCTGCAAAAAAAGCAAAAGAATTTGCAATTCAGAAACTGATTTTTTTTTTTTTTTAATTTAAAGGAAGGTATTTTGCTTGCAGGAAAAATACTACAGATTCATTTTAATGAGAATCTTTGAAATGTATTTATCTTTAGGGCATCTGGGCATCTTTATGCTGTTTGTCATGTCTTTCTTGAAATAAAATGTACATACGTTACCTTTACATATGCTCTTGCTCAAAATTGTGAACCTAGTTACATTTACTCCTTGTTCCCTTCCTTTTTATGCTCAAACAGCAAAACCTGTATAAAATCTGAACTTTCAGCATGCATCATATTTGCTGAAAGTTTTCTTAATTAAGTAAGAATCTCAAAGGACCTTCCCATAACTTAGAGGGAAATACAAGCACCTAATATCTGTGCCACTTTAATAATAAAAAAGCAACTTTTAAATAAATCATCTTTTATTAATGGTAAGGTTGTTTTAAGCCCCATACCAAGACAGTTCCTTAAAGTGAAAAATGAAACAATATAAGGTTCTGTAAATAAAGGAAACTATATAGCCTGAGAAAATTTTCAAAACTAAATTTAATACTCTATATTTTTCCCATTAGATTTGGGTAATTTTTAAATTATTAATATAAAAATAAATTATAAAGAAAAAATTTAGTCAGCTTCCTTCTACTTAGTGTTTTATCTTCCCACTGCCTCTTTTGATGTTGAACACTTCCACTTAATTGGAGGTGTATTTTTTTTTCATTTGAGATGCACCCAGCCTGTCAGCTCACACAGGAAATGTGAAGCCAAAAAACTAACTATAATAAATGCAGGAAAGATGGATCCATAATGAAACCCAGCAAAAGTTACACGTATACACAAACAACTCTGAAGGACATAGTCACTTTGTGCTATGTCTAGTGCTGTCTGGCTTTTAATACATTCTTCTGCTTGTATCATTATTAGAAAGGATGTTTCAATCAGATTTTTAATTTCATGTAATATATGTAGCCGTAGATTTATCACCATATTTCTCCTTGAGTCCTAAAATAGAATGAGACTTCATAAACATAAATTGTTTTATATTAGCTAGTATGTATATTTATTTACCCAATGGCTTTATCTGTTTCCCAAAATTGATTTGGGATTTGTTCAGAGTATTGTGTAACATCTATAAATGGCTATTTTCTTATAACTGTCAGTGAAATGGATGTGTACATTGTTTTTTAATATATATATATATATATATATTTCTCTGGGTTTTTGGTTTTTTTGGGGGGTTAACAGAATTTTTTTAAATTATCTTTGGCCAATGACTTTCAGCTATATATTTCATTCAGCGTTCTAAAGAAGTTCATTTCTCATTGTTTTGTTGTCAACTTGCCTGAAAAAGAGACTTCATCTCATCATTGAAGAAGAACATTTCATTATTACTACAAATCTTTCAGCGAGCACAGAATTCTTCATAAAGACCAGGTCTCTTCCATTTATGTACTGAGTCAGTACATAAAATCTGAAACGTAAAGGACACTGATGCCTTCGTTTGTTTGAACTAATATGATGGTGTTGTATCTGACATCATTAGCTAGTTAAGTTTTTCTGACTTCTCTTTGTCTTTCTAGGTATTTATTTGTTATCTTTTAATCTCCTGTATCTAAATTAGTTAATAGTTACCCACTGAATAACTATGCCAAGCAACTAGAAAAGAATGATTTCCCCTTATAGGGGAATAGTGGACTGGGAACAAAAATGTATGGGCCAGGAGGTCTTGAGTCGACATTCACTCACGTTCTTCTTCTCATGAACTGTATTTCACTTTAGTATTTTTTTAGTGCCAATGTAATTGAGTATGTCATTACTTTTCATGCCTTCCTTTGAGTTGAAAGCTTGCTCAGAATTTGTACAAAATTTGTTAATACAATTTTAGAATAAGAACAAAACTATCTTTTTTTTTTTTTTTAACCACAAAACTATCGTACTTAGATGCTACTCAAATTATTATTGGAGTCTATGTCTCACTAAGAAGGACATATTTTTATGAAATGAGTATGCCTTGAAATTAATTTCTGAGAGCAAGAGTTCTTTGTTTTTGTTCTTTTTTGTTTGTTTGGTTGGTTTTTTTGGTGGTACCAGGGATTGAACTCAGGACCTTGCGCTTGGCAGGCAGGTGTTTATTCTAGTGAGCTATTTCCCCTAAGATTTTTTTCTAAAGGGGGATAAGAGTGCAACAGTTTATACTAGTTAATGATACTGATATTAGTATTCTAAGATACATCAGTGGGGCCATAGAGATGGCTCAGTGGAATAAGCGCTTCCCTGGCAAGTGCAAGGGTCTGAGTTCAATCCCCAGTTCCGCAAAAAAAAAAAAAGATACATCAGTGGGTCCCAAACCTGTTAAAATTACTCTGAAAAGCTTTTAAGGTATAAATTCCTGAAACTTACCACTTGAAAATTTTCATTGTATCTAGAGGGGACCTGCGAGTTCTGTGTGAAAACAGCTTCTGGTGATACTAATAATCAGCTTTCTGAAGTACTGTTTTAATAATGTCACAGTGATTTAAGAGTAGGCAACCAAAATGAAAATTTACCAGATCTCTGATTAGTTATGTCCCCCTTTTATTCTTTAACAACAACAACAAAAAAAAAAAAACTGGGACCAGAATTTAAGATACATGGAAGAATAATAAGCTTGAGACCGCTGCTCATTATCATTTTTGTCTTTCATACTTTTTTAAAAGCTTGCATTTCTAGTACTTGGATAGTTAATCATATATATACACAGCTGAAGGACATGTCCCTGAATGAGACATATATATATATATATATATATATATATATACACACATACATATATATATATATAATATACTGTAAAATACTTGACTATTTTTTTATTTTATAAATCTTTGTAGAAATGAGAAATGAAATTATTCTTTTTTTTTAAATGGGATTTTTTCAAGGCAGTGTCCTTTGGCATTAAGGTAGAGGGGAGCCAATATTCTCTCTGCCTGTTTCCACAAGAATCAGTATAAAGTTATGGACATTTGAAAATCTCAATTTAATTTCTACTTATTTACTATGCAGAGTAGCTGTGAGCAAGTAATGTAGATTTAGTTTTCTCATCTTCAAATGCCCTGATCACCCTACCTCACAGGGTTGTTGTGGGGATAAATAAAACTTTTATGGAAGCACTTTTCTTTGATGATATTTATCAGCCATCAGAAACAATATAATTTCTAACAACTTACATTTGTATAGTGGTTTTTTTTTTTTTGGTTATAAGTTTTTTTACATCTCTTCTAATATTAATCTTCAAGACACTTGTAGGAATTACACAGTGTGGAGTCAGATTAGGAATTCAGTCAAGAAACTGGCTCAGAGAGGGCTGTGATCCAAGGCCATGCAGCCATTCTGAGACCTGAATTCTATTGTCACTACAACATGCTGTTTCCCCATGCCTTGGCATTCCTTCTGGGTTTTGAGACAAGGTCTCCCTGCAGTTCAGTCTGGTGATCCACCCACCTGGGCTTTCTGAGTGCTGCGGTTACAGGTATGTGTCATCACACCTAGCGCCTTGAAATTCTTAGGATGTTTATAAAATACAAAGCTTTCTCAAGTTTGTAAATTAACTTGTCTCACGAAGTGTTAGTATATAAAAGATAAATGATGTAGCATGGCATAAATGAGACCTAAGGGGACAATCTAGTTATTGAACTGGAGTAGGGCTAAGGAGATAGCTCTAAGCCCCTTTTTGGCAAGCACAAGGATCCGGTTCAATTCCTGGTACTGCATGCCGTGTCTCCAAGACCAGGCATGGTGATACATGCCTGTAATCCCAGCACAGGGGAAGTTGAGACAGAAGGATCACTATGAGTCTAAGCTGCACAGTGAGACTGCCAAATAAATGTTTTGTTTTTTAATAAAATTTTTCTTAAGGGAGTAAGGGCTGGTGAGATAGCTCAGCAGACTTAGGGCCTGCTTAGGCAATCACAGGGACCTGGACTTGAGCCAGTGACCGATTCTGGGCATGGTGGTGCATACCTGTAATCCCAATGCTGGAGAGGCTGAAAACAAATCACTAGGAGTCACTGCTTAGTGAGACCCTGTACCAAAAACATTTTTTAAAAAATAAATTCCAGCCCCAAGTGAACCTGTTCATTTTATAGACAAAAGAAATTGATCTAGTTTCCAAGATGATAGAGTATAGCCTAGGATCCATGGCCCTATGAGCCAAGATTAAATAGGAGTTGGCTAGCCAGGCATGGTGGCGTATGTCTGTAATCCCAGCACTCGGGAGGCTGAGGCAGGAGGATTGTTGTGAGTTCGAGACCATCCTGAGCTACAAAGTGAGCTTAAGGCCAGCCTGAACTGCATAGTGAGACCCTGTCTCAAAAAAGACTAAATAAATAAATAGTTGGTTTTGTAAAACAAAAGTGGCAAGAATGAATCAGGTTATAATGAGATGAGGAATTCAGATTTGACCTAAAGGCCAACTTGAGCCAATATAACCAGGTATAAGTTGGCTGGAGCCAGGGAGATGGCTCAGTGGAATAAGTGCTTCCCTGGAAAGCACAAGGGTCTGAGTTCAATCCCCAGTTCTGAAAAAAAAAAATTCTACTTCCACCCTGATCTCTGGATGAGACTTACTAACTACTGTAAGCTCAAAGCAATTGGGTGATGGAGTTTGCATATCGTTTAGAAGTAAATGATTGTCCTGGTTCCACCAGAAAAAAATAAAATAAATGATTGTATTTCAAGAAAATAACTGACTTGTAAGTATGATAGTGAAAGTAGCATAAAAAATTAAATTTAAGTCCCTGAGAACAGCCATTTACCAAGTGCTCAAGTCTCTCTAAAGTAGATGCACTAATATTACCTTCCAGGAAAAAAGATTACCTTCCAGAATTAGAAAAAACATACATTTTTTTTCTTTTTGGCGGAACTGGGGATTGAACTCAGACCCTTGGGCTTGCCAGGGAAGCACTTATTCTACTGAGCTATCTCCCTGACCCCAAAAACACACACTTTATACAGTTATAAATTGTAAAGAATATATGAATAGCCAGAATGGAATCAGAGTGCATAGTTTTCTGAAGGTTGACAAGGCAAAAAAGATGAGAAACTATATGAGATGTTAAGGTTTGCAAAGTAGATGTGTCCCCAAGCCTCATGCACTGAGGTGAGGCTTTTTGGGAGAGGATTGGATCATGGACATCGTAATCAGCAGTGGACCACTGTGCCAAGTCATCCATGTGACTGGGAGGTGGAGCCTGGTTGAAGAAAGTGAGTTCCTGCTGCATGGGCTGAAGGGCCATTTACCTCTCAGGTTCTTCCAACCTCCATTTCCAGAGCTGCTTTTTCTCTGTCAACCCCTGAGCTATGTCATTTTGCCCTGGAAGCAGCCAAGGGTCTGAAATGTGAGCCAAAATCTCTGAATTGTGAGTGTTGCATGTGATGTCTTCCCAGCAACAAGAAAGTAAGATGGTTTTAGGAGATAGCTGAAGATGCAGTATACAGTAGGATAAGGGGCATTAAACATCAGAGTTAAGAGCAGTGTTGTGTGCAAAAGCAAATGAAAACTGGCTAAGTTGAGAAGAGCAGTGTTTAGAAAATTGGTGATGAATTGAAAAGCCTTGACTGGCTTTAAGAATAGCTGGGTTTGGTGGCTCATACTTGTAAACTTCCCACTTGAGAGACAGGATCACTTCAACTTCACAATCAGCCTGAGCTACATAGTGAGTACAAGGCCAGCCTTAACTAGATAGACTCTGCTCTTTGGCCCCACCCCCAGGGTAGGCTGAGGCAGTGACTGAGACTGGTTTCGGCGGCACACGCCTGTAATCCCAGCGCTTCGGAGTCTGAAAAACAGGAAGGATCACTACAAGTCCGATCTGTGCAGTGAGACCGTGTGACCCTGTACTATGTATATATGTAACAGGTCACATGAGATTTATCAAGTTAGAAGTCCTTTAGCAATAAATTGAATAAATTAGATTTTATAGTGACTACCATATGCATTATAATATTAAATAGCTATTTGACAATATTTGTTAAAGGTATGAGTAGCCTTCCTAATGACAGAAGTCATTTTGAAAATACTATTTGGGCTGAGGTGCAGTTGAGTGGAACACTTGCCTGGTATATACACAAGGGCCTAGATTTAGTCAAGGGAGGTGCAGATGTTACGTGGGCTTCTCCAGGACTTGCCACCATGACCCACTTCCAATCAGGCTCTGCTTCCTAAGATCTCATTTAGCTATGAACTCATCACTGGACTAATCCACTGACTGTCCCACCTCCAGCACTGAAACCACAAAGCATAACCTATTTTTACATGTGGTAAACCTATTTTACACCAGGCTCCAACTGGCAAAAAAAAAAGAAAAGCTGACATTGCCATCATGCTTACAATCTAGAGGAAGAGGTAGACAGGGTTGGGACAAGGACCATAACAAATGCCTTGAGAATGCTAATGTTCAAGTAGACTATCAGTTGAGAACTGGACAGCCAGGTGTGGTGGTGCATGCCTGTAATCTCAGCACTCAAGGCTGAGGCAGGAAGACTGGAGGATCATTGGGAGTTCCAGATCAGTCAGGACTACAAAGCAAGCTCATGGCCAGCCTGAACTGCGTAGCAAGACCCTGTCTGAAAAGAAAAACCAGAAAGACAGAGCAGTGTAAAGGGAGAGAAGTAAAGCATCATATGTAAAATCACTTTGTTTGCCACATGGAGTGTATCAGTTACTTTTCTTTTATTGCTGGGACAAAATACCCAACACCCCAAATTAAGGACGGAAAGGTTTATTAGCTTACACTGGAGGTTTTCAGGCCATCCTCTGCTGGCTCCAAGGCAGAGTAGCACATCCCAAGGGAAGCCGCTCCTAGCAAGAGAAAACAGCAAAGAGCAAAGGGAGGGGGCAGCAGCTGCCTCTTCTAGCAAGCTCTTTCCCCTCCTTAAATTATGAACAGGCTACCCTGGGGTAGGGTTGTAGAACTCGCACAATGAGAATGTTTACCAGAACCCTGGCTCCCTACTGAGTCACTTAATTAAACTTCTGAAGTTGACACAATATATCAAGTACAATCCATCCCTTGTAAACTTGACAATCTGCACATTTCTTTAAACCAGTTTCCAGATATAAGGACATGCTTATTTTCAACGAGGAGATCGGACTCATAACGGTCCTCCTGTTTACAACCTCCCAAGTGCTGAGATTACAGGCGGGTGCCACCATGCACAGTCTCAATCACCGTCTCAGTGCACCACTGAAGTAGGGTGGCACAGCAGGCCAAGGGATCGAACTCCTGGCCCCGCGTCTGCCTAAGCAGGCACTTTAATCCACTGACTACTTGGCCAGCCCTAGGTGGAAGCTTTCTTAACCTCAGAACTCCTGCATTCTGAATGCATCTAAAAGCAATGTCATAGGGATGATGCCAAGGTCGGCTGCCAGCTACAGCAATGGCTCAGCTTTCTTCTCTCTTGACTGTAGGGGTTGAGTGCCTGGATTGCTCAATACTGACTCTGATTCTGAGGAACAAATTCTCTATGCCACCACCATTTTTGAACCTGGTATGGCCGCTGCCTCCATTCTGGAATATGGTGTTCTGTGGCTTTTCCTCAGAGCAAAGTCCCTCATCCTTGCAGTTCTGAGGCTGCAAAGAGCAAGGACCTGTCTCCTCCTCTGTTGCCCTCAGCACATCTATTCTCTTGTTCCTCCTAAGCAATGGCGATCTCAGCTCTATCTATTGATCACCATAAGAGAAAAATGTAAAGGAATAGCTGCAGGACTAGGCAATCCCTATTGCAGAGTTCCCACGGATTCCATGGTGCAATTGACTGCCCTCAGTTGTCCTTATGAACCACCTGGGCTGGCCAGATGGTGTCCCGATGCCTAATAAGTACTCTTTACAGTGTTGATGTAGAACTCAAATCTCTGCTGGGCAAGGATGTTCTATTTTTTTTTTTTTTAAGGATGTTTTATTTTTAAAGGACCATGTGGGGTCAGAAGTAGAGAAAGCCTGTGCTGACACAGTGACTGGCCAATCCACTGTGGCCTATAACATACCTGCTGGATGGATGGGCTTGAACTACAGTCCTGAGAGCAGCAAGAAGTATACTGAGGCTGTGCCAAGCAGATTGTGTGGAATGGGGGTATTTGAAGGGGAAACTTTTGCCACGAAACCAAAGCTCTCATAGATGAGGTGGTGAAAGCCACTTCCAGGGGCTGCATCACCATCATGGGGGGTGGAAACACTGCTACTTGCTGTGCCAAATGGAACACAGAGGATAAAGTCAGCCATGTTCTTCCTGAAGTGTATGTGCTCAGCAGCCTTTTGTGTTTTCCTGACTGTGGTTCCTGGCACAGCCCCTTTTTGGGCATCTCCATCTTCTTTTTTTTTTTTTTTTTTTTTTTTTTTTTTTTTTTTTTTTTTTTTTTTTTTTTTTTTTTTTTTTTTTTTTTTTTTTTTTTTTTTTTTTTTTTTTTTTTTTTTTTTTTGTCTTTTTTTTGAGACAGGGTCTCACTATGCAGTTCAGGCTGGCCTTAAGCTCACTTTGTAGCTCAGGCTGGTCTCCATCTTCTTTTTAATTGATTCCTCCACCTAGGCGACCCTGAGTAGCCCTCTCCAGAGCAGATGGATGCTCCTACATCCAGTGATCTCGGTGGGAAATTCCAAATGATACAGGGAAACCTCCAAATGACACAGGGAGAAAAACTGATCTCTCAACCTAAAAGGTATCTGGAACAAGTTTGTGTCCTCGAGTTTGTGTCCTCTAAAACTGAAGAATGAATTTTAGGTACAAACAGAGGTTATGAGCAGAATATATTTATTGAGGGAAGGAAACTCCTGTCAGAGAGAGACAGACAGGTCCCAAGTGGGTTGTCCCTCATGGTGATTGATTTAAAAGACTTTTTCTTCTCTATCCTCCTCTACCCTGAAGATAAAAAAAAATTTTTTTTTGCTTTTAGTTAATAATCAGGCCCCTATGTACCATTTTCAGTGGTCTTGTCTACCACAAGGTATGGAAAATAGTCCAACCCTGTGCCGAATGACCTAGCCACATACCGAATCAGTGCCACAAGCCTATCCACTGGCATACATTATCCATTACATAGATGGCATTCTCTTGGCACATGAATCCCCATCCATCTTACATCAACTGTTTATCCAATTAGATGATGCCCTCTGCAATACAGGTCTAGTAATAGCCCCTGAAAATGTACAAACAATGGCACCCTTCTCATATTTGGGACACCTTATTCAACAGAGGCACATTGTGCCCCAAACTGTTCAGATCCAGTTTAGGTATCTTGCAACTCTAAATGATTTTCAGACTCTACTTGGTAACATTAATTGGTTTCACCCAGCTCTTAAGCTAACTACTCATGAGTTAACTCCTCTCTTTGACATTCTCATGGGACTCTCAGCCCCTATGTCTAAAAGAACACTTATACCAGAGGCTAATAGTGCCATACAAAACTATTACTCCCTTTCATGATGCTGTGGCAAGGGCCAGGGAGATAGCTCAGTAGAATAAGCACTTACCTGGCAAGTGCAAGGTCCTGAGTTCAATCCCTGGTACCAAACCAACAAAAAAAAAAAAAAAAAAAAATTCCTGATGCTGTGACAGAACTGATTGCATGTAGATGAACTCGTGTGATTCAGCTCCTTGGTCATGAGGTGCTAAGTATCACTGCTCCCTTTTCTTCAGTTCAGCAAACATAGTTATGGCAGTTTTCATCTTTTGGAAATCTATACTGGTTAACTTCCCTGGTGTTACTGACTGCCATTACACTTCAGATAAATTAATACAATTTGCTTCTCTTACACCCTTTGTCTTCCCTTCAGAAATAAGTTTAGTCCCTATAGCAGGTGGCATTTCCGTCTTCATAGATGGATAAACTTCTGGTCAGAGGGGTATGTAACAACAGCCTTCTCTTCAAGAATATAGGACACAGGTTTCTCTTCTACACAAAAGATGGAATTGCAACCAGTAAAAAAAAAAAAAAAAATGAATTGCAAGCAGTAACAGGGGCATTACAAGATCATAGTGCTTATGTCTATGGTGTAATGTGCCACATTGAAACTGCCACTATATACACTAGTCAAAAAGATCTTTTTCATTTACTCCACACTTTTCAGGTTGTCATGTATTCACATCACATTCCTTGTTGCATTGGTCGTATATGCTGTCATTCTCAATTGCCAGAACCCCTCACTGAAGGAAATGCTAGTATAGAAAGATTGCTGGGTGCTGTGACTGTTACTCCTTCAGATGCTATTCAACAAAGTTCTGCATCTCACGCCACTTGTCATCAATATGCTTCTGCCTCACACAAATAGTTTCATTTGACTCAAGCACAGGCCCAAGAAATTGTGAAACAAAATTCTTCATGTATAAAACACTTACCCTTAACTTCAACCGGAGTCAATCCTCAGGGATTACACTCCAATCATCTGTGGCAGATGGATGTTACACACATTCCTGAATTTGGTTCTTTGTGTTGGATTCATGTTTCGGTGGACACTTCCTTAGGATTCATATTTGCTACAGCCCACATGGGTAAAGCAACTAAACATGTCATTGCTCACTGTTTGGATGCCTTTAGTTCCCTCGGCTGCCCATGGACACTTGAGATTGACAATGGCCCAGCATATACAAGTGCTGCCTTCCAAAAGTTTTGTAAGACTACCATATTTTTCTTATCACAGGAATTCCTTATAACCCTCAAGCTCAAGGTATTGTTGAACATGCACACCATTCAATCAAAATTCAACTGCAAAAACAAACAGGTGAATCATTTCCTACAAAATTCACACCTCATAATAGACTTCACTTAGATGTATACATTCTTACCTTTTTAAATCTACAAAAGATAGAAGTATAGCAGCAGAAAGACAATTTCATCAAATAATAGCAACAAGGATAGGAAGGGTCCTTTGGAGAGATCTCCATACTGGACAATGGAAGGCATCTTGTCCACTACTAACTGGGGGAGAGGGTATGCTTGTGCTTTTCCAGAGAATGCTTAACAACATATTTGGGTACCAGAACCTGCTGTTAGGCTATACCATGAAGCTGGATCTGGAGAAGTTAACAGTGAGGAGGCTAGATCAAACCTGGGGCCTATTTAAAGAATTGACCACCCGGAAATCTAAGGTTTAAACAGATGATAAAATACATAAAGATAACTGAGCTAAAATTTACTATTATTAGGACAAATTAAAAATATGTATATTAGTTGGAGATAGATGTTATTCCTTTTTTTTTTTTTTAATGTATTTAGGACAGGCTCTACAGGGTCTCACTATGTAGATCAGACTCCTAGTAATTCTCCTGTTTTCAGCCTCCCAAGTGCTGGGATTACAGGAGTGTGCCACCACACCCAGTCTCTATCTCTGTCTCAGTGCATACCAGGGGGGGAGCTGGTGCAGTATGCTGAATGCTGTGCTTGGCCTAAGCAGGAGCTTTAGAGAGTGCACTCATAATTTTGTAAAGATGGTTGTATGACTATATATTTGTCTATGTGTGTGTCGTTCTGTGAATAGCTGTTCCCCCTTTTTTTTTTTTTTCTTTTTGGTCCTTTGCTCATACTACAATTTGGGGTAAGCGTGCTTTTTCCTAAGTTACCAGCTGATCTAAGTCATACAAAAATCAGCTTATATGCAGTTTATCAAAAGGTTTAAACTAATTAAGCAAGGGGCTGGCCAAATAGCTTAGCAGATTAAAGCACCTCCTGGTTCAGGAGCCAGGTGTTGGATCCCCAGGCCTGTTGTGCCCACCTCCCCTGCGCACACGGCAACTGAGACTGGGCATGGTGGCGCGTGCCTGTAATCCCAGCTCTTGAGAGGAGGTAAACAGGTAGTGACTATGAGTCCCATCTAGTAGTAAGCCCAAGCCCCTATAGAACCTTC
>PVKA01000660.1:0-113297 GCA_004027165.1 Ctenomys sociabilis | reverse complement strand
AATTGGTTACTGGTTTATTTATATTTATTTATTTATTGTGACCTTGGACTTGCAGTCTTTTTACCTCAGCCTCCCACCTAGCTGGGAGCACAAGTGTGTACCACTAAGTTCAGCTGAAGCCAAGGAAATATTTTTCCACACTGCATCATAGTCACAGTATTTAAACACTTCCAGAAAATAAACCACCAGAAAAAACAGCCTTAACAGAAATATTTACCACACCATTTACACAAGTGCTGTTCTAAGTTTTAGAGAGATCTAGCATGTGTATCATTAGCTCAATGATTTTTCTCTCCTAAATCCAATTCTGAGGAACAAATTCTCAGGCTGCTGCCATTTGGGGACCTGGTATGGAGATGAGCACCATTTGGGGACATAGCATGGCCATAGCCAGTCTGTAACATGGTGCTCCCTGGCTTTCTCCTCAAAGCAAAGTCTTTCACTTTTGTAATTTTGAGGCTGCAAGGGACGCAGATTTCCTTCACCTTGTGATGCCTTCAGCCTCTTTTCTATTCTGCTCCTTCTCAGTAACTGAGATCTTCTCTTTGTAGTCCAGTTTGTCTAGGGCTTTTTTTTTTCTGGCCAAACATATATCATTCTGCTGAGATCTTAGTTCAACATAAATCTCTCTAAAAGCTCCCAACAAAAGCTGGAAGTGGCTGTGTACACCTATAATTCCAGTACTCGGAAAGCTGAGGCTGAAGGATCATTGGGAGGTTGAGACCAGCCTGGGTTACAAAATGAGCTCAAGAGTCCTTGCTCAAAAACACACACACAAAAATGCGCCCAACAATATCCATGGCACTGCTTTGGAATTTCTTTTGCTAAATTAATTGGTCTGCAACCACCCTTAATTTCAGTTGGAGGCAGTCTTTGGATAGGAAGAGAATGCAGACAAAGCTTTTGGCAAGCCATAACATATATTGTCAGCATACGGAGTCCAGCACACAATGCAGTCCTTCCCAGCAGAAACCTTCTGTATGTGCTCTTTCCTGATAAGATTTCTATCAGTCTCTGGTCTTCGGAGCTCTGACCAGAATCTTCCATCGAGAACAGCCTAAAGCATTCCAGTTCTACTCTTTCATGTGACATCTCCCAAACTTTTGTTTCAACTTTAATATATGTGCTTGTTTCAGCAGCACAGTCCCAACCTTTCTAAACTCTTTGTAGAAGCCATTGCCAAAGGCTCTTGAACCACATGATCAGGTAGTCATAGAAAAAAGCCTGACTTCTCTAGTACCAAATTCTTGGTTACTTTTCTCTTATTACCAAGACAAAATACTCAATGCCCAGTCTATATATCCAAAGCCACTAACTGTTTAGCAAACGATGAATACATAAGATGGTTGGGAAACAGTATTCATTAGGGATTGGTCCTGTAGTGAGAACAAAGCAAGACAAAAGGATTGCAGGGAGGGCTAGCTAGATAGTTCAGTGGGTTAAAGTGCCTGCTTGGGTAGAGCATAGCTGGGGTTTGATCCCTGGTGTACAAGCCGGCCCTGGCCCCAGGGTGCTGAGACAGTGAAGGAGACTGGGTGTGGTGGTGCTCACCTGGGGGGGGTGCTCAAAACAGGAGAATCACTATGAGTCTGATTTAGTTAGTAAGACCCTGTAGACCCTGTCCTAAGCACATTAAAAAATACAAAGTCTTGGGGGAATTGAATTCAAACCTATGCACAAGTTCTAGGCAAAATTATCTGTGTACACTTAGATGCTGTGTGATGGGCAAAACTCTTCCTGCAGATGTCACAGGTGTAGGGCCATTCCTCACTGTGCATTCTCATGTGGCATTTGAGCTCATTGGGGTGGCTGAATCTCCACTGGTATCCTTGTGCATTGCATGTGTAGGGCTTCTGGCCACTGTGTGCACACTGGTGGACCCGGAGCTGAGAAGACCCCCAGTAAGACTTCCCACAGTCCTGGTGCTGGCACATATAGGGCTTCAAACAGTGGGACTATTTCAGGAGTGGATAGCTCCTGTGTAAGTTCCCATTTATTTCAGGGGTTTGCTCCTGGATCAAATGGGAGCCTGGCAAGTCTAGGAGTTCTTGGTGTGCCTTTCCTATAAGTTGATAGCCCCCACCAAGGATCTGGCCCTTGTTGAAGGTCACCATCTGGTCCTCAGTGAGCCTCTGATCATTCCAGGTGTTTGAAATATGCTTCAAGTGGAGGCTCTGGTCACCAGCAGGGGTTGCCATCATACCGAAACAGAAGATCTGAAGAGGCCTGAGAACTGTTTTCGGGCCCCCTAGAGCATATCTGATCGGCAGTGAGGGGCTGCATGGGACCTGCACACGTTGTGGTCATCTGGATGCCACTGAGAGTCTGGTCACACTTTAGGTCCTGTATCTGGCTATTTTCCTCAGAGACAGTGCAGCAGTCACTGATTCCCTTGGGAAAACCAAGTAACAGAACCTATACAAATATATAGGTAATTACAATATTGGGTTAGGTTGGATACCCAAAGAGATAGATGGGCAGTTTACAGAGGTTTTCTGTACAGAGGAGACAGAAATTTTCAGTCCAATACTTGGAGTCTAGTGCAGTGTTCTGTGCAAGTCCATATTAGGAGATGGTTCTATGAAGAAAGCTGGAGTCTGCCTGCATGACTAAAGAATCCTCATGGCACCTGAAGAGAAGGCTAAAGTGCCTCCTGCTGAAGTTGAAGAGTCCACATTGAAGGCAAGACTGGAGCACTTCTGAAGATCAGAAAATCTTGGTCACTGGTTTAAAGGAAAGGTCTTTCTGAAAAATTACAATTGGGGTTTTCTCTTAAAAATGGTTTTGGTATTAAACTAAATTAAGAAGCAAAGGTTTGCACTTTTGGGTTTTTTTTTTTTTGGTGGAAACGGGAACTGAACTCAGGCCCTTGAGCTTGCCAGGGAAGCGCTTATTCCCCTGAGCCATCTCCCTGGCCCCATGGTTTGTACTTTTGTATGGTAACTCATTATTGTTAATCTCATGGTGTCTTAAGTGTATCGATATCCATGTTTCTAAGTGCACAGGTCTTCTAAAATGTTAAACAAAGACTGATTATTGTGATAAGACTTTTTTTCAAATTACTAGCAAAAAAAAGGCTGGGGGGGGAGAAAAGGCCTTGTGATGTGTATACCATTTAAGGACAATAGGTGAAAATTTCTTATGTATTAGATAGAGAAGATTGGTTAAAAGGGTTGCTACATCAAAACAAAAATGTAAGCATGTCACAAAATGTCATAGAATTGCCCTGCTACAATGTTGCTTATGATTTGATTTTTAAATTTTTGTAAAAATGTGTGCTTGGGCTGGATAGTTCAGTAGAATAAGTGCTTCCCTGGAAAGTGCAAGGATCTGCGTTCAATCCCCAGTTTTGCCAAAAAAAAAAAAAAAAAAAAAAGTGTGCTTATTTAACATTCTATAGGGATTTAAATATTAGAATATCTATGGTTGTTGGAAAATAACAGTTCCATTTTATGTCTAAGGTGTTTAATATTCAGATAAGATAGTAATGTTAAGCTTACCTGCCTCTGTTACAAGGTAATAATGTCACTAAGCTTCTCTTCTGGATATTTAACAACTCAAGTTTGCAGACCAAAAATTACATAGATGGGCTAAAAGGATAGCCAATATTTTGGCCCTAGCTCTTCAAGGTCAGTGAGGACTAAGGATATAAGAGAACCTCTGCTGTGATATCCTGTAACTCAGTTGTGTCTCAAATTTTCTGATCAAGGAGATTATGGGGCCACAGAGGAAAGTGATCGACCTAGTGCTTAAAGAGAGTTACCTAGAAAGAAAAAAAAAATTTCTCAAGCTTTCAGAGAGCAAATTGGTCAAGCAATGGCTGTGACTCATCCAATGGATGAAACTGACAGAAGATGCTGTACATAGTTCCAAGGTAAATCCTGAGATTTGGCTGACCTTATCAAACAGTAAAAGTTACATCTATAGTTATACAAGTCTTACTTTAAGCTGGTCTTAGCCATCCAGCAGAAAAGTGTAACCACATAATATAAAAAGCAATGCCATATTAATATGGTAAGCTGTAAAAGGCTCAAGTCAACACCTTGCGACAATTACCAGCTGTGCTAATAACTTACTACTACAATGGACTATTGGCCAAATAGGGTTATATTGCTGAACTTGAGTTTTTACAATCTTTGGACTGCTATCAAGTATGAAAAAGTCCTTTATTTCTTTAAATTTTTTTTTTTTTTTTAGAACAGGGGATTGAACTCAGGCCCTTGCACTTGTCAGGCAAGTGCTTGTTCTATGAAAAGGTCCTTAAAGACTTCTCCAAATACAGCTTCTCTAACTGCAATGGCACACCCATCTCTGACAAAACAACACAGAAAAGGGGGATAACTGATCAAATGTGTGTATGTGGGACTAGAACTCAGTGCCTAAAACAAACATGCTGAGTCCTGAGATAACATCCTGTCTGGTGAAGCTCAGCTATTAATTGCTAGGCAACTGTGTGTCATAGGTTATTAACTTTGTAGAAGTTATAAATAAAAGTTGTTTTTTGTTGTGGGGATGCTTTAGTCTTGCCTACCAAGCAGACCGGCGACCACCTAGCCCAGCTTTTGTCTTCTTGTCTATCTTTTCTCATTCTTGCTGCCATATCTCCCCTGGGAAGAACCGATCTGACTGAGACCAATGGATACCTACAATACACAATATTATGTCAGCTGGGGTGTGGTGGTGCATGCCTACAATCCCAGCACTTTGAGAGGTTGAGGCCAGAGAACTGGTGCAAGTTCAAGACCAGCCTGGAAAAATAAAAAAAAAAGGACCATTCTGGACCACACAGTGGACATTGTCTTAAAAAAAGAAAAACAAAACAATAAAAAACACTGTCATTTTATGTAAGAGACTTGACCATCTGCAGATTTTGGTATCAACAGAGTGTATGTGTGTTGAACCAAAGAATCTTCCATAGATATGAAAGGATGACTACTTATTTTAAAAATGTATTTAGTACAGGGGCTACAGGCTCTCACTATACAGCTTGGCCTCATAAGTGAGCCTCCTGTTTTCAGCCTCCCAAGCACTGGGATTATAGAGGCATGCCACCATATCCAGTCTTACATTATTATTTGTGATTATAGGACTCCCCTAAAGACTAGAATAAGTAATGAGTTAATCTTAAAGCCTAGTACATACTTATTTATTTACTTTTGCAATACCAAGGATTGAACTCAGGACCTTGGCAAGTGCTTATTGTACTGAGCCATCTTCCTGGTCCCTTGGTACACTAGACACTTATTTTCCTGCTTCACTTGAAAAAGCAGCATTCATAATACTATGAATCTTCAATTTCTGCATCAAAAACTTTTATCACTGTTGCATATACACAGTTCATATCCATAGCATCTTAAATCTCTACATCCATGTTTAATTGTATGCGGCTTAACAGTATAGCATTAAGATTGCAAAACTTTAGAATCACTTAGTACAGCATAGGCACTGAGTAATCATCTTTTTAAATAAAGAAATGGGTGGGCCCAGATTTCAAAGTTTAGGCTTTTAAGTGCAAAAAAATAAGATTCAATGCATCCAGAATTGAGATCCAGGACAATTGGTTCACAAATCACTAAGCAATCATAACACACTGATTTTAAAGCCTGATAAATTATACAGCCAGGAGTGGTGGTGCATACCTGTAATCTCAGCACACAGGAGGTCAAGACAGGAAGATCCTCAAGACTGAGGCCAGCCTAGACCAACCTTGTCTCACAAACAAAAAATCATAGGGTTACAGCAGATTTGAGGGGTGAATACATAGTGCTTGTTTACCATTCATCGTTGGGCCAGTAGTGGAGGGCACCATAGAATCTGATGACTCTAACAGGTGATTTATATCCCACTAGGAGTGAATCCATGGTATATATGCCTTAAAACATAAGACGGGGGGGTGGTATTAGAAAATGATATTTGGGCCCTATAGCTAAAGTTTCATTAGCTTTACAGCTATATGCTTCTAAACCCTGCTAGATTGATCAGCTGTGATAAATCAACTGTGATAAGTCAGCAGACATGGCTTTGAGGAGTCCAACTATTCTTGGATAATAGGGAAATTTTCACAAAATGAAAAAATAAAACATTGTACAACATCATAGAATATATCTATTATTGTCAATTTCCTACCATTTTGATGAGGTTCTGTATCTTTTTTTTTTTAAAGTATTTGCTACAGGGTCTCACTATGCGGCTTGGACTTGCATTGATCCTCATGTTTAAAGCTTCCCCAGCACTGGGATTAAAGGAGAGCACCACCTTGCCCAGTTTTGCTGGCCAGCTCAGTGGGCTGGGTGTGGGGCCAACTATTTTGTATTCTCTTTAGACAAAAAAAAAAATCTTGTGAGCTCTCCTCCTTCTACATACCGGAAGTTTCTAATGTTTCAGCTTAATAAAATGTTATCAATTGAGAGCGGGCCTGATAGCTTAGCGGACTAAAGTGCCTGCTTAGGCAGAGCAGTGGGCAGCCTGCCATGATGGCAGCTGAGACTAGGCGTGGTGGTGTGCACCTGTAATCCTAGTGCTTGGGAGGCTGAAAACAGGAGAATTACTACAAGTTCATAGTGAGACCCTGTCCTAAATACAGAAAAAAAGTCATCAACTGAATGACCAGGTTTCCTGACAGGAGAGCATATTTTTTAATACACCACATATAGGGTATGTAAAATTCATGTGTGTACACACACAGAGTACATCTGGAAATATAGAACAATTTTAAAAATTTACTTTATTTAAAGGTGTTTCTTTATACCTTTTCTCTGTCTGCTCCCCTCCTACCACTAGCAGTGGGGATTTAAACCTGGGGCCTTCCCTCAGAGATACACTCCCAGCATTTAAAAAACTTTTTTGAGAGAGGGCCTAAGTCCCTAAACTGCCCAGGCTACACCCAATTTTGCACTCCTCTGGCCTCAGGCTCCTGGATGGCTGGAATTTCAGGAATGTACCACCAGGTCCAGCTTGATTGTTTTTATTTTTATTTATTTAGGTAGAATCAGGGATTGAACTCAGGCCCTTGCACTTGCCAGTCAATTTTTTTTTTTTTTTTAATACAGGGTGTAGTTCAGGCTGGCTTAAACTCTCTCTGTAGTCCTGGCTTGCCTCAAACTTGCAGAGATTCTCCCTCCTCAGCCTCCTGGCCTATGTTAACATGCCTGGCATTAAAGTCTCACTATGTAGTTCAAACTGACCTTGAACTTGTGGGGATCTTTGATGGTATCTATTTTTATCAGTCAGGATTCTCCAGAAAGAGATCAATAGGATGCATGTACAGAAAAAAGAGATTTATTTTTAAGGAATTGGCTAACATGTGCTGGCAAGTCTGAAACCTTGCAGGACAGGCCAGCAGGCTGGAGATTCAAGGGACATCTGAGCTACAGTATGGAGGCACAATTCCTTCTTCTAAACAGTGCTTTTTCTGACTGGGCACCTACACAATTGAGGATAATTTGCTTTACTCAAAGTCTACTGATTTCATTGTTACTCACATGTAACTAATACATTGCCAGGAACTAGACTGATGTTTGACCAAATACTGGTAAAGGGAATCATGGCCTAAGCAAGTTGATACAGAAAATTAACCATTACAGTCACTAAATTCTGTTGCCTCTGATCTTTAAATATTTCTTTTTTTTTTTGTCTTTTTGAGACAGGGTCTCACTATGCACTTCAGGCTGGCCTTAAGCTCACTTTGTAGCTCAGGCTGGTCTCGAACTCACAACAATCCTCCTGCCTCCTCCCAAGTGCTGGGATTACAGGCATGCGCCACCACGCCCGGCTTTAAATATTTCTCAAATTGGGTTCCCACCTCTCCATCACCACTGCCTATATTCTTTTTTGCTGTTTATTTTTTGCCTGCTCAGCCTTCCCTAAGGTTGTGGGTAGGGTGGTTTGGTACAGTATGTGGTGCTGAGGATCAAACCAGGGTCCCCTGGGCCTGCCTGAGCTTGCCTAAGCAGGTACTTTAGACCTCTGAACTCACAGGCCCCATATTCTTATTTAATTGATTTAAGCTGAGGTTTTAGTTCCAAGCTAAGAACCCTTGTCTCAAGTGTAAGTTGACAAGGTGGTGGATTTTTCTCTAGTACTGAAAACAAAAATTCATTTATAAAATACTTTCATAGGGTCAGAGATGTAGCTCAGCTCACTCAGTGGCACAGTGCATGCCTGGGAAGTACAAGGTCCTGAGTTTAGTTTGAAAACCAAAATAGTATCACTGCAGGCACATTGGGGTACCCTCAGGGATTTATATTGCAGCCTTTTCCTTTTTTTTTTGTCTTGCTGCTCATCTCACCTTTTCACATGGATAAATGTATAAAATACGTGTATTACATATTGCACAATTAATAAAAATATCCAAAACTGCTCATCCTTAAAATCCTACAAGGGATCCCAGTAACCTATAGTGCAGGGCTAACTCCTTTCAGCCCTTTGCTTGGTTTACCACCCTTCAGGTGGTCTCTGCTGGAAATGCACTCGAGCACGTTTCTCTTGGTCCCTCAAACTCCAGTTTCAGCGGCGCCCACCTGTGTAAGCCTTTCCTCTAATTTTACTGTCACCTTTTCACACATAACTTCACAGTATTGCTTTCTGTTGTGGTCATCGCACTGTGTCCAAGTTTGTTCACACTTCCGTCTAGCTGCTTGGTCGAGGATGAGAGTGGATACGCCCAACACAGACCCACCGAAGACTTCCGAAAACGCTTTGCGGAAAAAAAAAAAAAAAACCGGCGTGCAGGCGCGGCAGCGGCGGCCTCCCAGGCTCCAGCGTGGTTCCACGCGCGGGCCTCGAAGCTCGCCCCTGGGGGCGCCCGCGTGGGCGGACGGGAGGGCGCCTAGACCCCTGCCGGGAGGGGCTGATGAGAAAGGGCCTCCTCGGCGCCCGCCGCGACCCTGGCGGCGACACTCCCCGGGCTTCGCCGCAAGCGAAGAGGAAGCGCCACAGAGGGCCTATGGGCCGCCCAGCCGCCCTTCCGCTGCGTTGAAGAGGATCCGCAAGCGTCGGGATTCGCGGCCTGCGCCTCAGTCCCGCCCTTCCGCCCCGCCCTCAGGCCCGAGACCCGCCCCTGAGCCCGCCCCTGCGGCCACCCCGGGCCGGCGTCCAAGCGCCGGTCCGGGCGCGGCGCGGACGCCCTCGAGGGGCGGGGCCTCATTCCGGGCGCGCAGTCAGCTACAGTCCCAGCCTGCCCCGCGCGGGCCACCGAGAGCCAGCTCAGTGACTCACCTCCGCCGCTCCAACTCTTCGTAGCTTTTCTCTCACACACGCTCACGCCCGGCTCGAGATGGCGGCGGCGACGGCGGCGGCGGCGGCGGGGGACTCCGACTCCTGGGGTGAGCAGAAGTTCCTGGGGCAGGGCCCAGGCCGGCGCTGGCCGCACTCCGAAGCAGACACTGACGCGGCTCACTCTCTTCCTTAGACGCAGACACCGTGGAAGACCCGGTGCGGAAAGTGGGGGGCAGCGGCACGGCCGGCGGGGACCGCTGGGAAGGCGAGGACGAGGACGAGGACGTTAAGGTGGGCGCGGACCGGGGCGCCGGGGGGCGCGGGCGGACCGTGGGCCTGTGGGCTGCCCGAGCCTGCGAGCTGTAGGTCCCGGCGCGCTGGGCCTGCCGCACCCTCGCTCGCCGCGCTCGCCGGCCATGTGGGCCGGGCACAGCAGCGTGTCCGGCGCACCCCTCCGAGGGCGGCGTGGCCCGGCCCGGCCTCAGCCCTTGGCGAAGGGACCCACTCGGGCCTGGATCCCGCCACCCGGCCGGCGACGAGTGGTGACAGCAGCCTTGAGGCGGCCCACGTGCCAGCGCCGCAGTCCTGATTCTCTCGCCAGAGTGGGACGCGCGAGTTGGAAATTACACTCTATGGTTATCCCATATGGCAAGTCTGGAAACGGGCTCGCTAGGAACCTTAACTCCATTTACAGTGGCCATTCGTAGAGTTCGTTTGAGAGATTAGATGTTGTGGTTTAATTTTTCAGACTTTTGCACCAAATAGAAACAAAATAGTAAAATAACTTTAGCTGTCTCTTCTTCTCCCACCCGGTTGGTAAAAAGGATGAGAACACTGAGATAACCAACAGTTAATGGACAGAAAGCCGGGCAGTTCACTCAGCCTCTTGGAAGAGAAGAGCTGACAGCTACTCATCTGCACAGGAGTGAGGTCTAGGAAAATTGAAGGTTAGGTGGTGGTAGTATACCAGGAGCCACTGTTTATTATTTTTTCCTATGCCTTGTAGATCTGAACCATATTGTGTCGTTGTTCCTTTCTGAAAACTCCCAGGGGCTCATCCATGACTTTGTGGAGAGCCAGGAGAGACAGCATCTGCCTGGTCATGTAGTTCAGGCTGGCTTTGAACTCAGGGTGGATTCTCTTGCCTCAGCTTCCCGGGTGCTGGGATTGCAGAGGTGCACCATTACACCGGTCTCATAATTGACTTAAATGACATTTGCATCTGCGTTTTTAAAAAAAGTACCTATGAAAGTCTGAAGTTCAATATCTTCATTTTGACAAATATTTTATAATATTTACCCAGATGGAGTTTTTATAAAATGGAAAATGGGCTCTTTTCGGTTTTGATTAATCTGTTGACTGTTTTACTCACCATAAACTGAGTACCCTGTAAGGCCTGAAAAATTATTATTTTTTTTTTTGATGGTACTGAGCATCAAACTTGGAACTTTGCACTTGCGAGACAAGTGCTTATGCAGTGGAGCTATCTCCCTGGCCTTTTCTTTTTTTTTTAAATGTGTTTAGTACAGGGTCTCATCAGACTCGTTGTGAACCTATTTACAGCCTCCTAAATGCTGGATTACAGGCCCGCACCACCATGCCCAATTCTTTTTTTTTTCCCCTCGGAACCGGGGATTGAACTCAGGCCCTTGCGCTTGCCAGGGAAGTGGTTATTCCACTGAACCATCTCCCCTCTTTGTTTTTTGAAGCAGGGTCTCGCTATTCAGTTGGGGCAGTTATACTTCTGCCTCAATCTCCTGAGTGCTGGGATTACAGATATGTGCCAACACACCTGAAAGGGGCAGAGATGATGTGCCCAAGGGATTCAGGGCCAGTGCAGCATGCAAGGCTGGGGATTGAACTCAGGCCCTTATGCTTACAGTTAGGTACTTATGCCTCTGAGCTATCTCCCAGGCCCTTAGCTTGAAAATTGTAAGCTAGATAAGGCCTTGTAAATTTACTAGTGGTGTTTTTTTTTTCTTTTCTTTTTTTTTTTTTTTCTGAATCGAGGATTGAACTCAGGCCGTTGGGCTTGCCAGGGAAGTGCTTGTTCCACTGAGCCATCTTCCTGGCCTAGATACTTCGTTTACATCCGGATAGACATAGGAATGGATTGTGTAAGATATTAGAACATTGTAGCTTGAGACTTTCAAGGCAGATTTGACCTTTCACTTTTTCTTTTGGAAGTGACAGATAAGATGTGTTTTATGAAAATTTGGAATAGGTTAATAGATACAAGAAAAGATTAGAAGGGGTCTGGGAAATGGCTCAGTGGAATAAGCACTTCCTTGGCAAGTGCAAGGGCCTAAATTCAATCCCTGGTTCTGCCCAAAACAAACAAAAAAGAAATTAGAGAAATCAGGAAAGAAGTCCCAGAAAATTAAGTTTTTGTGTGTTTTTTTTTTTTTTTTTTTTTGGTAATGGGAATTGAACTCAGACCTTGGGCTTGCCAGGCAGGTGCTTGAGTCATTGAACTATAACCCCAGCCCATAAAAATTAATTTTTTTTTTCCAGTACCGGGGATTGAACTCAGGGCCTTGCGCTTGTCAGGCAAACACTTATTCTACTGAGCTACCTCCCCAGTCCCCATGAAAATTAATTTAAAAAAACTAATAATTATTATTATTATTATTATTATTTTTTGGTACTGGGGATTGAACCCAGGACAGTGTGTTTGCCAGGCAGGCACTTATGCAGCTGAGCTATGTTCCTAGCCCCAAAATTAAATTTTAATGGAGCAGTCTATATAGATCATGAAGTGTGTTAACTGGGATTCTGGAATGTAAGTGGTGCCTACTGTAATGAATACAGTTGGTCAGCTGGAGTTAATTTTGAAAATTTACAAGTTGTAAGGGTCTATAGAAAGCTTCTGGTTTGGTCACCTTTAATTGTAGAATTTCTGTTTGTATAAATAACCTATTTCTTTCACATAAAGTTTTGAGTTTATTTTGAGGGCTGGAAATTGAACTTGTCTATTATATTTCCATTTGGAATAGTGGCTTATTTCCAGGTATTCCCACAATATGGATCCAGAGAGTAGTTTGATTCCTTGGTTTTGGATTGAGACTGACCAGTGTTGGCTTGACAGTTTCTAGATTTGTGGTCATAAGCAGGTTATACTTTTCCAGTCTGTAAACAGTCATTGTAGGACCTACATTAGAGGGTTACTTTTATGTTATGTTAAACAGAAAGCAGAGCAACCTGCCACTTCGTAGATATTGAGTAAATTTCAATCTTCTTCATGTTTAGGGTGTGTGTGTGTGTGTGTGTGTGTGTTACTAATAAGAGACTATGTTCAGTTTTTAGTATCTGGAGTTCTTTTTGTTTTTTAAGATTTCCTAAGGCTAGAAGGAGCAAGTACTCTCCACAGTGAGAGTTTATTGTGAATTTTTGTGTTTTCACTTGGAAGATGATGGTTATCAAGCAGGTTTTTGCTTGTTCAGAGGTTACCAGTCTAGAACTAAATTTTATCACCTTAGATAGTGTAGCGTGCTCTCTTTGGCAGCACATATACTAAAATTGGAAAGATAGTGTAGCAAATTATTGTACCACCAAATGTATGAATTCTAATTTTGTAGTACTGTACTTAATCTTTTTGTGGGAAGATGCAAATGAAGCTTAGTTTCTATGAGATGGAATAGTAATAGTCCTGAGGCAGTACAACATGCAAATTTTTAAAAAGTGCCCTCAAATATAAACTATAACTGTAAAAAGAAAGTTAGGTTCTTTAGCCTGTTTATGAATAAATGAATGTAAATTTAATGTCATTTGTGATGACATAGGAAATGAAGAGAAAAGTGAGATGTTTGTTGTAATAATTTGTGTCAGTATACTATTTTTAGTAGACTTAGTATTTTCCTTGCTTTTCAAAGAAAAAGAAGCTATTTGGCATTGGCAGATGTAGGATTAGGTAAGCCTATAGAGCTGTTACTATTCATGGTGGGAAAAGGATAGCTTTTTTTTTTTCTTCGCTTAAAAGGTGAGAAATAAACTGGACATACTCGCACACTTGTAATTCCACATTTGCAGAGGTAGGAATAAGTTGAGCCCAGGCTGGGCAACGTAGGAGTGTAGTGAGTTATCTTTAAAATTTAAAAAAAAAAAAAAAAAAGCCTTGAAAACAAGCTACTCTGAAGGCTCTAACTTCAATCCCCAATAATATGCTCCATACCACTACTACTCCCAAAAAAGGGAAAAAAACAATTAAAGCTAAAGATCGTACTTTCTGTTACCCTGGCTTTATTTTTCACTTTCTTAGCTATGTCACTCACTATCCTGATGTGCTATAGAGGCAGTGCAAAAATTGTTTATTAGTGTGTGTGACTGAACTCCTTTCCTGTTGCTGGAATGATGTGTAGGGTGTATCTGCTGAGAAGGTGGGTGGTGAGTGCTTACTAGAATCAGGGACAACACATCTTAAAGCTCCATTTTAGTAATCTCCCATCATTTCAGTAGAACAGATTAGAAAATAGGGCTGCTCAAAGAGCATGTAGACTTTGTTTTGAGGAAACTTTGGACTGTTCAACCACCTTTTTTTAAAAAAATATTTTAGTAAAGGGACTGTAGGGTCTCACTGCACAGACTGGACTTATAGTGATCTTCCTTTTTTCAGGCTCCCAAGTGCCAGGATTACAGGTGGGTGCCACATGCTGTCTCAGTTGCTATCTCAGCATGCCGCGGGGGCAGAGCCAACACAGCACACCACACCGGGAGTCAAACCCTGGTCCCTGCATCTGGCTGAGCAGGCGCTTTAGTCCACTAAGCTAGTTAGTTGGCCTTGTTCAACCATCTTAAATGTTTGCTTTTGTAACTATTAAAGAGTTTCTTTTTTTTTCTTTTTGGCAGAACTGGGGGTTGAACACAGGCCCTTGCACTTGCCAGGGAAGTGCTTATTCCACTGAGCCATCTCCCCAGCAGAAATAGCATTTCTGAAGAATGGCATTTATAGAGTCCACCAAAAAAATAGAAAAACTTGTATAAATATTTTAATACTAAATTTATGGAGACATGATGTTAATACAAGCTACCTTTGGTCTCTACAGTTTCAAGATGTGTTCACAGTGGTGGCCATTAGCTTCCAGACATTTTTTAATATGGTGAATTATTAAAGTGTATACTTTAGTAAGGCTCTGTTTGTTTATTTATTGCAGTCCTGGGACTCGAACTTGGGACCTTGTACTTGCGAGGCAGGTGATTATGCCACTGAGCTATCTCTGCAGCACTCTGTATATTTTAGAGCAGTACAAGATTATAAGGTAATTCTCAGACGACTGTTATGCCAGAAAATGTGTTTCTGAAAGTTTGTGATTTTTTTTTTTAACCTGAAATTCAAAATATACAGAAGTACAGAGAAAAATTTAATAAGCTTATGGCCATATTTGCTCTATAATTCCTTTTTATTCTCCTAATCAGGTTACTTTAAAAATAAATCCCAATCATACAATTTTAGTAGCCTAATTATTTTTTTAAATTAGCAAGATTTGGGGGCTGGAGAGATGGCTCAGTAGAGTAAGTGCTTGCCTGACAAGCACAAGGGCCTGAGTTCAGTCCCTGGTTCTGCAAAATAAATAAATAATACATACATACATACATACATACATACATACACGGTTCTACAAAATAAATAAATAATACATACATACATACATAAATAAGCCAGCAAGATTTGAATTGGAAAGCATTTATAAAATATTTACTTATGTTTCTTTTTTTTGAGACAAGATCTCACTGTGTAATTTAGGCTGGGCTTGAAAATTAGATAATATAGTCAACATTTATAGGCTACCCAAAATAATTCTGAAAAGGACTTTTAATTGGTTATGAAGAAGTAATTTTTGAACCAGGTATTCATTTAGGGCACTTCTGGAATGAGTTATAGATCAACTCCCTAACATTAATTGTTAATTTCAGGTATTTAGGAATTGTTTTTGTATTTCATCTGAATTTTTTGCCAGTATTTATGAAGTCCTAGTGTTTATAGAAAATAATGCAGATTTTTCTGAAGCATTGTATTTACTTTTTAGGCACCTACAAGTTTCATAACTGAGGAAATAGTTCCCAGGGAAAACTATGTACCCTTCTGGGCTTACAGTTATATTAGTAGGTGTGACTGTGTCTTTTTGCTGACATCATTTTGCTTCCTTTAAGGTTGCTGGTAAGGTAGTTACCTCAGAACAGGCTTGTATGCATTTTGGGGTGAAGACGACTGGCAAGGCTTGCCTTTCATGGTGTTTTTGTGAACTGAGGTGCAGATGTTATGACTGTTGACAAGAACTACTACTTTTGATTAAAAGCCATGCTATAATGGAGAATTTCTAGGTAGCCTCATTATGTCTGTAGTGATAGATACGTGAGATAAGGGTTACATTTTTTTGTTTGTTTGAGTCAGGGTCTTGCTATGTAGTTCAGGTTGGCCTTGAATTTACTATGTAGCCTAGGCTGGCCTGAAGCTCCTGAGTGCTGGGATTATAGGTGGGCTAGGTTTACATTTTGATGGGGGAAACCAGGGGCAGTGATAGAGATGGAACATACTTGGTGAGAATGCTGTACTGAGAGCAGTGATGGTGGGGGCATCAACGTTAAACAGAAATGTTTCTATGTATTGTAGGTGTTACGGTGGAAATGCTTTTCAGCCGTATTTCTCTCCTTTTAGTCTTGGGTCTTGTATGCCAGTTTCTTTCTTTTTTTGTATACCGGTTTCTTAAAATTAATTAATTAATTATTATTATTATTTTTTTGGCGGAACTGTGGATTGAACTCAGGCCCTTGCACTTGCTAGGGAAGCACTTATTCCACTAAGCCATCTCCCTGGCCCCAGTTTCTTAAAATTTATAGAAAACCATTAGATGCAGTTTGAGATTTGAAGATGGGTAACTGATATCAATGAAGCCAGACATAGCTTCATAGCATATAATGTGACAATTCTTTTTAATGAGAGTCCCTGTAATTCCAGGGGAATTTACTCTACAAATAATTACTGGAGAGGCACTTCATAGTTACTTTATATTTCAGGATTTAGAGGAGAAATTATAGTCACTATAACATGTAAGATAACTTTACTCCATGCAGAACTGTTTCTTTCGGTGTATTTCACTGAAATTATGGGATGGCTTTCTCTGGGCCTCAGTTTCCTTAGGAATGTGAATGATCTCACCTTACTTTCAGGACTGTTGTGAGGTTTAACTGTACTCCATATAAAGCTTTGCATAGGACCTAGCACACACTGCATAGTGTTCCCTATTATTGCTGTTACCACTGTTACTAGGTTGTGACTAGTTGTACCCTGAGAATATAATGCTCCTGTCCAAAGCATTGCCTGAGCAATGCTTCATCTGTTCTGTGAAGATTAAACCAACAACAGAAGTGTTAGCTTTTATTTTTAGCTGATTAGATCCCCTTGTAGCGGAGTGTTTTGATAAAGCACCTACCAAGTCAATGAAATAATACAAACATTTGATCTCTTAATTTTTAATGAAAGTAATCTTACTAATCTAATGAGTAATTGGCTTTGTTTTCAGTAAGATTAAAACTGAACCATTGGTTGTCAGATGATTATGAAAATGTATTTTTATTAATTTATTGGTACATTTGATATATATACATATATATATATGTATATATATATATAATGATCACATTGATCATAGGGTGTTTTACTTGTATATAATATATCTTTTCTTTCCCCTCATTCCCCTACTCCCTTCAAACCCCTCTTTCCCTCCCTATTTACAAAAGCCATGCTTCTATTTTTTTCCTTTTCGTATTTTCTTTTCCTTGCTTCCTCCCTTTCGCTGTTTTATGTATTTATTTTCTGTATTTTAGGGAAGGATATACAGGATGTTTAGGGTCTCACTGCTAGATCGGACTTGTAGTGATTCTCCTGTTTACAGCCTCCCAAATGCTGGGATTATAAGCATGTGCCACTATACCCAGTCTCAATAATTACCATCTCAGCATGCCCTGGAGGCGGGGCCTGTGCTGCAGGCCCCCAGATTGTATCCCCCAATGCGCGCTCACTGGCCTTCTCACTGTTTTAGTTGCCCTTCCCATTTGAATGTTTTCTTCATATTTCACAATGTCTAATAAACAATTTTGTCTGTATGCTTTCAGTTTCTCACCCCAGAGAAACAATGTATTGTTTACACATGTGTCTTATTTATTCCATTTAAGAATATGGTCTCAGGGTATATCTGTTTACCTAGGAATGTCTCAAGATTATCCTTCTTTATGGCTGAGTAGTACTTCTTTCTTTTTTGTATTAGGAATCAAACTTAGGACCTCATGCTTGCCAAGTGGGTATTGTGCTACTAAGCTAAATCCCTGATCTAGTGGTACTTTACTGTATTAAACAAAATACATTTTCTTTATCCATTTGCCCATCACTTGATGGTCATTTGGGCTGTTTCCAAGATTAGCTGTTATAAACTGTGCTGCTATAAACATAAGTATCCATAGGTTGCTGTGGTGTGATGCTTTTAATGCTTTTCTTCCATTTTTTTTTTTTTTTTAAAGGGTCTCACTGGGCCGGGGAGATGGCTCAGTAGAAAAAGCGCATGCCTGGCAAGTGCAAGGGCCTGAGTTCAACCGCTGGTTCTGCCGAAAAAAAGGTCTCATTATGCAGCTCAGGTTGGCTTTGAGTGCTCACTCAAGATATATATATATATTTGGTACAGGGTCTCACTATGCAGCTTGGACTCTTAGTGATTCTCCCGTTTTCAGCCTTCCAAATGCTGGGATTACAGGCATACATTACCACACTTGGTCTTGGTCGCTGGTTTAGTGTGCCTTGGGTGGGGCCAGCATGGCCTGTGGTGCTAGGAATCAAACCCTGCGCTTGCTTAAGCAGGCACTTAGTCCACTGAGCTATCTTGCAGGCCCTGAGCTCACTTTGTAGCCCTGGGCTGGTCTTGAACTCGCAAAGATTCTCCTGCCTCAGCCTCCTAGTACTGGGATTACAGGCATTCACCACCATGTCCAGCTGATTCTTTTGGGAAGATACCTAGAAGGGGAATAAGCTGAGTCAAATGGGACCTCTAGTCCTGGTTTTTGAGGAATCTCCATACTTTTTAACAGTGGTTGCACCAGTCTGCACTCCCACCAACAGTGGAGAAGTGTTTCTTTTCCCCCATGGCCCTTTCAGTGTTTGTTATTGGTTTGAATTTTTCATCATAGCTGTTCTTTCCCAGGTGACATAGAATCTCAGTGTTGTTTTAATTTGTATCTCTTGAATGACTGATGTTAAAACAATTTTTCATATATTTGCTGTTTCTGCTTCTTTCATCTGAGAAGTGGCTGTTTATTTCAGATGCCTCCAAAATGTAAATACTTTTATATACTCCCCACTCCCTTTTGCACACCTTATGGCAGCCTTGATCAGGATACAATGTTGGGTATTTAATTTCTTTACTTTTTTTTTTTTTTTAATGTCTTTTTTGAGACAGGGTCTCATTATACAGTTCAGGATGGCCTTAAGCTCACTTTGTAGCTCAAGCTGGTCTTGAACTCACAATAATTCTCCTGCCTCAGCCTCCCAAATGCTGGGATTACAGGCGTGTGCCACCACGCCCGGCGAGTATTTAATTTCTTTAGTGGACTTACAACACTTTTAAGAAGCAAAGGCTTAGTTTGGGGCTGGGGATTTAGCTCAGCAGTACAATGCTTGCCTAGCAAGCTGGAAGCCCTGGGTTTGGTCTTCGGCACCAAAAATAAAAAATAAACCTCACCTAAAAAAAAAATAAACCCCACCCAAAGGCTTAGTTTATATAGCTAGACTAATTGAGGTTTATGTTATCTTTTATTATAAAGCTGTAAGCTTGGTGTTCATAGTTGTGGTGCATTAGTCAGCCTTTTCCTCTAGTAGTATCAGGGCCTCTTTGGCTTGGCATCTGCCATGCTTGTGACCTAGCTTGACATGGCGTGTTGTGTATCTTGTGCTTACTGAGATGTCCAGGTTACTTGTAGACTAAAGCCCTATTTAAATACAGAGCTGTGTCTGTCCTTACTAAAACTGAATCCTGCTGGGTGTGTGGTACATGCCTGTAATCCCAGCATTTGGGAGACTGAAGAAGGAAGACTGTTATGAGTTCGAAACTACCTTGGCTACAAAGTTAGCTAAAGGCTAGCCTGAACTGTACAGCGAGACTGTCTCAAAAAGACACACACACACACACACACACACACACACACACACACACACAAAGAATCTTCTGAATTATGTGAAGCCTTTAGAAAATTGTTTGATAATCAGTTTCGTTTTTTCTTGTCTTTTTATTTAAAAATATAATAATTGATAAGACGCTGTGGTGACACTGAAGTTATTAGAGACTGAGGTAGGAGGATCACAAATTTAAGCCCAGCCCGAGCAGTTTAGCCACTCAGCAAGACTGTCTCAAAACTGTACACATTTAGAAGACCAAGATGAGAGGCATTCAACTGTGGGTTTTGTATTACACATTGCTGCCCTTGATGTAGTTGCTCAGGTTGTAGATATCAGCATACAGAGTTAGTCAAGGTGAAAATTCTGAACACTAATTGCTATTTTTACAAAAACTGATAGAAATTATGAGGGCAATCATCTCAGCCAAATCATTTTATATTTAGCTCAGCAGTTGATTTAGGCATAGAGATCTTCCTCAATGTGTCCTGCCTATGTTAGGGGGTGAAATTGTAAAGGTTTAATCAGCTCTCTTGACCAACACCAGGCTGAAATATTATATATTTATTATCCAGTGTTGTGTACTTTTATTTAAAACAACTCTGAATCACTTTTTAAGGCTTATTTGTTTAGGAATGGTTGTCTTATGTTTTAACTGCTGATGAATAATCTTTTTTTATAGATTAGGAAAGTTGTTTATAAAGGTTCATATGAAAAACAAACATGCAGGAATGTTAGGAAAACATTAGAGAGAGTTGTACATGGTGACACATACCTATAATTGCCACTACTCAAGAAGCAGAGGTAAGAAGATTGTAAGCTGAAGGCCAGCCTGGGCATCTTTGTGAGACCCTTTCTTAAGCTGAAAAAGAGTCAAGTATAACTGGTAAGTTATCTCCAGGACCAGAGGAAGGGAGGTTGGAAGCAGCTAATCAAAATATAGTGACATTTATACTTGAAAGGACAGCCAGACAGTGGGGTGGGATAGAGAGCCTGGAAGTAGGCCAAGTACATAGGAAAATTTAGTGTGGTAAATCAAGAGGCAAAGAGGAATTTTTATCTTTTTTTATTTGTCCTTTTTAAAAAGATGTAATACAAATAGATGTTAGTAAAGAAGAGGTGAAATACACTTCCATGAAAAACTAAGAGAAAATTTCATAACAAAAATAGAGAATAGCCATAGTTAGTATACTAAAGACTGCCCAAATATCAGAGTATGTCATAGGCAAAAAAGAATTTTTATACAAAGGAGAATAAACTTAAGGACAAAGCTTTCACAAAGAGGCGTTTAAAAAAAAATAATTATACTGTGCAACTGACTGGCCGTTTGGGAAGGAAAAAGTTAGCTAGGTGTGGTGACATGGAAACCCTAAATCCTGACATTGTGTGGTGACACACATCTGTCACTGAAGTTATTAGAGACTGAGGTAGGAGGATCACAAATTTAAGCCCAGCCTGAGCAGTTTAGCCACTCAGCAAGACTGTCTCAAAACTTTTTTTTTTTTAAAGCTATAGCTCAGTGCAGAGTCCCTAGTTATTATAAACCAAACAACAGAAAGAGATCAGATCTTTATATCGTACAGTAGGAGGGAAACTCCAAATAAATTTCATCAGATTCTAAATTAAAACAAAATTATAAATTCTAAAAGACAATATAGTGGATGAGTTCTTTGATGTAAAATTTCCTAGCTAACCACAATTTAAAGGTAATAAAGATTATTCAGGTAGGTGCAGGGACCAGGGTTTGATCCCCAGTGTGCAGTGCCGGCCCGCCCCCGGGGCTCACTGAGACAGTGATTGAGACTGGGCATGATGGCAAGTGCCTGTAATCACAGTGCAAGGGAGGCTGAAAACAGGAGGATCATTACAGGTCTGATCTGTGTAGTGAGATCCTGTAAACCTGTACTAAATACATTAAAAAAATAATAAAGGTAATAAAGAAATGACTGATAAATGTGGTTATCAGTGATTAACATGACTTTTTTGGGTAATGGGCATTTCATTAAGAGGAATAAGGCAGATATGCCCCTTTGCTGCTATTCAGCATTGTACTTACAAGTTTAGAAAGTGTTGTTAGAGAAAAAAGTTGTAGAAGCAGAACTGGTAGAATCAAGTAGCTGTCTTTTTTCTCTTCTCTCTTTTTTTTTTTTTTAAATGTATCAGTTATTTAATTAGGTTCTTAGTAAGAAATTTAGAACACTAATTTATGAGGATAAACTCCATTTGTCAGAGCAAAAACAGATCGCAGGTAGCCCTGGAGCTGAGGAACAGATTTGATTTTTGCTAAAATCTGAGTCCACTGCTTTCTGATCCACCTTGTGCTGCTCTGAAATCTGGTATCTCTTTCTCCGTGTTGAAGATCTCACCCTCCTGGTGCCTGGGCTTCCGGAGCTTCTTCTTCTTGAAGTAAGCATCAGTGAGGTGTTTGGGGATTTTCACTTTGCTGATGTCAATTTTTGTAGAGGTGGCAGGTGGCAATGACAAATTTCTGGTGTGTTCTTCGTAGAGGAGCACGATTAAGGCTAAGAGGCCTGGTCACAAGTAGCAAGCCACTGTCCAACTGCTTCAGGAAGACCACTCTCTTGCCTCTGTGGCGCCCGGTGAGGATAATCAAGATGGTGCCAGGAGTGATGCTAGCTCGAAGTTTCCGCACATGCTGACTGAAGGGTTTCTTGCCATGGCTCAAGAGCTTTCGGGGCACATCTTCAGTAGGGTAGTACCTAGGCATTTTTCAAAGCTTAACCACCCGGCTACTTCCATTCTTGTCCCCGCCAACCGGTTTTGTGTTCGTAGCAAGAACTTTCTCCTTTTTCTTCTCAACCTTTGATTTAGCAGCTGTGTACTTTCTCTTGTACAAAGCCTTTCTGGAATACATAGCGGATCGGGAGTATCTACCAGTTCCTCTAACCAGGACAGGATTTCGGCTGCAGTGGGGCTACCCCTTCTTGGACTTCTTTGCTTTCTTCACCCCTTTTTACCAGTACCACTGGCAGAAGCCTTCTAGGCTTCGTATTTCTTCTCTTTAGTGTCTGGCTTCTCAGTTTTTTCACCCGCCATCTTGCAAGATGGGAAAGAGAACTAAGTTTTCCTCTTTATTTCTCTTTTCTTTTCTTTTCTTTTCTTTTCTTTTCTTTTCTTTTCTTTTCTTTTCTTTTCTCTTTTCTTTTCTTCTTTCTTTCTTTCCTTTCTTTCTTTCTTTCTTTCTTTCTTTCTTTCTTTCTTTCTTTCTTTCTTTCTTTCTTTCTTTCTTTCTTTCTATACTGGGGATTGAACTCAGAACCTTGAGCTTGCCAGACAGCTGCTTAAGCTGCTGAGCTATATCCTCAGTCTTTGTCTTTTGTTTGTAGCTGATATTTGTGGTATATACTAAGTGTCTCTTGTCTGCAATCTGTAGTACTAGAAGTGTTTGGCTTATGGACGTTTTTTGTTCTTCAGATTTTAGAATATCTTCATAATAATATATCTGTGGGATAGGACCAAATTTTATTTTTTTGTATTTTAGAGAAGGGTCTATAGGGTGTTCAGGGTCTCACTATTATATCAGACTCATAGTGATCTGCCTGTTTACAGCCTCCCAAGAACTGGGATTACAGGCACACTCCACCACACCCAGTCTCAATTGCAATCTCAGTGCACCTTGGGGGTGGGGCCAGCACAACGGGCCCAGGATCAAACTGGCCCCTGTGCCTGCTTCCAAGCACTTATTAGCAGAGCTCTTTGGCTGGTCCGTTATAGCACCACATTTGAATATGACATTCTTTTATGATTTATATATACTTTATAGGGGCTGGCTCAATGGATTAAAGCGCCTGCAAGAAGGCACAGGGGCCAGGGTTTGATCCCTGGGCCTGCTGTGCTGCCCCCTCCCCCCACAAAGGGTAATTGGGACTGGGTGTGGTGGCGTGTGTCTGTAATTCCAGCTCTTAGGAGGCTATAAAGAGGTGGATCTAATAGTGAGACCCTGAATGCCCTATAGACCTTTCCCTAAAAAATAATTTTAAAAAATATACACATAAACACACACACACATACACACACACACACACACACCCTTGTACTCTGAAGGCAGTTTCAGACAGTTTTTAGTGCGCCTGTGTAGGCTGAGTGTAACATTACTACTTTTGGCATCAGATGGCACTCAAACACTTTCAGATTTAGGACTGTTCAACTTGTGTGTTTTAGAAAAATGCGAAGTATCGATGATAGAATGAACTCAAGTGATGAACTCAGTAAGGTAGCATAAAATGCAATATATTTCTGTATACAAATAAATTAGAGAATGTTTATTAGTTTTATGAGACAGAGTCTCATTTTGTAGTACAGGCTGGCCTTGAATTCACTTTGTAGTCCAGGATGGCTTTAAACTCATGGTTGATCTTTTGCCTCAGCCTTCCAGGGCTGGGATTATCAGCTTGTGCCACTGGCTGGCTCAGAGGATTTGATAAAAGAAGCAACTTTCCTCAAATTCATATTTATAAAAATATTTTAAAAAGTTATCAAATATTTATAAAAAAAACTAAATAGAAGTCTGTAAAATCACTTAAAGAGAAAATAAAAGTAGACTTGATCAAATGGATGGAAAAATAGCTCTTAATTAAGGAGCTAAACAGTATTAAAATGTCCATTCCATTAATTTATTAGTGAAGTACTGAAATGCAAAAAAATATTAAAAGGCTTGTTGCTGTGGAGTTAGGTAAGTTGATAAGATTATAATAAGAAAGGGCCATTAGGTAGCTCAGTGCATTAAGCGCTTGCTTGGGCAAGTGCAGGGGCCAGGGTTTGATGCCCATCCCCAGCATGGTACCATATCCTCTCCCTATTTACTGAGACAGGACAAGGCTGGGCCTGGTGGTGTACAACTAATCCCAGCATTGGGGAGGCTGAAAACAGGAGGATCACTATGAATCCAAGCTGCATAATTAGACCCTGTACCATAAATTTAAAAAAAGGTTATAATAAAAAAAAAAAACCATGCAAGAGTTTCTAACAGGATCCTTTCTTTAGGATAACTGGGATGATGAAGATGAGGAGAAAAAAGAGGAAGCAGAAGTAAAGCCAGGTGAGCCACTGCCTTCTGTTTTTGATCTGTATACTGGTAAGCATTTGGTGCTTAGTTAAATTACAAAATGGTCACAAAGCTGAAAATTAGTGTTTTTTTTTTTTTTTTTTTTTTTTGGCAGAATTGGGTATTGAACTCAGGCCCTTGTGCTTGTCAAGAAAGCGCTCTGGCCCTAAAATTGATGTGTTGAAACCAACCATTTTTCCATTTCCCTTTTCTTTTTTCCCTGAATCAATCTCCTTCCCTCCCTCCCTCCCTCCTTCTTTCTCTCCCTCCCCCCCACTAGGGATTGCACTTGTCAGTTGTACTGAGCTATCTCTCTGACTTGCACTCTTTCTATTCGATACAGGGTCAGGCTGTGCAGCTCAGACTCACAGTGATCCTCTTGTCTCAGCCTCCACAGCACTGAGGCATGCACTAGTATGTTCAGTTTTGGTGGCTGGCACACTGTTGTGCCTGGGGTTCCAGGATCAGCAGGGCATGTGATACTGGGGATTGAGCACTTGCCAGGCAGGTGCTTACAGCGCCGACCTATCTCCCCAGCCCCAAATTTCTTCATGATGTAATTTTTTTGTATTGGGAATTGAACTCAAGACCTTTTTACTTATCAGGCAGGTACTTGTGCTGCTGAGCTTATCCTCAGCTCCTGTACCTCTAGAGTATATACCTGTTGTTTTTCTGTGTGCTGGATATTATTAAGAGAGAACAGAGAATGTGACATTACAGTTGGATGATCTTGGTCTTTTTTCAAGAGGTGGTTTACAGAAACATTTGGATCCTGAGGTTCCTATTAGAAAAAGGAAAAATCTCTGAGCTATTCTACTCTTACTTTCCAAGACATCACCCTGTGAATATGAAAGTTGGGAAAGGTGTGGTATCTTCAAATACTCACTTATCATGCCTGTCTCATCCATAATCTGGCAAGTATTCAGTATAATTGGAAAGTAGTCAGTATAATTGTGAATGAAACTTTTTTTACTTTCAGAGGTAAAAATTTCAGAAAAGAAAAAAATAGCAGAGAAGATAAAAGAGAAAGAACGGCAACAGAAGAAAAGACAAGAAGAAATTAAAAAGAGGGTACGTACTATTCATTTTCTAAAATATGAGTATATGTTGAATTTTTACATCAGTAGTAGTATAATGTCTACTAGGCTACCAATATTAGACAACAGGGCTCTGTGAAGAAATGAATAATACAAGGTAAGGAAATCTGAAGACAGGTTGATTGTGGTTTTTACAGAAACAGAACACAGAAGCTTTATGTGTTAGAATGTGTTTTAAGTTTTCACATTCAGGAATATTCATGATTGTCCAGTGTTTACAGTCAATGATTTTTGTCAGTGGCTACAGTTCTTTCTAGTCATGATTGTCTTGATTATCTGCAAGGTACATGTGGATTGAAATAAAAGTATTGGGCCGGGGAGATGGCTCAGTAGAATAAGTGCTTCCACAGCGCAGGGGCCTGAGTTCAATCCCTGGTTCCACAAAAAAAAAGAAAAAGAAAATAAATAAATAAAAGTATTCATTTCTGTGCCATCTATTTTGTAAAAGTTTGTTTTTATTATTTGGGGCAGGATACAAAATATTTTGTTATTTTATTTGCTTTTTGAATAGAAACACATTTACATGGTTCAGAAAATAAATTGTATTAGAACATCCTTTACCCATTTATCATGTATCTCTTTGTATTCCATAATATAATACTAGGGCCGGGGAGATGGCACAGTGGCATAAGCACTTATCTGGCAAATGCAAGGGCCTGAGTTCAATCCCTGGTTCTGGAAAAAAAAAAAAAATCCATAATAAAATACTGATTTGCACTAATGGTGGTTGGACAGGATATTATGTCGGCTTCTAGTACTGTGGACAACTACTAGGAAAATAACAAGGTAGAAAGTATTAATTATTGAATCTTTGATGTAATTCAAAAAATTCTTATTTTTTAATAAGATATGCAAACAGCTACACTCTTAAATTTACTGATAAGAGACATACGGTATAATAATGTCTGTAAGTATAATATGTATGGACCTTCTGTGATACCAAAACATTATGAAAACACTTTGCAATGTATTAATTTATCAAATCCATCTTGTCAAGGTATCTTAAAACTGTCTCATTGATATTTGTACTTCAATAAAACAAAAATAAAATAAAATACTGATTTCATATCTCTCAAGATTTATGCTTGGATATAGCTATATATTCATAAGTGATGAGAATGGTCTCATGTTGCATCCATTTACCTATAAAAGTCTCCAGTTTCTCCTTCTTTATGACTGAGTTAGTAACTCATTGTATAAAAAGGCCACATCTTTTTTATCCTTTCCTTGGTTGATGGGGATTTAGGTTGTTTATAAGATTCATTCATTACAAATTGTGATGCTACAAACATGGGTGCACATATATCACTGTGTATGATGTTTTTAAATTCTTCTGGGAAGATACCTTGAAGGGGACTGCTGGATCAAATAGGACCTTCAATCCCAATTTTTTGAGGAATCTACATTGATTTCCACAGTAGTTGCCCCAGTCTACACTCCCAACAGTGGAGAAAGGTTCCTTTTCCCCCATAGTCCCCCAGCATTTGTTATTGGTTTGATTTTCTCTTCTTTTTTTAATGTACTTAGCACAAGGTCTACAGGATCTCACTACACAGACCAGACTTGTAGTGATCCTTCCTATTTTTCAGCCTGCTAAGTGCTGGGATTACAGGTGCACGCCGCCACACCCAGTCTCAATTGCCATCTCAGCACGCCCGATGTTGGGGCACAGCAGGCTGGGGATTGAACCCCTGCCCCCTACATCTGCCTAAGCAGGCGCTTTAATCCGCTGAACTATTTGGCTGGCCCAATATTTAGATCTTTGATACATTTTGAATTTAGTGCATGGGTCCCAATTTTTAATCTGGGACATACGCATAGCATCATTCGTTCATGCATTCATGTATGCATATGTGCATACATTTATTTATACTGGGGATTGAAGTTGGGGCTTTGTGTTTGCCAGGCCGACGCTGTGCTGCTGAGCTATATCCCCGGTCCCACCAGCACCATTTATTAAAGAGGTATCTTTCTTCCAGTGAACGTGTTCAGCACCTTTGTCAAAGATAAGATGATGGAGTATGTCTGGAGTTGTTCTTGCATTTTCTAATCTGTTCCATTGTTCACTGGATCTGATTTTTTTTGGCTATTTTTATCACAGTGTATAGTATAATTTCACAACTTAATATAATTTTAAGTCGGGGATTATGATGTGCCCCCAGGCTGGTTATGTTGTAGGCATCTGAAATCTATTATTATTATTATTATAATTATCATTACTATTATTTAATTTTAAAGATGGGAATCTCACTATATAGTTCATGCTAGCCTCAAACTTGAGATGATTTTCCTACCTTAGTCTCCCAAGTGCTAGGATTATAGGTGTTTGCCAGAATGCCTGGCTGAAACCTACATTTGTCTAATTAACTTCTTTATAATTGAAATAAGGAAAAGGGGTAATAATTTCAGATGCTGACAAATGATAGATTTTTTAAAAATATTTATGAATTTAACAAGTTTTTGTAAATTCATTGTTTTATTCAGATGAAGATTATCTTTGATGCTGAAATTGTTTCAGTGTTGGCCAGTAGGGATCCCATAAAGCTGATTTCCACGTTCCTCTTTCTTTTGGGGTAATGATTGAATCCAGCTTCTCTATCCCTCTACCCATCTCCCTCTCTCCGTTTACCATTTTTATTTTTTTTTTTGGTGGAACCAGTGATTGAACTAGTCAAGCGCTTATTCTACTGAGCCATCTCCCCTAACCCCTCTTGTTTACCTTTTGGCAAAACCTCATTACTCTTTTTTTTTTTTTTTTTTATGGTTTTATATTTGATTATTTGGTACAGGGTCTTGCTACACATCTCAGGCTCGTTAGGGATTCTCCTGTCTCAACCTCCCCAGTGTTTGGATTACAGGTGTGCTCCACCATGCCCTGTGTTGGTGGCTGGCTTAGAATGGTGCCTGCATGGCATTTGGTACTGGGGATTGAACCCAGGTCCTTGCACTTGTTGGGCAGGTGCTTAGACTGCTGAGCTATTGTCCAGCCCTAAATTAGTCTTTGAAATAAGCTTCCTTTTTTTTTTTTTTTTTTTTTTTTTTTTTTTTTTTTTTTTTTTTTTTTTTTTTTTTTTTTTTTTTTTTTTTTTTTTTCTTCTCATTTTAAAAGCTTCTTTGTTTCTAATATTTTCTAGTATAGTATCAGGGAAATGAAAATTATATTAAGAAATAATTTAGTTGCTATGGCTACTGCTGGTGGGATGATCTAGCCTTTGAAATCCCCTTTCACGAACAAGTGTGTGTGTACTCACTAGTTTTATTAGTTATTTTGGGACAGTTTCGCTGTGCAGAGCAGGTTGGCCTTAAACTCACTGTGTAGTCCAGGCTAGAAGTGATACTCTTGCCTCAACCTCCTGAGTGGTAGGACTACAGGCATGTGCCACCATGCCTGTCTTGTTTAGTATATATTTCAGAGAAATTTATTTCTGGTTTATTTTCAGTTTGAAGTCTTTTCCTTTTGAATTTCCTTTTGAATATAAGAAATGTTCAGAAATCAACACTATACAGTGCCATAGATAATGCTGAAGAACACAGTTGTCCTTTACTTCTGCCCTAGTATTATCAGGCTTCCCTTAGGTAAACATGGTTGGTATAGAAGTTACCTAGCAATATATAGCAGGTACATACTAAAGTGTTAACTGTCAACTCAGACGAATGAGATAGGGAAGTAAGTGAGAACTTTATTACTATTATATCTTTGCGTTTTTTGCAGTGACTACTTTTTATAATGGGGATTGAACCCAAGTCCTCTTGAATATTAGGCAAATACTTTCATAAAGCTACATGCCAGTCCAGTAATTGTTTTCATAATTATATATTGTAATATCTAAAAATAAAAGGAAGAAATTTTCTGATGCTTTGAATAATGATGTATTTAACATGTTCATGATGGGGTAGTAATTGATATATATGACTGCTCGGCAGCTCTGATTTGATGAATTTAGTCATTCTGCCTACTTGGCCATTGGTGGTACATGGGTAATTTGTGGTATGGCAGTTGTAAGTACATACCATGTAGATCAGCGGTGAGTTGCTTGTAAGATTTCCATGTTAAAGTTTAGAGGATAAATTGGCATTAATTTTATTAGCAAAAAGGCCAGTAAAAGTGAATAGATCCCTTTGTACTGTTGGAGGTACAAGCCACTTGATATAGTCACACCTGTACCACTGGTAGGTCAGGCCTGTGGGAATGTGTTAATGTGTACTAGTATTGTTGGGTGGGTACGTCCGACTTTTATTAGAGCATTGATTGAACTTAGACCCTTGTGCTTGCCAGGGAAGTGCTTATTCCACTGAGTCATCTCCCTGGCCCCTACTTTGTTGGACATTTAGGTTGTCTTTAAATTTTTCTGAAATTATACTTCTTTGTGCTTAAATCTTAGGTTATCTTAAGATAAATGTAGAATTTATCTTATGTAGAATTACTTAATTAAATATGTAGAATTACTTAATTAAAGCATATAATTTTTTTCTCATGCTGGGGCTTAAACTCAGGGTTTCAGTCATGCTAGGTAAGTGATCTACTATTGAGCTGAATTTCCAGCTCCCATATGAAAGTTTTTTACAACTTTATGCATACTATGTTGCTATAGAAAGTTGTTCCAGGATAGGGCTGGCCAAATAGCTCAGCAGATTAAAGTGCCTGCTTAGGCAGGTGCAGTGGCTGGGATTCGTCCCTGGTGTGCCATGCCGGCCCCACTCCCAGAGCACACAGAGATGGTGATTGAGATTGGGCGTGGTGACGCATGCCTGTAATCCTAGCTCTTGAGAGGATGAATACAAGTAGATCACTAGAGTCCAATCTATGTAGTGAGACGCTATAGACCCTGTACTAAAATACAAAAAAAAAAAAGTTGTCCTACGATAGTCTTTGTATAATAGTATGTGAGATTGCCTTTTTTCCCCCTTGCCTATAAACTAAGTTTCTAGTTTCTGAAAAAAGTGTATAGATTTAAGTGTGGTAGCACATGCCTTTAATGCCAGCTCTTAAGAGCAGGACAGTTCCAAGTTCAAGGCCAGCCTGGGTAACTTGGTACAGCCCTCTCTCAAAACAAAACATCAGCTCAACATTTCCTGGGTTTAATCCTCATTACTTAAGAAAAAAAAAAAGCCAAATATGTTTGCACATGCCTTTAATCCCAGCACCTGAGAAGCTGAGGTAGGACTGCTGGGAGTTCAAGGTTATTCTGGGCTATAAAGTGAGCTTAAGCCTAGGCTGAACTGCACAGTGATAACATGTCTCAGAAAGACAAAAAATCTGAAAACCTCAGTCTTGTTGAGTTCACGTTTCGTTTCTGTTACATTACGGCTAAGTGTGCTAACTTCTGTTATTATCGGCTGATTATTTAACCCCCTGCCTCTTTTTCTGTACAGTTAGGATAAGAATAAAGTATAAACCAGGCTTTGTGACACATTCTTGTAAACTCAGTACTTGGGAGCCAAAGACAAGGAAGATCATAGTTCTAGTTTCACTTGGGCAACTCACAGAGACTGAAAAAGGGATGAAGGTAGAGGTGTACTTCAGTATAGGGACTGATTTAATCATAATCCCAGCCCTCTTAATGCTTCTGTTTCATTTCATTTTAGTTAGAAGAACCTGAAGAACCTAAAGTGCTAACACCAGAAGAACAATTAGCAGATAAACTGCGGCTAAAAAAATTACAGGAAGAGTCAGACCTTGAATTAGCAAAAGAAACTTTTGGTAAGATGAAGGTGTTGTTATATTAGGAGAAAGCTCTGGAACTTTTATTAGTTGTGAAATTCAAAAAGTATCTTTTTTTTTTTTTTGTCTTTTTGAGACAGGGTCTCACTATGCAGTTCAGGCTGGCCTTAAGCTCACTTTGTAGCTCAGGCTGCTCTTGAACTTACAACAATCCTCCTGCCTCAGCCCGGCCCAAAAAGTATCTTCTTTAAAGGAAACATGATACTCTGTCTGATTTAGGTATCAGAAAGCAGTTTACTAGAGAAGGTAGAATGAGGAACATGATTTTGAATAATTGGCTGGAGTATCAAAAGATTTTTAAAGGAAGTAGCCATTGCATCCAAATACTGTTGCCTAGAATATATGTATTTATTGGCTGGATGAAGCTGACATGAAATCAAAGATCTATAGCTTTGATATTTTAAATACTGAGCTGAGCCGGGTGTAGTGGTGCATGCCTGTAATCCCAGCACTCGGGAGGCTGAGGCAGGAGGATTGTTCTGAGTTCGAGACCAGCCTGAGTTACAAAGTGAGCTTAAGGCCAGCCTGAACTGCATAATGAGACCCTGTCTCAAAAAGACAAAAAAAAAAAAAAAAAAAAAAATACTGAGCTGACTACAGTGGTAACCTGTTGGTTTAAGTTTAGCTAAGACTGGGATGGTGGCATGGTGGTACAGGTCAGGCAGCCATCCTTGGCTTCTTGTGCTTAGGGTTGTTTGTTTCTGTGATCCTTTCCAGCCATGCAGTGCCCTTTCTTTCAAGGATTATCATTATGGCTACAGCTGTGGTTTGTGGGTGAGATAAAAGCAATGTAGTGTTCCCAGGGGAGAGTCACATGACACAGGGTAGGATAAAAGATATGGCAGAGAGAAATAAAGCCTTTACTTCAACCAAATTTGTTACTATTACTTATAGTGTGCACTTAAGAATAGAGCATCAAATAGTCAAATAACTTTGAATTGACAGCTCATAGATGGCAACTTAGAACCCACTTATTGTAAAATGCCAATTTAACTTAAACCCTGAGGTTATAGTTCAGAAAAACCAGCTCATACACGTGGCTTGCATGCTAGCACAGAAGGCTTTGTGTGCCCATTGCAGTTCAGGAGCCACAGGTTCACTAGCAATTCATTCTACCCTTCTCTAACGTGCATTAAGGACTTTTAGTCAGTCATTCTCTTTCCTTAGGGAAATAAGGACCTGCCATTGGCAGTGGATGCTTCTGTTGTTTGGCGTGTCCTAAAAGTACTCATCTAATTAGAGAGCACACTTGGCTATTATTCTGTGTTTTTACAATGTTGTGAAAGCTACCAGTGTGTCTATCACACAGGTAAATTTATGTGATATACACAAAGCCTAATATGGAGCCCCAGTATTTATGCAGTCTTTGATTATAGGAGCATGCTTTCTGTGCTCCTTTGGCAGTTTATCAATCCTATGGGTGCTTTGTAGTACAATATTATAATAAATGAAACACATAGGGTTTTATTTACAAAGGAAGCCTGTTATGTTGAAATAGATACCACAACACTAAAATAACAGAATTGTTTATCTGTTGATCTGTTGTGTGGTGCATTGAATTAGGGCCTTACGCATGGTAGGCAAACACTCCACCCCTGAGCTATGCTCCCAGCCCAGCTGTACTTTATTAATATATCCAGTAGGATCCAGTATCAGATCTACTGTGTATTTTGAAAATAATGACTGAACAGTAGTAGAGCAAGAAGTATCCGTAACAATGTCATATGATACGAAATTGTGTGTGGTCTCTGTTGGTAAGCCATTTCAATGGTGGTGCTATTGTAATGTTACCTGTTATGTTACTGCCCACTATAAAAAGCAAATGAAATGGTAAATTATAGATTAGAAAAATCAAGATGTGTTTTCTTAATTTACAGATTCCCTAAATTCTGTTCAAGGAGCCCATGATCCATGTTAAGAACTCTTGTTTTAGAATAAAGTAATAGGGTTATTTATATAGCTAATTGTTTATAAACATTAAAAAGAAAATGCATTCTAATATTATTAGTGCTTCTCTTCCGCAGGTGTCAATAATACAATTTGTGGAATAGATGCTATGAATCCATCTTCAAGAGATGATTTCACAGAGTTTGGAAAGCTACTAAAAGATAAAATTACACAGTATGAAAAGTCACTATATTATGCCAGTTTTTTGGAAGCCTTAGTTCGAGATGTGTGTATTTCATGTAAGTAATTCTAATCGCTGGCCCATGTGGTTATTTACTAAGGACATCCACAAGAAGATGAGAGGGTTTGTCTTTTGATGCTATAGTACTGTGTAATTACTATATTGGCAATGAGTATTGGGCTTTTTCAGGAGGGTGGGACAGGCTGCCTTCCTGTTTTAATAGTGGTTTTCTGGACACATACTTCGGCTCATAGGCAAGAGAGCTGATGAAACACTAGCCTATTTTTATTTAATAATCTCATGTAAGAGGCTATGAAGTATCTTTTTTGGGGACGTGACCTCTGGTTATAGAGATCCCTGAGATTTCACGTATTTTATGAAAACCCAATACAAGGTACAGTTGCTTTATGACTATGGTGCCATGCCCTACAGAGTCCCACGTTGTTGGGTGGAGGACATGGGCATGGCAGTCCCAGTTGGTATAGTGCTAGCTGGGAAAGGACTGGCTTTGCTGGTATATGCTGTTTTCAAGATTGAGAAGAAAAGAATCCTGTGTAATTAGTTAACATTGGGTTTTCTAGTGGGGCATGGTGGTGTAGGCCTATAATCCGGTATTTAGGAGTCTGAAGCAGTAGGATCATAAGTTTGAGGCTAGGATAGGCCTTGTAATAAGTTTAAGGCCAGCCTGAACTATAGTGAGAATCTTACAAAGGAGGTTTTTTTTTTTGAAGAAGGGTTTTTATTTTTTTTTTCTAAATTTGGTCACTGACATATGCAGAGGTGTTATTTTATTCTACATGTACTGTTTCTGGAGGTGCTCTCTAAACCACAGAACTAGTGGTTCTTTCCACCTTGAAGGATAGGAAGATATGTTGTTCACTAAACAGGCCTGTCATTTGTAGTACACAGGAGATAGGGTAGTAATTGTTTTCATTCTCACTCTTGTGCTAGAGTAGAAATGCTTGAACGTAGGTGGTTTCACCCGCAGGTTTCAGAATTGTTGGGTGGTATTGCTGAGCTTCAAGTAGACATAGACGTCTAGCCTGTAGTCCCAGCATTGAGAGAGGCTAAGACAGGAAGATTGCAAGCTAACGTGCAGCATGGTACCTAGTAGAGTGCCCCCAGCTTTAATCCCCAGTACTGGAAAAATACTGTCACTGGGAACTGCAGTAAGTACCTGTGACACCAACATTAGGGAGGCTGAGAAGCAGGAGTCATGAGGTCATCTTGGACTGAGACTGTCTCCAGAAAATCATTCCAGTTAACTTAGCTACTCTCCTGACTGAGCACTTAGGGTATAGGTATGGTAAAGGAAGAAAGCACTGTGAGCATTTTTTTTTTTTTTTTGTGGTTGAGCTATTTTGTACTGCTAAATGCAGGTCATTATAAAGGTTGTTTTAACAAAAAAAAAAAAAGTGTTTAAAAAATTGTGAACTAGGTGCAGTGGTGCACACCTGTAATCCCAACACTTGTGAGACTATAAGGCACGAGGATTGCTAGGAGTTTCAGGCTAGCTTGGGCTACATAGTGAGATCTTGCCTCAGAAAGAAATAGAATTGTTTTTACTTCAAATGGACTTACCTATCATTCTTTCATGGTTGTGACTTTGGGGAAGAGCTAGAAGTAACACAGTGTCGTATCTGGTGAATAAGGTAGATGAGGACGCTAATGCTTTTGTAAGCTTATCTTCCCACTGGATGGTACTCAGGAGCAGCATTCACTGTATTTTTTTTTTTTTTTTTTTTTAATCACAGCTTGTGAAAATAAAAGACAACTTCTAGAACGGTTTAAAAAAGTAGCAAGAACAATGGATGTGTCTTTTATTGTAAATTTTTAACTGGAAATCAAACTCAGGACCTTGTGCTTGCCACGCAGGTGCTTGTGCTACTGAATGATATCCCTGGCCCCAATTTTTTTAAAATTTAAAAACTTTCTTGGCATGGGGTGTTGAGACAAAGTCTCATCATGTATCTTTCACTGTATTTTTTTTTTTTTTTTGAGACACGGTTTTGGCATGCAATTATGGCTGGCCTTAAACTCACTATGGAGTCAAGGCTGGCTTTGAACTTGTGGCGATCCTTCTGCCTGCCTCAGCCTCTTGAGTGCTGGGACTACAGGTTTGCACCACCACACCTGGCTAATGTAAGTTTTTTGTTGTTGTTATTGTTGGAACCAGGGTTTGAACTCAGGGTCTTGTGCTTGCCAGGAAAGTGCTTATTCTAGAGAGCTGTCTCCCCGGCTCTAAGCCCCATCCATATATTTTGATCAGCTTTTGTAAAATTAAATTTTTTTTTACTGAATTCACCATTTTAAGTACTGAATTCTGATCTGTAATCTCAGTAATAAACAGCACGATTCCTTATCCCTTTAATATTTACAAAAAGAAATTTAGTTATTTCAAAATTAAAATTTGGGTTTTTTTTTTTTTTTTTGTATTTTTAGGAAAGGGTCTACAGGTGTTAAGGGTCTACTAGATCGGACTCCTAGTGATCCTCCTGTCCACAGCCTTCCAAGAGCTGGAATCACAGGCATGTGCCACCTCACCCAGTCTCAATTACGTCTCAGCCCACCCCGGGTGTGGGGCCAGCACGGCAGGTGCAGGGATTGAACCCCTGGCCCATCTCTGCTTTTAGGCACTTTAATCCGCTGAGCTATTTGGCTGGCCCTCTAAAAGTTTTTGAGATAGGGTCTTACTGTATAGTTCAGGTTGACCTTGAACTCAGGCTGGCTCCAAACTTGTGGCAATCTCTGCTCAGCCTCCCCACTGCTGGGAATATGGCAGGTATGCACCACCACACTCAGCTTCAGAATTACAGTTTAATGGTGCACAAAGTGGATTATACGAAACACTTGTGAAAGGATGCCTATTTTGCTTTAACTTCTCAAAATGCTTAAATGTCTATTTTGTGGATGTCTTTTTCTTTTTAGTGGAAATTGATGACTTGAAAAAGATTACCAATTCTTTGACTGTGCTTTGCAGTGAAAAACAGAAGCAAGAAAAGGTAAGGGCATATTGCATAGGGAGATGCTTATTAGGGTGGTATGAGTAGAATATTCTTAATAGATGTAGGAGGAGCCTATCAAGTTTAAAAACCAAGCAGTTCAGCCAGGTATGGTGGTGCACACCTGTAATCACAACACTCTGGGATGCTTCAACCAGAAGGATCAAAAGACAGTCCCAAGCCGGGCGTGGTGGCGCAGGCCTGTAATCCCAGCACTCGGGAGGCTGAGACAGGAAGGAGGATTGTTGTGAGTTCGAGACCAGCCTGAGCTACAAAATGAGCTTAAGGCCAGCCTGAACTGCATAGTGAGACCCTGTCTCAAAAAGACCAAAAAAAAAAGACAGTCCAACTTAATGCTGTGGCCAAGACCCTGTGTCTACCAAAATACAAAAAGGGTCTGGGTTTTTCCTTTCTTTTTTATTTTTGTGCCAGGAGTTGAAGTCAGGGTCTGGCATTTGCCAAGCAGGCACTACATCCCTGGCCCAGGCCCTGGGTTTAGTCCCTAGTACTTCAAAGACAAATAAACATACAAAACCAAGCAGTTCATCATGCCACTGAAGTTGGAGGTGCTATTACTTTTTTGCTTATAGGCATCTTGTGGTGGTGTTCCTTTCTGAGTTAACAGAAATCATTGTAGTTTAGCCTTGAGTTGTCCCTTAAAGAATATAAGTTTTTCTGGGACTAGAGGCCTTGGCATCTGTGTGAGGGTTGCTGTACCAGAGAAAATGCTAAAAGCAGATAAAAATCTCATGAATTAATTCTCTCTTTTATCCTTAGCAAAGCAAAGCCAAAAAGAAGAAGAAAGGTGTGGTTCCTGGAGGGGGATTAAAGGCCACCATGAAAGACGATCTGGCAGATTATGGTGGTTATGATGGAGGATATGTACAAGACTATGAAGACTTCATGTGACATTTTATCTTCTGATGTCTTCTTTCTGTTGTCCACAATCCCTTCAACATGTAGCACAACTTCCTTTCCTTTCAGTTCTGCCAAATGCTACAATCAGAAGTGCAGTATCTTTTGTGCTGGTTATTTAACCCCTTGACACTTAGGTGCTAATGTGCAAATGAGGGAACTTGGATCTTGCTGCCAAGGGGTTAAAATTGGAAATCTCAATTACTACTAAATCACTGTTGAAAAGCAGATTTAATAATGTCATTGTTGCTATCTGATTCCAGAAGAGCATTTACTAAATTGGAAACAAAAAGATTGCAACATGACAAAAAATTATGTAGTATTTACCAGCACCATACAGTAATACAGCCTTAACCATACCTCCTTGAACTACTTCATAACTTGTCAAGAAAAGCAGTTTGTAGCAAGGGCATGTGGTGTGCACTTAGTATTAAAATTGCTTTGTCTTAAAATTGAGCGTGAGGATATTAAAAATCCATTGTGAAGAAGACTGCTTATCTCAGAGTGAAGATACTTAAAAATTAAATGACCAAACCCTCCATCTTTGAAGCTGAAGAAGGGTAAACCTCTCCATTATTGCAGTACAGTTGTGGAATCTGTTAAGTGCATAGACTATCTAGTTTTTAATTTATTAGACTACTTCTACTGATGACGTGCTTCAGGATGGGGGAGGGAAGCTACCTGATTCAAGTGTCTGAGAAATAAAATCTTTTAGGCTGCAGTGGAACAACTTTAACAGGGTTTTGGCATTTCCTTTCCTTTATAAAACATGCTCAGCAAACTGCACCAGTTAACTACAGTTTGGTAAATTGTTATGTTCACAATTATGACATCTGCGATGTTTTATAAAGTAACTAATTTAATAAAATTACTATTGTGAGGACTTAAATTTTGTGTTACATCCCAAGAGATATTTTTGGAGAGTACAGAGTGCAGCTCTTGGGACTAGTTATCTATGTACTTACTAAAGCTTAATCACTGCTTGGTGTAGTTATAGCTTTAAAACAGTGATTTGCCAGGTCGTTAATAGGGCCGCCACGAGCAACAAAGTTATAAGGCTATCTTATTTATTTGGAAAATTATATTGTTTAGATACTAAGGTCTAATTAAGTACTAGAAGAATATTTATTTGGAATAGTAGAGCCTACAACTCAGGTTATAAACTGGGATCTTATTCTAGATTTAACAAGATTTGAGGGTTTGTCTTTTTTTGTCCCAATTGTCACAACCAGAGCAAAAAGTATTTTAAAATTTCAATATGAAATATGATCCTTGGCTCGGTTGACTAGATGTAAACAGGACCATTTATGCGACTTGGTGAATTAATAGGTCTGACTACACAGCAATAATTATATAGCTAATACTGTTTTAAGGCAGACAAGGGCTAAGATTTCCTTAGCAGTAATAATGACATACACTGAATTTAAAATCTATTTTATTATAGAAAGATCAGTTTCTAACAAATGAAAATGTATCACCTGTTCCTTAACTGTGTAAATAATATTAAATTTCTTTGAAACTGGAATCTGCAGGCGCAGGTATCCTTTAATCATTGCATTACCTCCTAATGCAGCAATTTCTTCCTGAGGAAGCTTTTGATCTTAACACCAAGCATCCGTGTAAAACAGTATAGATGAGCAATCCCTTCCAAACAGGAATTTCCTGCTGAAAATTCTCTCCTTCACTATCTCACCCATGAAGGACTGAGATGGTGCCTTCTTGGACTTTCCCAGGTCAGACCACGAGCTACCCAGAGCACTCTACTGTTGATCATGGACATCTGCCAGAACCTGTCGTTTGAAGACCACAGGCACCTCTGAAATTGTCTAAGCAGCAAGCATGTCCTTTAGACAGCAGCCTGTTTGAGGGTCCTTCAGAAGCACATTTACAATTTCATAAAATTTGTGTTCATATGCCAACTTGTAATACAAGTAGATATCTTCACAGTAGGAGAGTAACTTCTTCAGGTTTTCTGTGACCATGTCAGTAGGCTGATGTTGTTTATATCTAGACAGAAATGTAAAAAAAGCACAGGCTAAATCCTGTATTTTGAGTTCTGCTATTTCTTGACAACTGCCTATGCCTGAAGAGAGGGTGCCGTCATTTGGGGGATTATTTTCATTAAAAATAAGTATGACAATGTTCACCTTAAGTTTAGTACCCACCCCCCCCCAAAAAAAAAAAATCTGGACATAAGGCACCATAAGCAAACTTCCTCACCTCAGAGTTCAACAGAAAAGCATAGTCCACCATATCCACCCCCACACTAGACAAGGTCTCACTATTGCCCAGGTTAGTCTTGGCTCAGGTAGTGCCCACCACAATTTTCTAAGTAGGGCTGTATAAGCATGGATCATTGCACCCAGCACAGTGAACTTTTAAACTTACTTTTCTGAAATTTCTTCAAACACACTGGGACTTAATAGCCTTTGCTGCTTAAATTCTTCCAAGTAATTAAAGTCTCCTTTAATTATCACTTGTTGGTACAGAATTTCAGCCCAATCTGGGACAAAGTCATAGGCCTCAGCTACAATAGATGCCTTTAAAGGGCAAAAGTGGGGACACAATTTAGAGTCCATGTAACAACTGACAAATTACAAAATGCAGTGGATATGATCATTATCAGCTTTTATAATTCAATCAGGCTGGGCATATAGCTCAACAGCAGAGTACCTGTCTCATAAGTATGAGGTCCTGAGTTCAATTTATTATCAGAACTGGTGAAAAACATCGTATTAGTTTGGCACTGTCCCTCACATAATCCCCCAAATACCTTTTGTGTTTGTAGCCTTCACAGTGGGTTAAAAGAATTGCTGAGGAAGAATGTATTGCCAACTGTACAAGGAACAGGGAATGGGCTACAAAGACCTAGAGCCTGTTTTAGCAGGTGCTCTTGGGTACATGGCTCTACATATGGGCTGAGATTCTTGTACAACTGTGTAAGAATAACTACAGGCTCATGCAATGAATAGGATCATTATCAGCAGGGATGGGACTTTCAATTCAACTGTCTCTGGGGCCAAACTAACAGGATGGAGAAAACGAGACGGTAGTGCTTCACACTGTCCAAAGTGCCCAAAAAACATGCTATGCGGATTACAGCGCCTACAAGCAGGAAAGGGCTGGAGGTTCAATCCCTGGCCTGCTGTGATGGCCCTGACCCTGGGGCACACTGAGATGGGCAATTGAGACTGGGTGTAGTGGCGCTCACCTGTAATCAGCTCTTGGGAGGCTGTAAATAGCCAAAGCACTGAGTCCAATCTAGTAGTGAAACCCTGAACACTATGGACCCTTCTCTAAAATAAAAAAGCTATGGAACAATATGGTACTCCCCCCACTATTCAGTTTTTTTGACATAGGGTCTTGCTATATAGTTCAGACTGGCCTTGAACTTGAAGCTTTCTTCCTGATTCAGTTTCCCAAGTGTTGAGTTTACAAGTGTGTGCCACCACACCCAGCTATGGTTGCATTGGACAGCTAAGTCAAGGCACCTATGTTGGTCCTGCTCCTAGGCCTGAGGTCCTGTCTCTGACCCTGAGAATGGAACTCAACCTTGGTCCCATTAGTGCCATGGAGATGCTACAGTGCTGGTTAGAATTTTGTTTCTTTTTTGGGAGAGGTGAGGGGGGGTACCTGGGATCAAATTCAGGACCTTGCACTTGCCAGGCAGGTACTGAAGCCACTGAGCTATTTCCTGGGCCCCCAGAATTTTGTTTCTTGTTTACCTGGTAAAACCGAGGTAGGGTCATGATGCAGTCCATCAGCTTATGGCGGGCTAAGTTGATGACCATTGTGTTGTAGCCAGTGTTCAGAAAGTGAATTTGTAGTGTTATCAGCTTGGTGAGTCGGTGACAGTGCAGTGCCTGTCGCACACAGGAATCCTGATGGATAAGGATGGAGGAGGCAGAAAAAAACTGTCTTGATAACTGGACTCACCCCTTTACTCTGCTTGGCCCATGACACACTATCTTCCCTTACAGGAAGCTGGGACAAAGAATTCTTATTGCAGATATCAAGGCCAGGGTGAATTCACACCATTCACTGTTGTTACCTTGGCATAACTCTCAGCTGCATCCAGCATCAGGGTTAGGGCCTTCAACAGCAGCTGCTTTAGCTGCTGCCCATCCTTGAGGTTGTCTTCTGCAAGGAAGAAAAGACATTACTGAGTCATCTAACTCCCAGATGTGCTGTTCTCCCACCTGGACATGGTAGGCTAGGAGAAAAACATATTCATATTCCTAGTCATATTCACAAGGAGGTAGGGGTGTCTCAGATGGGAGATTGTAGGGCCTGAAACCTGCACATGATTATAACTCCACTCTGGAGTAGTATTTGGTGCCCCTCTGGCTCTTTACTTTGGGCACCAAGGAAGGCTTTCACATTAGCATGGAATGGTTCCTGATGAGTGGCACCCTAGATGCACAGGACCCAGGTCCCAAGAGTGCAAAGGCCTCCCACACAACCTTTCTCTTTCCTGCCTGCCTAGCTGAGGCCCTCCTTCAAACAACTCCCATTATCAGTGTGCTCTGGGGGTGATGAGTTGACCTTACCCCAGGTCTGACACTCGATCAACTTCAGCTGAATACAGGCAGCTGCCTCATGGTTCTCCCCGATCTCTCGGCACATGCTAAAGCACAGGGCGATCATGTTGTGTTTCTCACTGTCCCCTGGGCGGCAGCGTTTGATATAGTCCAGCAGGGCTGTTTTCAGAGTCCCACTCTGCCCAGGGAAAAAATGGAATAACAAGACCTCAACCAGGGAGTGCAGGACAGGTAGGATCAGCTATCTCAAAGGTTCTTTAAAAACTCCCAAGAAAAAGGAAAAGATGACTAAAACTGAAAATGAACAGTTTGTTTCCTGAGTAAAAGGAAACAGGTATGTCCTCTCCTCTTTGTGAACAGTTAAAATCTTTCAGAAGGGAGAAGCCTTAAAAATACACATGCATCTGTTTATCTAACAATTCCATTTCTAGAAATCTACCCTAAAGAAATAGGGAGAAGTACTAAAATAATGCAACAAGCTGGGTGTGGTGGTGCTCCAGGGAAGAGTTCCTGGGCTGCTACATTAGTCAAAGCCAGCCTGAATTACATAGGGAGCTCTTATCTCAAAGAGAAGAGATGGAGCCAGGGAGATAGCTTAGTGGCATAAACACCTACCTACCTGGCAAGCACAAGGTCCTGAGTTCGATCCCCAGTACAAAAAAAAAAAAAAAAGTATGTAACAAAGATATTAATAGTAATTAAGTTGGAATAGCCTAAATGTCCAAAATAAAGACTTGTGCCATTGAAACTGATGTAGAAGACTACTGATTTGTGTAATGGTCATGGCACATTTACTAAGGGGAAAAAAAGGTCATTTCCTATCTTCATGGCATAAGTTTTGTTAATGTACAAATACATATGTGTGCTTTTGAGTAAGTTGCAAAGACGTATTTACCAAACTTCACGACGGCTTTCTTCAGATGCCTCAGACAATGGGGACTGTTTTCTGTGTTGTTTTCCAAATGTCTTATATGGAACATGTATTACTTTTATAATCAGAAAGTTATTAAAAGAATATTAAAAAGAATATTTAAATACAGAAAACTGCCTCCAAAAATAGCAGTTTAAAAAGTCCCCTGAAGCTGGCCATCATGGTGCATATCTGTAATCCCAGCACTTGGGAGGCTGAGGCAGAAAGGGTCATTTGCAAGTTTGAGACCAGCTCTACAAAGTGAGCTCAGGGTGCGTTTGAACTGCACAGGAAGACCTTGTCTCAAAAAGAACAAAAAAGTCCTGAAAATGCACCTATGCCCAGGACCTCCTAACCTGATGGCTGGATTAGTCTGCTGTGAAACTGGCCCAGTATTAGGGAGATGTTTGGCTGGGACTAGGTTCCTAGAAGCCAAAAATGCATGTTCAGAGGGGAAACAAGGAGAGTTAACAAGTCAGCCAAATACGTGAGTGCAAAGACTGCATGAATGATGCCCCTGGTGTCCCAGCAGGATGAGGACAGGCTCCCAAGAACCCAAAGAACTGAGCAGGGCAGAGTTCTGCTTCCAAACCTCTTTCCCAGTTGTCCTTACAGAAGATTTCTGGTCAGGCCCACGCATTCCCTTCCTGAATTGGCTCTAGCAGAGCGCTTCTGCACAGTCCCCTTAAAAATCCTCCACTCAAGCTCTCCGGCAGTGTCACCCAACAGTCCGCTTTCAGCATGGGTCTCAGCAAGGATTTTGCTGCTGCTAGAAAAAGCATTTTCTTACACAGCATGCTCTATGAGGGTATCCAGCCTGTGGCCCATGGGGCAGACACAACTGGCTCACTTTGGCCACACTGAGTGAAGAGGAATTGCCTGGGGTGGCACATAGAACAGATTATATATACCTGCTGGAAGTGGCAGGGGACAAACTTCTTCAGTATCTTTTTTTTTTTTTAGATACTTTCTTCATGAAGTGTAATCCCAGCACTCGGGAGGCTGAGGCAGGAGGATTGTTGTGAGTTCGAGACCAGCCTGAGCTACAAAGTGAGTTTAAGGCCAGCCTGAACTACATAGTGAGACCCTGTCTCAAAAAGACAACAATAAAATAAAATAAAAGATACTTTCTTCTTCTTTTTTTTTTTTGGCGGAACCAGAGATTGAACTCAGACCCTTGTGCTTGCCAGGGAAGTGCTTTACTGAGCCATCTCCCCCAGCCCTTATGTTTTTTTTTTTTGAGATAGGATCTTGCTATGTTGTTCAGGCTGGCCTTGAATTCACTACATAGCCCAGGCTGCCCTCAAACTTGCAGCAATCTTCTTGTCCCAGCCTCTCCAGTACTGAAATTACAGGAGTGTACCACCACCATGCTTGGCATTTTCTTCAGTATTTGATGTCAGCATAATCCCTACCTGGTCAGCACTACTCTGAGTGTCTGCTGCCCTCCTGAGGGCCTCACCCTGATCAAAATTAGCACTCAGAGAAGCTGAGCCCATTCACTGCTCACACCCACCGGATCCAGCTTCTTTCTCATCAGCACTTCGAAGTAGTGTTTTTGATGCAACAAATCAAATATGTACGTCATCTCGTTGTACCTTCCAATGCCAGTGAGGAGCCGGACCTGAGGGGAAGGTGAGTGTCAGTGTCTCTGGAGTTCTTTGAACCAGACTACATCTCTTGTCAGGGGGGCTGCATGCCCAGCTCCCTCCTGTGCTCCCCCAACAGCAGGCTTCTTTGGAAGAATCATAGTGGCAGTCTTTGGGGACCCACTGGCTGACCTTTCTGCTGTCTAAGCATGAATACCAAGTCATGGGCAGCCATCTTTTGGGCAAGCTCTCGCTCTTTCCTGGCTCCTCAGTGGCCCCTGTGGCAGATAACTCAGGAAGAAAATGAGGCTTGAAGTGTCAACTCATTTTCCTTGTTCCGGGGAGCACTGAGTCCTCTAGAAAAGCTTACTGCCCTGGCATAAAGGGCTCTACAGAGCAAGGGCTCTGTAACTTGGCAGGGACCCTCTTCTTCTGGTGCTATCTCTGATTAAGATCGAAACCCTAACTCAGAGCTGCCGCAAGGTGGGCAACCCAATGAACTATCAAGCAGGTCATGGATCCAGAGGGGCAGAATTTCCTAAGACTACATCTAAGCAAGGCCCTAGCCTCTGTTTCTCTCCAAGGCTGCCCCAGAGCAGTGTGTGGGCAGACAGGGCTACTCACCACCAGCCCATACTCCTCACTGGGAGCCAAGTGGTTATCCGTGAGCATGCGGGCGGCCTGCAGGACTTGCATGATGCCCTCCATGTGGCATGTCAGGGTGAAGCAGTGATGAGCCAGGATCAGGAGCTCTGTGGCTGGGGTGGGATACTGGTGAGACAAACTCATAAAGCCTGCTCACCCACTAACCCCTGCCTGGAAGGGAAGAAGCCTATGCAGGGAGCTCTTTCACTGGTCTCTTCAGGGCCTGGCCACACTAGCTCTCCCTCTGGTGATCTCAAGAATCTTCTCTCAATGTTAAGCCCAGGGATTAACTCTGTCCTTCATAGTCATGTAGGACATGACTATCTGAAAAGGCTGAAAATGTGAACAAGGGATCCTTATCTTCTAAAGATAGAGGAACTTTCTCAAGACAGAAACTGATTGGTGTTTCTGCCAACATGAATTCAAGCTCCTTCTTTGCTTGTACCTCAGTGGAAAATTTCAGGGGTTCAGCTTTCTAACTTTCTAACTAGTGAAAAAATTTAAAACTATTGAAAGCTGGGCATAGTGGCAACTACCTGTAATCCCAGCACTTGGGAGGCAAAATCAGGAGGATCTTGAGTGAGTGCGCAGCCTGGGCTACATAGTGAGTTCAAGGCCAACCTGGACTATACAGAGCCTGTCGAAAACACCAAAACCCCAAACAAAACAAAACCCTCTTTTGAGGCCCATCAAATATGAAGAGAGACAGGTTTTAGGAGATGCTATCCTACCTAAGAGTAAAGGGTGACATTTTCTTACTTAGGGTGAGTGAAACCTAGTGAGACACAAATACACACAGTCCCTCATCGTGGAGGCCACATTCCAGTCACACTTGCAGTAAGTGAACATCAGTGAAGCAGTGACATTATATTTTAGTATTTAGATATATTCTAAGGCTTTATAAACCCTTCCCACACTCTTAGGGTCAAGGAGATAGCTCAGCAACTTAAGTATGTGCCTGGCAAGTACAAGGTCCCGAGTTCGATTCCCAGTACCAAAAAGAAAGCCCCACTAAAAAACTCAAAACTGCTTCTAATGTTCTTAACCATTTTCTAAACTTGTAAACCAACATAATTTTAACAACATGTATACGGTATGGTATTGTAAAATCCTGCAATATAGTGAAAAACCCGTGATAACTAATTTAGTTTAATATTTTTTTGAAAACCTGCAAAACAGAGACTATGCGTGTGTGCACATGTGTGTACGTGTGCGTATGTGTCCACATCATACATATACATGTACAGAAGCCTTTAAAATGGGCATACCCTTGATTCAGGATTTTATCTTAGGGAAATAATCATGGATGGGCACAGATATATTCATCAGAAATTTTAAAGTAGTAACTAAAGGACCCAAAATGGTGCAGTCAGTATTTTTCACTGAGTTGAACTCAAGGCCTATTCATGCTAGATAAGTGCCCTGTCAGTGAACTACATCCCCAGAACCCTGCCCCCCAATTCTTTTTAAAAATATTTTTAAAGTCTTGCTAAGTTGCCAAAGCTGGCTGGAAACCTGTAACTCTGCTTCAGCCTCATTTGGTGCTGGTGTACCACCACCACACAGAGCTAAAGGCTTTATGCATTAAATTTAAGACTACTTTTCTATATCTTCTAAATTTTCTTTATGGCTTTCTACTAAAAATTCACTCCATGCTAGAGCGCTAGGTATCTATAGTAGGAACAAATACTTAAATGACGTTTTGGAGAGATGATACCAGGAGGCCTTTTAGAGACCTGCTTAGGCTCAAAACATTTTTTTTTCTGTAGAACTAGGAATTGAACTCAGGCCCTTGCACTTGCCAGGGAAGCACTTATTCCACTGAGCCATCTCTCCGGCCCCTAAAACTTTTTTTGTTTTTTAAAGGCTAAGAACTTACTGCAGGATAGCTCCCCACGAGGTACAGAGGAAATCTTATCCAGCAACTTCTTGCCAACCAATGTGTGGTCTCGACACAGTGCAGTGAGCTGAAGAAATGCCTGGCTTTCCTCTGCTGGGCTGAATATCTGCTTATGTCCTGCACAGAAAGATGTGGAGACAGGCTTGGTTTATGATGGGAGAGTTGGGAGAAGAACAAAAGTGGGCAGGCAGAGGCCACTCTGCCCAGGCTGGGTGTCACAGGTCATGCTGAGGGGCTCCTGCAGCAGCAATCATGCTGTTGAGCTCAACCTTGGCCCTCAGGACAGAAGCAGTGCCTTGGCTGGAGAGGGCAGAGCTACTATGAGAATGATCAGAAAATAAACAAAACAAAACAAGTGCAGTGTGTTCTGTTCCAAATGTGGTCTGGAAATGTGGGAAGGCAACATAGAGAATGCATCTGAGTATAACATCCAAATGTTCGCTGCTGGTGACCTGAGCCTGCTGGGTCACAGTACCTGTTCCCTCGGATGGGGCCAGCAGCTCCTGCATCACCTCTTCAGCCACAAGCTCAGCCACAGTATCTGGAGGGAGGCCCTGGGTACTGATGAAGGCCTGGGCTCGTCTGCACCGGTCAGGCTGCTGGGAGGCCAGAATTGCGTGAAGTAGGGTCTTGCCATCCTGGGTAGCAACCTCTGAGTAGGAACAGCCCAACTCCTGGGGGAAAGGTAGAGTCAAAGTTATTCTTAGGAGCCATGAAATATTAAAAGACAGTTCTATAGGAAATGTGATGTGCATGTACCCCATTGTTTTATGAGTTTAAAAAATTCTTCCCTCTGAACAAGAACCTCTGAAGAAGCAAGTACTATTTCCTAGTCCTTTTATCACCACAGCCAGATTAAAGCAAAAGAGAGGCTTATTATCAGAAAACATCAGGTGACAATCTCTTGTTAAACATAGTTTCAAACATAAGCAGCAGAAGGAAGCAGAATAAAATGCAACAATATCTTCTTTATTGTTCCCATAGCAGTAGAAAAACCCTCCAATTTCTACAGAAGCCTTGGAGTCTTCTTTAACTCCAAGTGCTTTGACACTTGGGCTTATTCTCCTCAGGCTCTCTCATATCTTGTCTTCTGCTTTCCTCTTTGAAACAGCACAGTCACAAACATCCTGACTGGTCTGGCTCCTGTCTTTATAGTCCCTCACTCCATATGGAATGTTCTATACAATTGGGAAGAAAACCTAAGACACAAGGTCTAGAAAGGACCTTTATGCTCAAATTATCATTTAAATAGACAGCAAGGGGTCTACTGAGGTAAAGCGTCTTGCCCTAGTCTACTGGATGGCCGAGCTGTGCCCAGGACTTATATTTCCCTGGGGCTTGGCCCGCTGTCCTCCCCACTATACCCTGCACACACACACACACACACAGTGGCCAATCAATATCTTGCCAAAATCTCTGCTCCCAGGTCACCTGAGAGGCTGACATTACTCCCTGAATGGCTGTCATGACATGGTCCAAAATCTACCTCCAGCTTCCCCTTCCAAGAGACCTCCAGCATACCGTGGCAAGTTCATACAGGCAAAGGATCTGCTGGCAGTAGTTCTTCCCACAAAGACATTTGCTCGTCAGAGTTTCCAGATTTGTCACCATTTCATCACTTGAGGGCATCATCACAAATGACTGACTATCCAAACTTGAATCTGGAAGCAAATACAAGTCTGAGGGGTGCTAGGTTAGCAGGTTAAGCCCTCTCCTGAGGCCCCTATGACTCTGCCTCTCTGCATTTAACTCCCTGAATCATGCTCCCACGGCTTGCCTCAGTCTGGGATCACCTTCGAACAAGAACTGACCAGTGCTTTAACTTAAATGATATCTTTCATGGCCATTAACAGAAATGTGCTCAGAGGATCCAAACAAAGCTAACTACGGATATATTAATTAACAGTTTCCAGGGCCGGCGGTATAGCTCAGCGGACTAAGCGCTTGCTTAGGTAAGCGCAGGGACCACGGTTCGATCCCTGGTTCCCCACTGGGCGTGGTGGCACGCGCCTGTAATCCCAGCACGTGGGAGGCAAAAAGCAGAAAGATCACTATGAATGTGGGCTGCATGCATAGTGAGACCCTGCACCAAAAAAATAGAAAAAAAAAAAAACAAAAAAAAGTTTCCAAGAATCACATAGCTTTCTTCAATCTCTAAATACATTTCTCTTCCTTGGAATCCTTCTTCCTACTCTACAAATATTCTCCCAAATTCTCCAACACTAACCCTTTACTATAAAAATAACTAAAAATATAGCTATGAAAGTGACTCCAACAGAGTCCACCCTCCTATCTACTTTTCACTTACTGACATCTCTCTTAGCACCTCTCTTCTAATTTACCCTTACTCTTTCCGTCCCCTCTCCTTCCAAACATAAGCAACTAATATTGGTATAGTATAATATATAAGGGGCACTGATTAAAGGATGAAATTGTCAAAATAACTTTTAGTATTTATGAGTGACAGATAGGATCTGTAGATACTGTGTAACCAACAGGAATTCTCTCCTTAGAACACTGGGTCCAACCCAATTAAACCATATGACAACACCTCTTGACAAGCCGAGATCACATCACTGGAAAATAGAACCTAACTAAAGGATCTTTTTATCACTAACTTCACTCAACTTGACCAAACAATCAGCACAAATACACAAAGAGGAACATGAAAAAACAAGGTAAGAAAGTGTTTCTGAAAGGCTTGGGATATAGCTCAGTGGCACAAGTGTCTGCCTGGTAAGTGCAAGGTCCCGAGTTCTATCCCTAGTACTGAGAAAAAAAAAAAAAGTTTCTGAGAACTCCCAACTCTTCCAAAACAAAGAAGACACATATTGGGCCTGATCAGGCCTGGTGTGGTGGTGCATGCCTGTAATCCCAGCACTTCGGAGGTTGAGGCAGGTGGATTGTTGCACGTTCAAGACCAGCCTGGGCTACAAAGTGAGCTTAAGATGAGCCTGAACATATACTCTGCCTAAAAAAAGAAAAAGCAAAAACAAAAACACACTGATAAGAAATCAAAAACCCAATAGCTGAACTGTAGGAAACAGTCAAAGGGAAAGTAAAAAAATTTGGTAGGTTCAAAGATATAACCGTTCTAACAATGGAATTAAACTGACCAACGTCTTTAAAGAATTTGATAGCTCAGCGGTCTAAAGCGCCTCTCAGGGACCTCTCAGCGCCTCCCCAGCACCACATGCCATGCCAGCCCCTCCCCCCAGGGCAGGCTGAGCTGACCCCCCCCCCCCGCAAAAAAACAATCCGTGATGTGTAGCGAGACACTGTAATAAATAAATAAATTTAAAAAAAAAGAATTTGTCAAATTAAAAAACTCAAAGAGCTAATCCAAACGATTCAAAACATGAATGACTAGGACTGGGGAGATGGTTCAGTAGAATAAGCCCTTGCCTGTGCAAGGGCCTGAGTTCAAATCCCTGGTTCCACCAAAAACAAAACAAAACAAAACAAAAATACATGAATGACAAATTAACTGAAGAAGTAGAATTCATGAAAGGTGCCAAAGAGAAATCCTGCAGACAAAGAATTCTATTTAACATACCGACAACAGAAGTAACCAATGTGAGGGCAGTGTTAGACTTCGAAAAACAGATGGGAAGCTAACGGTCATATACTCAAGAGAAACCTTCAAAATAACAAGATAGCAAGGAAAAATGATCCAACAGCTCTAAGACTATCCCAGGACTAACTGGAGTTACAGAAAAGTTAGAGGACAGCACATACAGACTAATCTTTTACAGAAACCACAGCAAATTTTCTAAGTATGGGGACAAAAAACTTGAACATTCAAACAATGGAGGCATACAGAACCCCAAATAATTATGATAAGAGAAGAAACTACCCAGGACACTGGTCAAGATCCTGTAAGTTTCAGTTCCATTCAAGCATACAGAGTGGTGACACTGAGAGTGGCACAGAGCGGACCAGAGGCAACAGGAGGTGGCAGACAGGTGGCTGTGGGTTTGCTTTTTGGCCATTCTCCTGCCCCACCAAGAGCTCTGTGAGAATAGGGAAGCCCGCAGCAGCTGACCTGTGAAAGGCACCACTGGTGAGGCACAGCACGTGAAGAGAAGGCATCCTGCACCAGCTAGAACAGTGACAAGAGCCAAGATCTTCCAGGGGCCTTTTGTGGCAGATCAGTACATCAAATGTTTTATATAGAGAACAGCAGGAGGAGGTTCTAGAAGTGGTCCTAAAATATTAGAATAATTTTAAATCATATTCAAGAACTCCAGTTTATGGATGAAAGGATTCAAAGGAAGGTAGAGAAATTAGAGCAACACAGTCAGAAGGAAGCCAAAGAATTTGCCAAGAAAGTAAAAGAGCAATTAGGTTGCTGTCCAACATTTCTAAGAACTAGATGAGCACATTAGCTATGTAGCAACCAAAGGGTGTTGCCTTGGAGACCAGCTGGAAGAGGCAGACACACCTCGGTAGCAGGTAGTGGGGGCTTAGAAACTGATGAGCTACTTTAAGGAATTTCTGGGTGGAGAACTGAAATCTGAAGTATTTATACATCCTGAAAAGACAAAGGAAGCAGGAGACATCATTTGGAAGTTGTACCTAACTGCTCACGAGTTACTTTTTGATAGCTTTTCAGAAGCAAAATCCAAAATTGCAAGTAAAGATCATGATTTAGAATGCCAATTCAGGAGTTTAGTAGTTGAAGGTGAAATCTCTAGAATGAGCAGTGCTACTTCATTTTAAGGGTTATTCCCATTGTGCTGATGTTTATACAAAGCAGAGCCAGGAGAGTGCTTACCTGAGAAATGATGTATTTGGTACAGGTTTTTTTTTTTTTTTGGTACCAGGAATTGAACTCAGGCCCTTGGGCTTGCTGGGCAGATGCTTATGCTGCTGAGCTATATTCCTGGCCCCAGAAATGATAAATGTGAAGATGCAGCAATACTATGTCAAGGGGTGAACAAGTATATTGGAGAGATATTTAGTAATCCAGAAACAGCACTGTTTAAATTTATTCAAAATGTATTTGAAATCAAACCAGAGTTTTGAGACAAACAAACTGGAAGAATGTAAGAAATCAGATGCAGAACAGTATCTCAAAATTTTGAATACAAAAGAACCACCAATCTTTCCGGCAAGTCTATGGAGTTTAATTCAGGTACTGATAAAGAGACTTTCTTTTCTTAGCTTATTGATCCATTTTCATTTCCTATTTAGAGAACTATATTGTGGTAGTGGCTGGCAATTTGAAAAGCAGATGGGCTATGCTCCTGCAACACTACTATGATTCAAAAAAATCAAGAGTTTCACTGGCACAGGAAGTATGCAAGATCTGCAAGGGAGAATTACTGTACCCACTTACCACTTGGGCAAGTATTGATACCCATAGGGAAACTCTATCCCAAGAAATGGGAGTTAAGTTTTTATAACAAACCAAACAAGCCTTTGAAAAATTTCATAGGCTCTCTGATTCTTCTGATTTACCAAGAAATGCCTTTAGTTTACCATTCTTGTGGATTTGTATGTGTTGAACATATTATGCTTTGGAAACAGGTCTTGCTAGAATTCTTGCCTCAGATGCTAGGAAAGCAAATTTTTTATTTTTTCCCTACTAATTTTTTTTAATCTTTTGTATCTATTTACTTATTTATTTGGAACAGGGTCTCATTGCACAGCTCAGACTTGTAGTGATCCTTCTGCCTCAACCTCCCCAGTGCTGGGATCACAGGTATGCAGCACCACGCCTCCGTTAGCTACAGCAATTAGGCAAGAGATAAGCAAACAGGCTGGTGTGGTGGCACAGGCTGCGAGTCTGAGCCCAGCCTGCGTACATAAGTGAGTTTAAGGCTAGTCTGGATTACACAGTGAGATTCTTTCTCAAAACAAATGAAAATCAAAACCTGGGGATAAAGAAATAAAAGGGACAGGTATAGAAAAGAAGTCTAATTATCATTATTGGTAGATGACATCTTCATGTACACAGAAGATCCAAAAATACAACCAAAAGACTATCAGACAAACAGTAGCAAGGCAGAATGCAAAATCAACAACAAAAAACAAGTAGATTTCCTGTACACCCATAATGAACTTGCTGAAAAAGAAATCAGGTAAACAAAATCATTCACAATAGCACCAAGAAAAATTAAGTTCCTAGAATTAACCTAAAGAAGGAAACAAACAACTTCTACTATGAAAACTACAGTACTATGAAGAAGGAGATTGAAGAGGTCTTCAGAAAATAGAGATACCCTCTTGTCAATGTTTTGTGCCTAGATATCCTCCCAAAGCCTTCTGTGGTCACAGGGCTTTCTTCAGAGGTGGCTCAATCTCGAGTGTGTGGTGCTGGGATTCAGGGTATATGATTAGTAAGCCACTGACTGGACTGATGTATTCTGGCTAGGACTGAGGGTGTGGGTGCTGTACCCGACACCTTAGGGCAGGTTGCCTGCACAACACATAAGGGACACAAAGTCTCGTCTCTTTCTCTTGTTGTCTTTTCTGTCTTCTGCCACCATAAACTGCTGCCTTTCTGCTATGTGCCATCCTGTCTCGGACTCAGTCCATAAATGGGTAAAAATCTCTACAAACTGTGAGTTAAATAAACCTTTTCTTCTTTAAATTTGGGTGTCCAGCATTTTATCTGAGCAACATAAAAAGTAATTAAGATACCTCTGTTCTTGGATAGGCAGAATGAGTACTGTTTAAATGACCACATTACCGAAACTGATTTACAGATTTAATGCAATTCCAGTCAAAATACTAACAGTGTGCAGTGGCCAGGGTTCAATTCCCAGACTGCCCTGCCAGCCTCACCTCCAGGGCATGCCGAGAGGTGATTGAGACTGGGTGTGGTGTAATGCACCTGTAATCCCAGCACTTGGGAGGCTGAAAACAGAAGAGTAACTATGAGTTCGATCTACATAGTGAGACCCTGTACTAAAAAAAAAAAAAAGTACTAACAACATCCCTCACAGAACTAGGAAAAAAAAAAAAAAACTATCCTAAAATTCATATAGAACCAGAAGAGATACAGAATAGCAAAGTAATCTTGGGCAATAACAAGGAAAGAGGCATCACAATTTGGACTTCAAGTTACATTATAAAGCTACAGTGATAAAAACAGAATGGTACTGGCACAAAAAACAGAAATGTGGATCAAAAGAACAGAATAGAATATGAATAAACAATGCCAGGTACACTATGTCATTGGATCTCTAATGAAGGGGACAAAAGCACAGATTTAAAGAAAGACAGTTTCTTTCAAAAATGGTGCTGAGAAAACTGGTTACATGCATGCAGAAAATTGAATCTAGATCAGTATACTGAAAAACCGAAACAGATGAAACACATAAATATTAAAATAGAAACAAGGACTAGCGAGATAGCTCAATGGACTAAGTGCTTGCTTTGGCAAGTGCAGGGACCAGAGTTCTATCCCCAGTTCCACATCACAGCTGGTCCTGCCTCTGGGGCATGCTGAGCCTACATCTGGGCATGGTGACACATGCCTGTAATCCCAGTGCTGACTCTGGGGAGGCTGAAAACATACACACACACACACACACACACACACACACACACTGTACAAATGTATATATGTGTGTGTACATATATGTATACACATGTATATATATATATGTATATATATGTACACACACACATACACATGTTCAAATAACCTAAAAAGTAGGAAGTTGGGAACATTGTTCAGGTTAAAAATTCTACATTCAATCTCTAATATATTAAAAAAAATTTACAGATCACTATTCTTCAGCAAAATGGCCAATCAATTCCAGGTATATAAAAAAAAGATGGGGGGAGATAGCTCAGAGGAATAAATGCTTGCCTGGCAAGTACAAGGTCCTGAGTTCAAACCCTAGTACCAAAAAATAAAAAATAAATAGAAAAAGATAATGCAACAAGACCAGGTGAGGTTTGTCCTGAGGATGCAAGACTAGGTCAATATTCAAAAATCAAATAATATATTCTACTATAATAATAGCCTAAAGAATAATAATAATAGTAATAAATACATAAATAAAATCCTGTATAATCAGGTCAACAGATACAGGAAAAAAAAATGACAAAAGTCAGCATTCATCCATGATAAATTTTTTCACCAAACCAAGAATAGAAAGGAACTTCTTCAAGATGATAAAATAGATCTTTAAAAGGTCTACGGCTATTATCATATGTAATGATGGAAGGCTTTACTCTTTTTTTTTTGGCTTTACTCTTAAAGACCAGTAACAAAGCAAGTAGTCCATTCTAACCTTTCCCAACCAAAGCAGTACTGAAAAGCTGAGGTAATGCAATGAAATAACAACATTATTATTGGGGGCTGGGGAGATGGCTCTGTAGAATAAATGTTAGTCGGGTAAGTGAGGGCCTGAGTTCAATCCCTGGTTCTGTCAAAAAAAAAAAAAAAATTAAAAATAAATAAATAAATAAAAGGCAGAGACTGAAAAAGAAACACAACTGTCTCTTCTACATAGAAGTTTACCCTGCTCCTACACACCTTTGATGACAAATATTTTAGAGCTTTCAAGATACTAATAACCCACTGTGGCAGGCATGCTGTAGTTCGCTACCACTTATATACTATGCATGTGCAAATGAAAACGTAATTATTTGTATAGGATACACATTTCAGCAAACTAGTTTTAGGTCGGACAGATTCTAATTCTAACATATACCTAGTTAGAAGGTAGGTATTTTTTCCAGGTAATCCACAAACTAGGTAATTGTTTCCAGGTAATCCATAAAGTAGATAACTTGACAACTATCTGGTAATCCGTAACTGTCAATTACCTAGCTTACACATTAGCTGGAAAAAGTTGCTGTCTCCTTACATAAATGTAGTTATAATGCCATAAGAGACTCTTCCTTCTTGGAAACAGGCTAACCCTGACTTGGACAGAGGGCAGGTCTTTTACTTACTGCTTTGATCTTTCCCTAGAATATCCAGCTCTTCTTCTTCCTCAGGAAGCTGAGCATTTTGTAGAAGAGCACGGATTTCTGGATGCAGGTCATCCACACTTGCTTCCCCCGAGGCCAAGGCTTGGCAGTGCAACACCAAGGCAACGTCTCGGTTATAGAATTGAAAATACCGGCACACTCTACTTGCCTCATGCACACGGCCATCATCCAGTAGGCGCCCAATCAAAAAGTTCAGTGATTCTTGCTCCTTCCAATCCAGTCTATTCTCACATGTCTCTATGGATGGAAGGCCAGTAAGTTCTAAGTATTTAGATGTGTTCAGAGCAGCCAATTTGGAGAAAGAAAACTCTGTGGCTAAGCTATCAAAAGAAAGTTCACTACTAGTTGGAATTTGTTGAGAAAATCTTGGCTCTGCTTCCTGCTGCTGCCCTTGGAGGGTATGCTGGGTGATGCGGCAGACCCAGATCTGTTCTTCTAGCTCCTCTAGCTTGTCCAAGGGCACTGGGTCCTCCTGTGCAAGCCAGTGCCCAGCAAGGGTGAGCAACAGATGGCGCTCCTCAGTATTGCCTCTTCCAACTGGGTCTTCAAAGGCCACATGGGCCTGGGAGGAGAAAAAGGAAGAAGCTGCTTTATTTGAAATGGAATTCTTCTTGAAAGTCTCATGGCATTTTTTCCAGAAGTCAATTCTTGCTTGTTTCAGGGGCCACTGTTTGATGTGCTTTAGTACCTGCATTTCCTGTGTTATCTGTGAAATTGTAACAAGCAACATTTTAGATAATAAAGTATCATAAATGCTAATGTTCCCTACAGAAGGATTTTTTTTTTTTTTTTTTTGGCTGGCTCAGGATGCCTTAAGGGCAGGTCTGGTAAAGCCTAAGGAGCCGGGGATCGAACCACGCTATCCTGAGCCTGACTGCCTTCATTTAAGCAGGCACTTTAACAACTAAGCTAGTGGGCAGGCTCCAATGCTCCCTACAGGCGTACATAACTGCTAAAATCAAATTATATGAGAGGACATAGGATCTATGAAGTTCAAGAGGAAGCCACTATATGGTTAATTCTACTCAAAGGAAAATAATTATAGCATATTCTGCAGGCTACACTTATATTCTTCAGTGATGACCATTTTAAGCTCAGCCATTTCTAGAAATATGTGTGCCAAGTATGAAAAGGAGTAGTGGTGCATACCTGTATCCCAACTACTTAGGAGGCTAAGGCAGCAGGATGGCAAGTTCAAGGCCAGCCTGGGTAACTGTGAGATACCTGTCTCCAAATAAAATTTAAAAGCATTGGGTATAGCCTATTATCTGTGGGGCCCTGGATTCAATGCCCAGGACTATAAGAAAAATACAGAAAAGGTTAAAAAGCTAAGGCTTTGAATAACTTAAAAAAGATTAATGATACCTCTTCAATAACCAAGTTGTCCGCAGGTAACTCAGCTAATTCTGCTATTCTCCTGGCCAAAGCAAACTGTCCATCTATCTGCAGTCTTTCCAAAATAGATCTACATTCATGTTGAAAATTTTCAATGCTATAGTTGGTAATAACTGTATGATTAATGGGTATGGATGTATCCTTCAAAATTTGGTTAAGGACGCACAGCTTCTTTATATCTGGATCTGTGCCAAAGAGAAGAGGATATAAATATTTAACCAATAAAACACTGTGATGTATTTCAAGAGTAATGAAACACCAGGGGAAAAACAGATATATTTAACATACGAATGTGATTAAGGGAAAAAAAAAACCAACACATTTTTCTATTCTGATTGGCCCAGAGAAGACATAATCAAAGATGCCACAATCTGGCTGTGCAAAACCCTTACTGACAAGTCTAGCTGAATTTGACTTTCCCTAAAGTGCGAAATGTTAAAACAATACATGGATTCAATCTATACATCTGACTTCGATACAAGGCACAAGTTGGTGCCCTAAAATGTAGTGACAAGGCAGTAACCAGATAATTTTAGCTACTCACTAAGGTAGTCCCATCTCTTTCTAGATTTTTCCTTTATCTTGATGAAATCTGTCTGAATGACTACTTTTTTTCATTCAAAGCAGGCATCATGTAGACTGAGACAAAGAACACGTAGGACAGCTAGACTTGCAGCTGGTCATTAGCCCGGGCTTTAATGTGACACACAATACTTAGAATAGAGCACCATTTGCTCATTTGCTGCTATCGACTTAGAACAGGGAAACTCATATGGCTTCTCCCTGAAAATTAGTATCTTAAAAATACTACGAATTCTATGTCAGAAAAAGATAAAGATGTAGTTCAATAGAACAGTACTTGTCTAGCATGCATGAGTCACTGGGTTTGATGTCTTACAAAAAATTTTTTTTGTTGTTAAATAAACAAAATGTATTGGAGCCAGACAGTTCTGTAATCCCAACAGCTAAGACAGAAGGATCATGGTGAATTCAGTGCTAGCCTAGGCCACATACAGTGAGCTCCAGGCTAGCCTGAAGTATAGAATGCGACACTAATTCAAAAGAAGTGCTGTTCTGGAGATGCAGCTCAGTAGTATTTGTCTCACATGTGTGAAGACCTTACTACAATCCCTAGTACTAAAAAAAGAAAAAAATCTATTAGAAACGGGCTACAGTGGTGTACCTGCATAATCCCAGCACTGGGGAAGGCTGAGGCAAGAGGACTGCAAGTCTGAGGCATGTCTCAGGAACTCAGAAAGACCTTGCCTCAAAAATAAAAAAGGGGGGTAATCTGAACAACTACTTTGAAGATAACAATATGCAATATAATAACCACTGTTAATTTCCTATTATCTTGTTTTGAAATTCTGTGTAATTTTTATTGATTTTTTTATTCTCTTAAAAGGGGAAGCACAAGGGCCTGAGTTCAATCCCCAGTTCTGCCAAAAAAAAAAAAAAAAAAGGGGAGGATGTTGGGATGCAGTACAGTAGCCCCTGGGCTAGGGGAAGTTTAATATAAAGGAATATTATCGTCATTAAAAAACACTGAAAGCCGGGCCTGGTGGTGCAGGCCTGTAATCCCAGCACTCGGGAGGCTGAGGCAGGAGGATTGTTGTGAGTTCGAGACCACTTTGTTGTGAGCTACAAAGTGAGCTTAAGGCCAGCCTGAGCTGCATAGTGAGACCCTGCCTCAAAAAGACAAAAAACAAAACAAAACAAAACAAAAAACACTGAAAGTATTAAACAAGTACGAATGAGTAAAATTTTTTTCAATTAAATAAGCATCAAACTTAAAGAGATCCAACATCTGGAAGATTACAGTGAAAAAAGCATAATTTGTCTTTGAACATCCAAAATAAAGTATGCATTTATGACTCGGTTTGCAACCCTGGGCAAGAGTGACTGATTTTTTTTTTTTTTTTTTTCTGTATCAGGGGATCAAATTCAGGACCTTACGCTTGCCAGGGAGGCACTTATTCCACTGAGCTATCTTCCCAGCCCCTGGGCAACAATGACTTGTTAAGGTTCTCACAGACAGAAAAATGCCAGTGACAGGTTAATTCAGAAACTTGGGTAAGGGGGAAGCAGAACTATTTGACACCTGCTTAGACTAAGAAGACCTAATTTTTATAATAGGTGCTGTTGTACCATGTTTTGAATGTTTAAACTCAAATTTGAAGTTAGCTATAATTCCTTACTAGATTGTAAATTTAATGTTACCCATCATATGTATTCCCGATTGCCCTCCTAAATAAATATATATATATATATAAAACAAATACATATAAAACATCATATATATATATATATAAAACATATATATATATATATATATATATATATATACTTTTTTTTTTTTTTTTGTGGTTTTCTTTGGCGGAACTGGGGATATTTGTTTTGTTTTGTTTGTATTTTAGGGAAGGGTTTACAAGGTGTTCAGGGTCTCCCTACCTGATCGGACTCATAGTGATCCACCTCTTTACAGCCTCCAACAGCTGGGATTACAGGTACATGCTACCACGCCCATTCTCAATTGCCATCTCAGCGTGCCCTGGGGGTGGGGCTGGCACTGCAGGTAATGGGATCGAACCCCTGGCCCCTGTTTGCAGGTGCTTTAATCTGCTAAGCTATTTGGCCAGCCCTGCCCTCCTAAAATATTTTCAAGGTTAAAAAATTAACTAGTAATGGCCTGTGACATAGCTCAGCAGACTAAGTGCCCACTTTGGCAAGCACAAGGGCCTGGGTTCGATCCCTAGTCTGCATGCTGTGCCAGCCCCATTCCTGAGGTGTGCTGCGCTGGCAAGAGTCTGGGAGTGGTGGTGCACGCCTGCAATACCAGCCCCACAGCGGCTGAAAACAGGAGGATCACCATGAGTGGGATCTGCATAGTGAGACCCTGTACCAAATACACAAATAATGAAAAAATTAACTACTACTTTTTGTGTGTATGTGGTCTTGGGGTTGAACCCAGGGCTTTCAAACTGAGTTACATTCTTGACCACGCACCACAATGCTTTAATATTTCATTCTGAGAGAAGGTTTCACTAAGTCACACAGGTTGGGCTTGAATTTTCAGTCCTCCCGGTTCAGCCTCCAAGAGTGCTGGATTTATAATTGTGCACTACTGTGCTCAGCTATGGGAACTACTTCTTAGTAGAAACTTCAGGACAAGGACTGTTTTACCATCACAGAAGAGGTGCTCTGTTCCAACAAACAGCTGTAAGAGCTTCCCCAGCTCATACTGTGTCTGACACTGCTGTGGCATAAGCTTCAAAAGGAAACACACTTGGTCCCTCAGCCACATGGCAGGGATGACAGGGTGGACTGCTGTAGTTGCTGTGTCAAACTATGAAAAGAAAAAAGGTAAAAGAGAGAGGCTCAGGAAGAATGGTTCACAGGAATAACAAATTAACATCTCCAAATTAAGGAACAAGAAAGCCAAGATACACTGAAAAGTAACCACCCATCACAAAAGGGAATGCCTATGCAGATGCTTTCCAAATGGCAAGGATGAGTGAGGGAGCTCAGAGGACATGAACAAGCCCTCCTTGGCAGCTCTGTGTGTGATCTCTCTGTGATCAGTCCCAGGGCAGAGAGCTGCATGTGTTGTGAAGAGTAAGAGTCCTCTGTATGATGCTGTATACTGCCATCCCCCATGGGAGACTGAACCTGGAGCCTCAAGCATGCTAGGCAAGCAAGCATGCTCTATCACCATTAAACTGCATCCCTAAACCAAGAGTCCTAAAGACCAAGTGCTAACCAGAGAGCTCATCCTCTCAATGAGTTCCTCTTCCTAATCTATCTATCCAGTTAACAGCCCTCTGAGGAGCCATGCTATTAACCAGACATGTCCACTTAGTTTCTTTCTTTTTCTGTCCCCCCCCCCCCCAGATAGTCTTGCATGTAGTTCAGGCTGGCCTCAAACTCACAGCGATCCTCCTGCTGTGGCCTCCTGAGAACAACAATTATGGGCATGTGCCACAACACCTAGTGGCTTCTTTAAAAACAGATCTAGAGCTGTCCTTAAGTCCAAAGAATTTTAAATTCATATCATGAAGGTTTTTTAGTCTTGTTTACCATTGGTTGGTGGTTCTGCTACATATTTTGCTGATACAGCACTTTACATTTTTGTTAAAGGAAGTTTTTAAGCCAAGAAAGCCTGGATTTGTCATTTCAATCACACACTAAAACTGCTAATAGGAAGATGACTGTGAGTAGGAGGCCGCCCACAAGTAGGTGGCAAAGATATTCAAGACACTGTGCCTAATACTCTGAGAAGTGCGTTTTCTCACATGATGTTCCCTTTGTCACTCCATTGCTGATTTTTATTTGATCTTTTTCTTTGTATTAATTTTGCAAGACTAATACTTGGCTCTTAGTCACTCTAATTTTATATTCCATAGTTCACTCTAGGCTTTGCACAACATAATAAAAAAATACTGGGCCTTTTAGTGGAATAAAAAAGTAAATTCTTGAGCTGTGTGCAGTTGTACCCATCTGTAATCCCAGGTACTCTGGAGGCTGAGGCAAGAGGACTGCAATATTGGTTAGGACAACTTACTGAAACTTTATCTCAGAAAAACAAATAAAAACATGACAGGACACAACAAAACTAAAGCAAGGTTTGGTAGTGCATGTCACACCTGTAATTCCAGCACTCTAAGAGGCTGAGGAGGATTGTAAGTTGAAATATCATCTGGTCAACTTAGTGAGACTCTCTCAAAAACAACAACAAAAACTTTTAGACAGGGCTGGGATGTTGCCCAGTGCAAAGGCACTTAGTTCAATCCTCAGTACTGCCAAAGGGGAAAAAAAAAAATCAAGTCTGAGGTATGATAATTCAGAGGAGTCAAGCGTGGAGGCACATGCCTGTAATCCCAGTACTCGGGAGGCTAAGGCAGGAGGATCATTGAGAGTCTGAGATACAAAGCCTAGGCTACAAAGTGAGCTCAAGGCCAGCCTGAATTGCATAGGGAAAGACTGTCTCCCAAAATAACATAACATAACAAACATAACATAACATAACATAACATAACATAACATAACATAACATAACATAACATAACATAACATACACACGGAGGTTTTTTGGTTGTAGTGTAAATTACAATACTATCTTCAGAGGAATGCCAAATATTGCCAGGGTCTTCAGAGAAGAAATGGCTTATAAAATCCCAGGTGATATTACTGCTGTCTCCTTTCTACTAGTGGAATTTTCTTTACTAATTTCTTTCTCAGATTCTGTATAGTCTAACTTGTCTGTTTCTCATTCTCCTCTCTTAAATTTCAATATGGTGGTAGGCAAGGTGGCAGCCTAACGGAATGAAAATTGGTGCCTACAAGCAGGTTTTAAAGGTGGCTTCTTCCAAATCTTTTTTCATTTTGCCTCATAAGCTTTTTCATGTACTAAGACAGTGGCAACAGCAGTAAAATGGGCGGTATCAAAGAGAGCTCTTGTTTTTTTTAAATTCCTTTATTTATTACAGTGTCTCGCTACACATCACGGATTCTTTGTTTGCGGGAGTAGGGGGTGAGCTCAGCCGGCCCTGTGGGGAGGGGCTGGCATGGCATGTGGTGCTGGGGCTTGAACCGCGGTCCCTGAGAGGTGCTCTAGACCGCTGAGCTATCTTGCCAGCCCAAAGAGAGCTTTCTTGAAGCATTTCCAATCCAAAATGGAGCTTTATCTCATATTTGCTATATATTTTGCTACATATTCTTCTCTTCCAGATGACTATAATTGCAAAGTAGAGCTTGCTTTGACATCTGATGGCAGGACAATAGTATGCTCCCACCCTTCTGTGGACATTCCATATGAACACACAAGACCTAAGCTTCAGCCAGATTCTGTCCATAATATTGAAGAAACACATGATCAAGTGCTGAAAACCATATCAGAAGAAAATGAAAGTGAATTCCTTGAGCTAGGACCTATGATAGACCGTCTTAGTAAAATGTTCTTTATGACAAAGCATCGTTAGTACCCTCACGGGCAGTAGCACAGACATATGAAACTGAATCCTCCAAAAGACAGATGATACTGAGATTCATGGGAGAATTGAAGAAAAATGTTATCCTGTGCTTAGTCTGCCACTGGAAGAAATACACTAATATTACATGGTGATAGTCAAATAATAAAATGTCTTTTCACATACTAAAAAAGAATTAAATAAATTTCAATATGGCTTTTTTGTTGTTTCTTAGTAGCACAGTCTCTTGTACTGTTCAAACTGATTCCGAAGTCCTGAGGTCAAGTGCCTTTCTCTTTAGGGTCCCAAGTGGCTAGAATATCGGCATGTGGCCACCATGCTGGACCGCTCACTACTGTTAAAGGCAGATTATATTGCTTTGGAGCAGCTCCCTCAGTGCTATTTAGGGGAATGCCGATGAGAATGACAGAACAGCAGGTAGCTCCCTATCAGCTCCTGCTCCCGCTTAGACACTTTGGGAGATGTCTGCTATATGCTAAGTCTGTGACTTAATGAACATTTAAGTCATGAACTTTCACAGATATGCTAAGACTCACTTTGTTGGCTTATGAACAAATCTGATTTATGAGTAATTCTCCAGGAATGGAGGACTTGCTATACAAAAGTGGCAAGTTATATAATACAACTATTCTTGATTCTTTATCCTCTTAAGTGTCCTCATTAAAAACTGCTTTGATTAGCGCATTAGTCCTTAGTCTGTACTACTTTTTTTTTCTAATTTTGCTACTCTGAGAAGAGGGACTACCACAGGCAAATAAAAGAACTAGGGAGGTAAAGTGCGGGGATGACAGCTGCAAAGTCTCCACAGAAGATTGTCACTGCAAGGCTGGCAGGAACGGGACCTTGCCAGGACCCCTATCTCAAGAGAGTAATAGAGTAAGGAAATTAACGTGTGTGTGTGTGTGTGTGTGTGTGAGAGAGAGAGAGAGAGAGAGAGACAGAGAGAGAGAGAGAGAGAGAGAGAGAGCGAGCAACAGAGCGAGTGTGTGTGTGATTCAGGTACCCCGGACTTACTCAAATAACTGCTTCAGTATTTTCTTTTCTTTTTTAACTGAAAATGGTATGCATTTAAAAAATTATTTATTATTTTCAAATATATAGCTTTTTAAAATTTTTATTTTTAATGTATTTGGTATAGGGTCTCACTATGCAGCTTGAACTTGCAGTGATCCTCCTGCTTTCAGTCTCCCCAGTGTCAGGATTACAGGCGTGTGCCATCATAGCTGGACTCAGTGGCCAGTTCAGCACACTCTCAGGTGGGGCCGGTGCAGCACTGGTGCCAGTTATAGCTTTAATGTCTTCATTTGAGTTAAGACTACTGTGACTATGAATGAAAGCCTAGAGAGACATTTCACTTAATACTGATGGTGGGTAAGATAGGTACTTATGTGTGTGTCACTTATCATAAAGCTGTTAGGGAGTATAGAAGGCAAAAATGCTGAAAACACCAAGCAAGACAAGGGCATATTCCTTCTCCTTTCTTACAGCTTCTGTTGTTTTTCTCCCATAATAGTAAGGTTGGTGGGTGTGGTGGCTCAGGCTGAAGCAAGAGGATCATTGCAAGTTCAAGGCCAGCCTGGGCCCCATAGTGAGTTCAAGGCCAGCCTGAACTACACAATGAGACCCTGTCTCATAAAAAAAAAAAAAAAAAAAAAAGGTTAATATTTTTGGCATGATAATTAGGTCTGAAACAAGCATTTTTAAATTTATTTTTTATTTTATTGAAGTACAAATATCAATGAGACAGGTTTAAGACACCTTAACAGGACAGATTTGATAAATTAATACAGTGAAAACTGTTGTCATAATGTTTTGGTATCGTACAAGATGCATACATGATATTATACTTACAGACATTATTATTATTATTTTTTTCCAGTACTGGGGATTGAACTCAGGACCTTGAGCTTGCCAGGCAAGGGCTTATTCTACTGAGCTATCTCCCCAGCCCTTTACAGACATTATTATAGCAGATGTCTCTTATCAGTAAATTAAGAGAGTGTAGCTGTTTACAACTTATTTTTTATACCTGGATTATATAAAAGACTCAATAATTAATACTTTCTACCTTGTTATTTTCCTAGTGGTTGTCCATAGTACTAGAAGCCGACATAATATCCTGTCCAACCACCATTAGTGCAAATCTTGCTTCTCACAGAATTACGTAGAAGCACGGTATATCTGTCCCAACTGTACTGTGAAACAAGCATTTGAAGAAGTAGTGCCCAAGATGAACCATCTTTTCAGCACTGTTTGGACAAGAACAATAGAACTTCCAGGAAAACTGATGAAAATACAGTAGTCCCAGCTGGGCATGGTGGCGCATGCCTGTAATCCCAGCACTCGGGAGGCTGAGGCAGGAGGATTGTTGTGAGTTCGAGACCAGCCTGAGCTACAAAGTGAGCTTAAGGCTAGACTGAACTGCATAGTGAGACCCTGTCTCAAAAAGACAAAAAAAAAAAAAAAAAAAAAAAAAAAAAAAAAAAAAAAAAAATACAGTAGTCCCTTGCTATTTCATAGTTCAACTTTCATGGACTCACTGTTTCATAGGTTTTTAAAAAAATATTAATCTATATTATTAACATTTAGATTAATAAATACACAATACTTCCATCATCAGTAGTAATGGGGAATCCTTTGGAGAAGAGTTTGAAATTAGGGCCTGGGAGATAGCTCAGTAAAATAAGCACTTGCCTGGCAAGCGCAAGGGCCTGAGTTCAATCCCCGATTCTAGCAAAAATAAATAAATAAATAATTCTTTTGGGCTGGCAAGATAGCTCAGCGGTCTAGAGCGCCTCTCAGGGACCGCGGTTCGAGCCCCAGCACCACATGCCATGCCAGCCCCTCCCCGCAGGGCCGGCTGAGATCAGCCCCCACCCCCGCGAAAAAAGAATCCGTGATGTGTAGCGAGACACTGTAATAAATAAAGGAATTAAAAAAAAAAAAAAAGAGTTTGAAATTAGAAAATCCTGGCCTTGATATTTTTAGCTATATTGTGGATTTTGCAGTATCATATAGTATACGTATATTGTTAAAATTACATAGGTTTAGAAAATAGTTAAGACCATTAGAAGTGTTTTTAAAAGTGTGGAAGAGGTTTATAAGAGTATGAGAAGGGTTTATAAGCCTTAAAATATATATAAATAGTAAAATAAATATCACATCGCTACTTTGCTTATTTTCACTTATCATGGGGTGTCGGGAATGTAACCTCTGAGATAAGTGATGGACTACTCTTTTCTATCATAATGAGTAAAGCTGAGGTTATCCTCGACTGACCAAATGTGGCTCATGACATCCACTCTACTCTGGCATCCAGTGGTTCTATTAAGCTCCTGGAAAAGGTTCCACTGAGCTCATCTACAGAATCAGAAAAGGAATCATAGTTCAACAATCACATGAAAGCTTTCAGCTCATGGCAATGGATGAACTACTGCAAATGAGATCCCTGTGGCCCCCTGCCCTTGCCTGCCCCTGCCCCATGTATGTAATAGTGCAAATGATTTCGTATGAATTACACTACAGAGCTACTGCTCACCTGATGGTCCGTTCCAACCACTAGCATGCCAACTAACTTTAGGAGAGAGAGAAAGCATTCTAATTTCAACTTACAGTTTCAAGGCTCTTCAGGAATTCCTGAAGTTTAGCTTTGGCTTCCTTATAATTCTTGAAGAACATACACAGTTCATATACTTCCATCATCAGTAGTAATGGGGAATCCTTTGGAAAAAGAGTTTGAAATTAGAAAATCCTGGCCTTGATATTTGCTTGATGAACAATGCAAATAAGAGAATGTTAAATGTTACTAAAAACGATCTCAAAGTAGAAATAAGTCTTACATCTTAAAAAGAGTATCAGTTAAATTTATATTTCCTTTTGGAAAAAAAGATACTCAGGATGGGTATTACCTATTCAACAAATCCATTTTCTATTCTTGACTAGACTGACTGCAAATGGCAGGAGGCATCCATTAGATAGCAGTACGGTGTCTCTAACACACAGTGCTGGATGCTGGGTTCCAAGGATCCACCCACCTCAACTCATAGAATCCAAGATTTTCAAGGGCAGTTTTGCATCAGAAAGTATAAATCTGAATTCCAAATATACTACAAAGTATAAAGTACTTTGTTTTTCTTTTCTCCTGTATCTAAGACAGGGTCAACAGGGTCTCACTACTAGATCAGACTCAGTGATTCTCCTGTTTTCAGCCTCCCATGTGCTGGGATTACAGGGCGTGTACCTCCACGCCCAGTCTCAATAGCCATCTCAGTGCATTCTGCGGGTGGGGCCAGCACAGCACACCCTGGATTGAACCCCAGCCACTGTGTTCTGCCTAAACAGATACTTTAGTCCACTGAGCTATCAGGCTGGCCCTAAAAATTTGAGGATTCTTTTTTTTTTTTTGGCTCAGGCTGCTTTAAGGGTGAGTCTGATGCAGCATGTCCTGCTGGGGATTGAACTGCAGTCCTTTTCACCTGACTGATTTTGCTTAAGAAGGCGCTTTTTAGACAACTGAGCTAACCCACCAACCCTAAAGTATAAAGTACTGTGAATTTTTGGGTAGGATAACTAAGTTCAATGAACCTTAGCTTGAATAATACCATTTCATAAAATCCTCCTATATTATCTTGTATAGGACTGGTGTGAGAACTTATTAAAATAATACTAAATAAATGCCAGAGCTGGGAGTGTAGCTCAGTGGTAGATCACTTTCCTAGCATGTATAGGATCCTAGGTCCAATCCCTAGCACTGTAAACAAATAAACATTCTATCACTGGTATAACTTATTGCTGGCTTAAAAAAAAAAAATCTATGGATGAGAATAAGAAAAAGTGAAAGAGGAACATGCTAAAGTACTGCCTGTGACCTATGGAAAGAACTGAAATAATTATTCACTACCTTAAAGAAAAGCTGGAAACCTCTGATAAGAGTTTTGCTCTTCTGCCTTATTAATAATGTTCTCCAGATGATGGAAAAATCCTCAAGGTCCCAGGGGTGGTTTTCTGTCAAGTTCTGAATATGTCCCATTACTTCAGCAGCAACACTGTCTTCCACAGAGCTAATGATCCAGACACAGAGACAGGAAACAGCACTGGCATCCTGGTATCAGATAAATAATTTTCAAAATAGAATAATAGCCTGGGTTTCCTAACAGACACAACAAATGCTACAGATGGGTATTTCCTAGTTAGATAAGTCATCTCAATTAGACAGGATGGCTTAAAAGCTTCCAAACATGACACAAAATCTAATGAACAAAAATGTATGGCCCTGTACAGGACTAGGGAGATAGTTCAATGGTCTAAGTCCCTGCCTGGTTAAGCATAAGGACCCAGGTTTGACCCCCAGTACTACGAACCCTGCTGGCCCCTGCAGAGTGTGACAGGTCAAAGGCAAAGAAGACAGAAAAGTTTTTGTTTATTTATTACTTATTTATCTATCTTTGTAGTACCAGGGATTGTGCTTGCCAGGCAGACACTCACACCGAGCTATATCCCCAGCCCCAACGGAGGTTTATGAAAGACTGTATGGAATGTCTCTCTCCCTGCTGAAAAGGAGTGACACGTATTCACCAGAGTGTCCTTCCTATCACCATCAACCAGGAACTACATTCCGCCTCCTGAGCCCCCTGAATGCAAACACATGAAGAAAAGTACAAAATGACCCAGACTGAGTCTAAAGTTAAACACACTGGGATCTCACTGGCATCATGAATCCATTAATGATTAGAAGTCTTTCCTGTCACTATTTTTTCTGTTGCTGTCTAGGTCCTTAATTTAGGCTTCTCCCACGTCTAACCTGGAGACATGAAGCCAGGATACTGAGGACAGGGGCCTTTTGTCTCAATGCCTCAGCCAGGAGCCAATGACAGGATTTTGGTTGCTCTGAGCACTGGAGCAGAACTTCAAAGAAATTAGTCATCTCATCTTTGTTTCTCTGGAGTTCCTGAGGGGACTCAGTACTGACGTGACCACTGTCCACTCTCGAGTTGGATACTGAGGCCAAGTTTTCAAAAGCCAGCTGTAAGTGGCCTTGCAGGACTGGGCTGAAACACTGAAGAAGGGATTTCACCTAGAAAGCATATTAGATAATTAAAATAGAAACCCAACTTTAAGTTTCACCCAGAGCCGAATATGTTACAGAAAAGCACAGGCACAGTTATTCTTTCACACTCTGAACTATGTCAGAGGTGAGCATACAATTTTATAAAGTTGTTCATTTAAGTGAATTTCCATATTCAATCTGGAGTCATGAAAAGTTTTCAACCTTGTCAGTACTGACTAGTCAAGACTATTACTGTCTGACACCAACCCACTGAACTGTTAGTAAAAATAAGTATATTAAAAAGCTAAGACTGCCTGGTCCTGCATGCCCTGCCGGCCTCGCCCCCAGGGCTTGCTGAGCAGGCAACCCAGTCTGGGCGTGGTGGTGCATGCCTCTAATCCCAGCGCTGGGGAGGCTGAAATAGGAGGATCACTATGAGTCTGAGCTGCACAGTGAAACCCTCTACCAGATACACAAAATGAAAAATAAAAAAAGCTAAGGATAAATTTGGTCATTTACAGGAACATAAGCAACAACCTTGAGTCTAGCACACTAAGTGAAATACATCAGACTCAGATTAAACAGCACATGGTTTCATTTATATGAGAAACCTGAAGCATAAATTATTTACAGAGCAAAATGAAAGATAAGGTGATAGGAACAGGGAGATCAAACTTTGTGAGATGGAAAGGGTGTCTGGGGGTGGAAGGGAAACTGGGAAAGAGTAAAAGGGAAGTGAAATCACAAATGATCAAGAGTAGCCGGCATGATGGTGCACATCTGTTATCACAGCATTGGGAGGCTGAGGCAGAAGGATTGCTGTGACTTTGAGGCCAGACACCCTTCAAGGCTAGCCTGAACTACATACCAAAACCCTATCTCAAAAAACAAAAAGCAAAAAAAAATTACAAAAAACAAAGAAAATTTAAAAAAGGATCAAGTCAGCTCCCCACAATGAATGTATATTATATATTATAAACATGCATTAATAAAAACTTTTAAAATTTAAAAAAAAACTTGTTTATGCAAGAGACCACTCTCTTCACAGAAGTGTGCAGATTTGCTGTCAGCAATATGCTTACCTCCTCTGCTGGGTAGTTATGGCGCTGGCTATGAATAAGGAACTGCAACCAGTCATCCGCTTTGGCACATTCTCTAAGGTAGGATGTGCTCAGTTTCACATTGTGGAGCCTGCCAAACTGTACCACTAATGCCCACTGGTTCTCAGATTCACTGGATAATCTAAAATTAGAATTAGGGATGGGATGGTAGAGAAAAAAACTTATCAAATTAAAGCTTTAGTTTGAAATTGGAAAATTAAATTTAATCACAGTGTATTTTCTAAGAAACCTTTTAACAGGGGCTAGGAATGACGTTTAGTGATAAAGCACATGTAAAGCCATAAGTTAGATCCTCAATACTGCAAAGAAAAAAAGAAAAAGCTTTTCAAAAAATATTAGATTACTTTGAAAATTGCCTCTTACTCATAAGGTGGAATAGCTTTCTTACTATATTGGCATTATTCATTCTTTCCCAAGTCATCAATCAAATAGATTCTAATACTTATGGATTATCCTCAGAAAAACTGAGAACTCAAGAAACTTCCTGGTTAATTCTCTTGCCTGGTTCACTTTAGAGCCGTGGCAGATGCCTGGGGCTCCTCAATAGGGACAGCACACATGCTCCTTTCCAAGAATGCAATTGCCAAGAACCAAGTCAGCAAGAGTAGTAATAGTCTGTTCTTAGGACTGCCGTAAGGAGAGAACACTGGGACAAGATGGCAAGTATGTGTTTTTGAAGACAGATGCTCACTCTGGCTTCCAGAATCAGTTGATATATGACAAAAACAAAACATTAAGGACAATGTTTAAAATCTAATTTTGTGAGACTTGTTGCCACATACTCTGCAATTACTTCAGCATGTAACACTTGATCATGATCTCACACTTACTAGGCAGGCACTGTGCAGCTGAGCTATATCTCTGGCCCTTAAAAAACACTTTTGTGACTGGATAATCAAAGCTACTGTCCATCTCTTGGTAAGACTATTTCTAAAAAGGGAATCACTATTGGCAAGACACAAATTTAAAAAGTTCCATTTATTTAGTGCTATCTGCTACATGCTGGATAAATAAGATCAGGTCTACTAAGGACATTTTGGTGAAAACACCAAGGTGTTTCAAGAGGTGCTAGAAGAGAAGACTAGGCCCACACAAAGTAGCAAAACCAGCTCAGTAAAAAGGAGGCTAGGATTGAAACTCACAAACCTATTTATTTCCTGGTGTTGAATGCTATTCCATACACCTTCTTCTAGAAGAACAAGCAATTCTTCTGTGGTTGCCTTTTCATCATCTGCCAGTTTAGACAGTTTCTCAGCTATAAGAAACATGAACAAAAAGTATACGCTGGCTAGGTGCCAAGAGCAAGACAGGATATTCACTACAGCAAGGGCAAGACAGGATATTCACTAGAGCCCAGGAGTTTGAGACCAACCTGAGCAAAATCAAACGTCTGCCTCAAACACACCCACATCCAGATATTTATGGCCAGGAGAAAAAGTCAGGACCTGGGCATTTCTGTCTGAATAATAAACAGCCTCCAAAGTCATCTCAGGACCCAAATAAAGTGCCCAAGAAAGTGAGATAAGGAACATACACATAGTAGCTGAGTATTTGGAAGGTAGCTATGCTCACCACTATACCACCAACGCAGACTGTAGCTGAGTATTTGGCTCAGTGGTAGCACACTTGCCCAGCATGCTGAAGTTCCACATCCAATCCCCAGCAATGCAAAAACCAAAAAAACCAAATCCAGGAAGATAATTACTCCTTCCCAAATGCTCACAACTGAATGCTTTAGGTCTATTCAGTTCTTCTCTAACACAACAGCCACATAAAAAATAGGTGCTGTACCTAAAGACTCTCGGAGAAAGCTGTACTGAGTGTCTTCATTTTTACACTTGTAGCTCAAAATTATATTGGCCACTTTCATATCAACTCTGAGCTTGAGGCTGTCAAGGCCAAGTAATTCCAGGAAACAAACACAGGCAGCTCCCACAGAAGGTATGTGGAAAGATGAGAGCCCTAAGACATAGGCTTCCTTGCCTGCTTGCTGGATCCTGAAAAAGAAAGCAATCAAAGTTACATCATAACATTAAACCTTTCTCACCAGGAAAAGCACATCTATGGAACTACATTAGTGATACATGGAGTACAGGATGTGTGGCTTTTCACTTCCTCTCACTCTCCTTTTACTCCCCTGTACATACACATTTGTGTTGAAGGTAGCTTTTTAGTTGTGTTTAGGCTTTATGCCTCCCCTCTCATCAACCTTCTCTTAAAGCACCTACTCACAGTCTACACTATTTTTGTTTCCAACTTCATCCAGGAGGGTAAAACCTCAAAAAGAAACTTGTCTTATCAATTACGATTATGTACATAAACTATCAACAAGATTAACAGCACTTACATTTGACACCTTAAAGTACAAAACTCACAGTTTAAAAGGGAACAAATTTCTACAAAGATGCATAAGATGTTTTCAACCATGTTTATTAATGGAAATAAGAGACTTGTCTTGGGGCTAGCGAGATAACTCAGTGGAATAAGCGCTTCTCTGGCAAGCACAAGGGCTTGAGTTCAATCCCAGGTTCCGCCAAAAAAAAAAGACTCGTCTTTCATACTCACTTCTCTGAACTACTTGACTATTTGACTTTTTTTTTCATAAAAAGGCATTATTGTGATAATTATAAAATAGCACAAATGAAAAATAGTACCAATTTATGTTTTAAGTACTCACAACTTCTTGGGAGTCTTGCTTTTGGTTAATTCCTGAACCAGAAAAGTACCAAATGCAAATGATGGGCGCCCATGATGTAAATAATACGCAAAATTCAAATGTTCCACTATAGCATATTTATTTACCAGACCAGGGCTAGAGAAATGTGGAAGATGACTCAACGTATCTAGAAGAGAAAGTAGAACAATATTAATCTTCTGCACCTTATGATAGTTAATTTCAGATTTGCATACAGAAACCTTAATGCTTCAATGGTAAAAAATTTGTTGGTTTCTACAATCATTTTATACCATAGTACACTTTGTTTGAACCTATCAAAATCTAGTAAGTTTATTTTATTTAAATGCAGGTAGCCTTCATTTGTACTCCCCATACTGAACCTACTTAAATTTTATTTATTTTTTGTTTTTTTGAGACAGGTCTCACTGTCCAAGTTGGGCACAAATTTGTGATCCTTGAGGCTCAGCCTTCAGAATGTAGACATTATAGCTATTTGCTACCTTCCTCTGATTTTAGTTGTTGAAACCCTTCTTTTTCTTCCTAGAGACTTAGCACTGCACCAGTTTCTGACCCACTAAGTACTTTGGCTGGATCTCCTCTCCTCTGTAGACTTCTGTTCTTCACAGCAAAATGAGCACAATGGGCTAAATGACCTTTGAGGGCCATGCCACTTGGAAGTGCTCCACATTTTTACCATTAGTTTTATTTTGTTGTTGTTAAGTGAATAGGAGCTTTTTACTTATTTTAATTTATTTATTTGTATTTTAACTTGAAGAGTGAAAAATAGAAGCAAAAACAAATAGAAAAAATGACATAGACAGGGTAACATACAATACATATGTTACAGATTTTCAAAACATGGATAGCTAATTTTATATGTATATATATTTTTTAAATAAAACAATCTAAAACAAATCAGCAGTCCACAATAGAAGTAGGTTATCCACAGAAGTTGTTGACTTGAGCCATTCACAGCTCAGTATATTAATATGACTTTATTTCTGGAACCGGGGATTGAACTCAGGTCCTTGCACTTGCCAGGGAAGTGCTTACTCCACTGACCCATCTCCCCAATATGACTTTATATACCTCCATTTTTTTGATTATCAATTTATTTTTATTTTATTAAAGTACTATACCTCCATCTTTATACTTTTCTGCTAGATGGTTAAGACAGAGTGAAAGCAAGACCTATATAACAAGAAATGTAACTTTTGTATCAGATAAGGTCAGTCAGGTACCCTCAGGATTTATTCTGTAACCCTGTACCTCACTTTGTAGATCCTTTATCAGTGTCAGCCTTGTAGATGAGTCATGGTCACTGCTTGACCAATTTGCTTTCTGTGGAAGCCTGAGAGAAAGTTTTCTCTCCTTGTAGCTCTCCTTAGGCACACTATACATCATCAATTGCATTCCTCTGTGGGCCCTTAATCTCCTTGATCAGAAAATTTGGGGCACAACTGAATTCCATGATGTTACACTGCAAATTCTCCTATGTCCTGAGTCTTCACTGACCATGAAAGGCTAGGGCCAAAATGTTGGCTGACCTTGCAGCCCTTCTTTTCCTCCAATTTTTGATCTGCAAACTTAGGTTGTTAACCCTCCAGAAGAGCAGCTTATTATTACTCTGCAACATATGCAGTTTGATTTACCCACACTATGTGTCTAAATATCAGACATCATAGGAATAACATGGAACATGTACTTTCCATCACGTATTGAGATACTAAACTCTAAGTCTATACAGAATATGAAGAAAAAAAAAGAAAAAAAATAGGAATGAACACTTACATACATTTACATGGATATTTAGAAATCTATCCATACAGTATAGTAGCATTGTAGCATGACTGTCTTGTGACTTGTCATATTTTTCATTTATTTACCCATTAAAAAAGGACAGTATAGTAATAGTTGGTATGTCATGATAAGAAGTACATAGTTAGAAGACCACACTTCAAATGCCTGTCATTTGAAGCGTGACCCTTCTATTACACTTTGTTAAATTCAGTGCAGTTGCTTGGTTCACAGGTATCAGCGTATATAGTTAGTCGGGGTGAAAATCCTACCACTTAACTGCTAGTTTCAAAAATCTCTTGATGTCTCTCAGCATCACTGTCTTACCCATCTAGTGTGTATAAATGAATGGTCTTGCCCCTGTCATCATGTTTCTCAGCGTTTCTCCTTGCCCTCTCCTCAATTTTTACTATTACTACTATTATTATTATTACTGTTAAATGACTTTCTCCCATGAAAGCTCTGACTATGGCCTGGTAGGGCCAATGGAGTAAGGTTCAGTGACTTCTAGGGTGCACAGGGATTTCTGGACTTCCTGGCTACAATTCTAGCCATGGTTACTGATGCTAAGATGTGACTGAGGGGAACAATCACACTGTATAGGATATCGGTAAACCAAATGAGGAGTACAAACCGGAAACAGGAAAAAGCATACCCAGAAGGTCCTCAGGGCAATTATGACACTGTTACTAGAGTGGGAAGAAGCTTTAATATGGCAGGTCGAGTCTATCAGTGTTAATAGGTTTTTGGATCATAAAAGAATTTGCTTGATTCCTAATCTTCACAATACCAGTTGTGTGACCTTGAACATTTAGCTTTCTAAAACTTTACATGGGTGGGTTCCAGCAGCTCTGGTGGCGGGAGGAACGGCAGCGGAGCTCCGCGAGATCCCCGTGCACCTCGACCTGCAGTTTCCGCATGTGTCCACCACGCCGCTAGGATGCCCAAGAGGAAGGTCAGCTCTGCCGAAGGGGCAGCGAAGGAGGAGCCGAAGAGATCAGCGAGGTTGTTGGCTAAACCTGTTCCAACTAAAGTGGAAACGAAGCCAAAAAGGCAGCGGGAAAAGATAAATCTTCGGACAAAAAAGTGCAAGCAAAAGGGAAAAGGGGAGCCAAGGGAAAACAGGCTGAAGTGGCTAATCAAGAAACCAAGGAAGATTTAGCTGCACAGAATGGAGAAACTAAAACTGAGGAGAGTGCAGCTTCTGATGAAGCAGAAGAGAAAGAAGCCAAGTCCGATTAATCACACACCATGTCTTATCAGTGCTCCCTGTCTCCCTTCTTGTACAATCCAGAGGAATATTTTTATCAACTATTTTGTAAATGCAAGTTTTTTAGTAGCTCTAGAAACATTTTTAAAAAGGAGAGAATCCCACCTCATTGCATTTTTTAAGTGTAAATTATTTTTTTAGAGGTGAAATCATTCTCTGGTTGTTTATTTTTTGGTATAACCAGAAATAGTGGGATATTGAATTATGGCAGGCTTTGACTGTCTTGGGTGTCAGCTTAACATTCCGTAGGTGGGGGTTAGTCTTATATCCTGCAATACAAAGCATACTAAATGGCAGTTTGGAATTACAGTCCTGCATTTAACATGTCTTGGATACTTTAAATGACTTCTATTCCCATGTTTTTAGTAGAATTGTTTCCTGAAGAAAACTACATCCTAATTGTTGCCCTGTCAGAGCCGTGTGCACTCTGTAACATCTTTGGTAGTGGTGGTCTGGTTTGCCTCATTTTGTTAATGTGCTGTGAAAGATCAAAAATCTGAACATGTAGTGTATGTGGTACAAAACTGTGAATTGGCAGGACTTAAGTAACACTTTGTCAGCACTTGAAGGTACCAGGTACTTAATCCTCTTACAGAAAATTTGCCTCTAAATTTGCAGCTGGAAAGTCACTGGAACAACTGAAAAACAATACATGGCTGTTTTTGGTATGTGTGTTATGAACTGTGTACAAAGTGAATCGTGTGTACTGATCCTCAACACAACCAATAAAATCTCAAATATTGAAGACAAAAAAAAAAAACTTTACATATTTAAAGAATACAACACTATATTCTGATGTACTTGTTTTGATTTAATCATTACTACAGTTAAGCAAATCCAACATCTCACATACTTACTTTCTCTGGGTAGTAAGACTATTTAAAATCTACTATGGCAGATTATCCCTACATATAATTATCATTATATACATTATATTCTACCTCTAAACTTCCTCATCCTATATTAACTACAACCCTGTATTCTTTGACTTACATCTTCTTGTTCCCCATTACCAATAATTACCATTCTGCTCTATTACTACGTATTTGATTCGGTAGGAGCGGTACTGGATATTGAACCCAAGGCTTTTGACCTTTTTTTGAGACAGGATTCTATTAAGCTGCCCAGCCTGGGATCAAACTTGCAATCCTCCAAATATGGTCTCCCTACACGCAGGGATTACAGACATGTGCCATCATCCCTGGCTGATTCTCTTTATTCTCTCTACATGTACTATATTATGCATCATTTAGCTTTCTTTGGGGGGGGCACAGGTGATCAAGCTCAGGACCCACATTTTCACCACTGAACTATCTCCCCAGCCTCATTTGTCTTTCTGAATAGAACTTATTTCCCTTAGCAGAATGCCCTCTATTTTACACATATTGTTGCAAATGACAGATCTCTTTTAATGCTAGACAACATTCTATTATGCATGTATGTGGAAATATTTATGTACTGTATATGTGCTGCCAAAGTGAGCACAATATTTGTATGTTGTACAATATATAAATATATTGATATATCTACCATTATTACAAACATTTTGTAATATGTGCCATTCATGAATGGACATTGCAATATATCCATTCACCTGCCAATAGATTCCCATTTATTTCTAGGTATTCACTAGTATAAGTAATGCTGCAATTAACATGGTAATGCAGATGTCTTTATATAATGGTAATTTTATTTCCCTTGGGCAAATACTCAGAAGAAAGACTGGTGGGTCATGGTAGCTTAATCTGTAACTTATTTAGGAACCTCTATACTATTTCCCATAGTGTCTGCTATCAAACCACACTCCCCAAACTGCACAAGGGCCCCCTTTTCTCCAAATTCTTGTCAATACTTACAATCTTGTTTTTGTTATAAAAGCCATCCTAACTGATGCAAACCGCTGTTTCATTGTAGTTTTGATTTGCAATTCGTTGGCACGCAGTAATATAAAGACTTTTTCATATATCTTTTGGCCACTTTGAAGTCCTCTGTAGAAGAATATCTACTCAGAACTTTCACTCATTTTTAAAGATTTATTTTTTAAAAAATGTATTTAGTACAGGGTCTACAGGGTCTCACTACACAGATTGGACTCACAGTGTTCTGTTTTCAGTCTCCCAAGTGCTGGGATTACAGGCGTGTGCTACCACGCCCAGTCTGTCACTGTCTCAGTGTGCTCCAGGGGCAGGACTGGCATGCATGTGGTGCCTAGGATCAAACCTGGGTCTCTGAGCTCTGCCTAAGCAGGTGCTTTAGTCCACTGAGCTATCTACCTGGCCTTTATTTATTTTTCATGTGTTTGGTCGTTGCTGGGTCTTACTGCACAGCTCAGACTCTGGTGATCCTTTTAGCCTCCCTAGTGCTGTGATTACAGGCATGTGTGCCTAGGCTTGGTTGCAGGCTCAGCCCACTCTGGGGGCAGGGCTGGTATAGATGTGGTGTTGGGGATCTAACCATGTTCCATGTGTTTGTCTAACCTCGCACTTTAGTCCACTGAGCTATCTTGCCAGCCCTTTTTGTTCATTTTTGAGTTATTTTATTGTCTTACTACTGAGATATGTGAGTGCCTTATATATTTTGGATATTGATCTCTAATTAGATCTGAAGTTGTAATTATTTTCTTCCAGTCTATAGATGCTTTTCATTTTACCAGTTGGTTTTTTTTTTTTTTTTTGCTGGGCAGAAACTTTCTCATTTAATGTAAATCCACCTTTTTTTTTTTTTTTTTTTAATCTTATTGCCTGAGTTTTTGGTGTCCCATATAAAAAAATAATTGCTGGGCTGGCAAGATAGCTCAGCAGTCTAAAGCGCCTCTCAGGGACTGCGGTTCGAGCCCCAGCACCACATGCCATGCCAGCCCCTCCTCCCAGGGTGGGCTGAGCTGACCCCCCGCCCGCAAAAAAAGAATCCGTGATGTGTAGCGAGACACTGTAATAAATAAATGAATTAAAATAAAATAAAATAATAAAAAAATAATTGCCAAGATCAATGTCAAGACATTTTCTCTGTATGCTTTTTTCCCAGAATCTTATGGCCTTAGGTCTTACATTTAAGCCTTTACTTCAATTTTAAGTATGGTTGAAGGGTACAATTTCATTCTTTCACATGTGAATAGCCAGTTCCCCTAGCATCATTTATTAGACAGTGCTTTCCCTATGGTATATTCTTAGTATCTTTGTTGAAAGTTAGCTGATTACATGAGAGTGAGATTCTTTCTGGGGTCTCTATTCTGTTACATTTCTCTATGTATCTGTTTTTATACCATTACTATACTGCCTTATTACTACAGCTTTACAGGTTTTAAGATCCAGCCTTTTTGTTCAGACTTACTGTAGTTCTCTGGAGATTGTAAGAATTTTAAGACATTTTTCCATTTCTATGAAAAAAAAATCACTGGAATTTTGAGGAGAATTTCACTGAACCTATAGATTACTTTGGGTAGTGTGAACATTTTAACAATATGCTTTCAATCCATGGACACAGAATATATCCATTTATTTATGCCTTTTATACCTTTCACCAATGTTTTATAGCCTAATATAACTGTATCTTTCACCAATAGCTTATTCCTAAATTTTTAACTCCTGTAAATGGAACCATTTTTATTTCTTTTTCAGATTATTCATTATTAATATATCAAAGCACTACTATTTTTTGTACACTGATCTTTTATAACTTTACCGAACTCATTCACTAGTTTTAACAGTTCACGGGTGTTTTTGATTTTTTTGTATTTGGTACAGGGTCTCACTACCATAAGTTCAATTACCAGCACCAAAAAAAAGAACTTCAAAGCTCAGTTTATCCCTGGAATAAAGTCTAATTTTCCCATGGAATTCCATATGAGAAATTCCTAATTTTAAGGAATTTTCACATTCTCTTGGCTCCTAAAAACAAAACAAAACAAAACAAAACAAAGACTTGTCGATCTTAGAGGTATCTGTCATCTCACAATGCTATTACCTAAAGTATCATGTCTTATTTGTATTGAGACCAGAGTGACTCTGATAAATTACTATATATGAAACTATTTGTTCATTAAGTATTGAATATGTAAAGTATACAGTACCAACAGTTGTTGAATAAGCAAACTTTGATATTTTTATTCAAATAATTTTCATTTATTTTTGCAGATGGAGACTACTCTGGAGACTGTGCATAGCGAAAATGCTGCCTGCCACAGAAAAGCCAAGTCATCACAGTTTTCTTTCTTCTTCTTTTTTTAAATGCATTTGGTTGTTACAGGATCTCACTACACAGCTCAGATTCATAGTGATCCTTCTGTTTTCAGCCTGCCCAGTGCTGGGATTATAGGTGTGTGCCACCATGTCCAGTGGCTATCTCAGCTTGTCTGGGAGTAGGGGCAGCCCAGCATGTGGTGCCAGGGACCCAACACCAGTTCTTGTATTTGCCTAAGTAGGCACTTAGTCCGCTGAGCTGTCTTGCTGGCCCTACCACAGTTTTCTTTTTGTATTTTAGGGAAGGGTCTACATGGTGTTCAGGGTCTCACTACATCAGACTCGTAGTGATTGAGTGTCCGATGTAGTGGCACAAACCTATAATCCCAGCTCTTTGGGAGTCTGAACACAGGAGGATCACTATGAGTCTGATCGTAGTGAAACTCTGTAGACCCTTACTAAAAGATAAAAATAAAAGGAAAAATGCTGGGTATAGTGCACGATCATAATCCCAGCTATCCAAGAGGCTGAGGCAAGAGGATTGATCACAAATGCCTAGGAAATTTACCAAGACCTTGTTTCAAAATAAAAAACTAGGGCTGGAAATACAGCTCAGTGGAATAGTATCTGCCTGGTAAGTGTGAAGTGCTGAGTTTGATTCCCAGTACCAAAAACAAACAAAAAACTATAAAGGGGTGGAAATGTAGCCCAGTCACATAGTTCTCCTAGGTTTATCCCTAATACCACAAAAGAAAATAAAGAAAACTCACTTTTATACATTTGACAAGCTACATTTGATGTAATACCTTCATACATCTGATGTACATCAAATATTTATGAAATACCTTCATGTGCAAAGTAATCTTAGAAAGTAATGCATAGGCTGGGGCAATAGCTTGGTCATCTAAGTACCCGCCTGGCAAGCGCAAGGACCTGGGTTTGATCCCCAGTACCGCATGCTATGCCAGCCACTAAAACCATGCTAGCCACTGAAACTGGGTGTGGTGGCACATACCTGTAATCCTAGCACTGGGGAGACTGAAACAGGAGGATCACTATGAGTTCAAGCTGCATAGTGGGATCCTGTGCTAGATATAGAAATAAAAGATTAAAAAAAAAAGTAATACAGACAGAGCTTTCAAAGGGAAGATGGTATACATGCAAACATAAAAGAAAGCCAGAGGGCTGGGAAGATAGCTCAGTAGAATAAGTGCCTTCCTGGCAAGCACAGGGTCCTGAGTTCAATCTCTGGTACCACAAAAAAAAGAAAGGAAAGAAAGAAAAAGAGAAACAAAAAAGCTAAACTTAAACCATAAATGCAAAGGTAAACAAAATATGGCTAAATTTTAAAAACATATTAAAACTCAGAAATTCCATGGTCTACACAAAGGCAACATGTGTACAGGTTGACACTTAATACGTAAGAGTTTTATTGTTTTCTTCTCTTTTTTTCATCCTCACACTAACATGTGAACTGAGCACTGTTGTTATTTTATAGAGAACTAAAGAAAGATTAAATCACTTGCCTCAGCTCATAGAGCTCTTACATAGTAGAACTAGAGTTTACTGATGCCAATACTAAAGGCCTGTAAACTTAACATTTACTATACTACAAACAAAGATGAATTGTTGGAAATGCAGCACTACTAAGATAACACAATGACTTTTAATGCATAATTTGTTTTCAATGAGTTTCCTAGAAGGTGTGTTTTTTGGGGGATGGTAGCACTGGGGCTTGAATCCAGGACCATCACAATGAGTTACATCTCCAGCTCTTTTAAAAAAAAAAATTTTTTTAAACAGGGTTTTGTTAAAGCTGCTTAAATTTGTTTCCTCTGGCTATGCCTCATGAGTACTGGGATTACAGGTATGCACAATCATACCCAGCTTCTTTTTATTTTTAAAATAGAAAAAGTGGATTGGCTTTATATATACATTAACTTCTAACATCAATACTACTAAATATTTCTAAAGCAAGAAATACTTATAGGGGCCAGAGAGACAGCTCAGCTGTCTAATGCGCTTGCTGAGGCAAGCGTGCAGGGCCTGCAGCTCTATGCCTGGCACCACATGCCACGCCAGCCCCACCTCCCCACCGAAAAAGAAACACCCATACTGACTTACCTCCGATTGCTAGTGTATTGGCAGACTGCCAGCCAAACAGTCTACTAGGATCAAAGGGTGCTAATGGCTGAAAGAAAAAAAAGAAAATGTCAGAGCCACTTGCTTATTGATTCAGAGATAAGTAACTAAATCCACGAAAAGCCTTCATAAGGAATTTGCTTCTCTAAATTACTTTTTTTTTTGTTACTAGAGATTGAACCCAGGGACTTTATATACTCCAAAATTCCCTCCTTTAGATTTTGTTTTTTTTTTTGAGCCAGGGTCTTAAGTTGTCCAGGCTGAACTCAAACAGGTAGTCTCCTGTCTTAGCCTCCCAGAGGGCTAGGATTACAGGAATGTACCACCACACCTGACTTCCAGGACAATTTAAAAACTTATGCTGGGCTGAGGGTAAGACTCAGAAATAGAGCACTTACCCAGCATGTGCAAAGCCCTGGTTCAATCCCCAGCACCATAAAGTAAAATAAAATAAAATAAACTTTATTTCTCTAATAGAGAATATAAATATAAACAAAATATTTTATATTACAATTTATATATAACTTTATATAGTTTATATTATTAAATATAAAATAATAATTATTTGAGCACAACTAAAAACAAAACAACAAGATAGATTTCCTTTTTTTTTAGTGTTGAAAATTGAACTTGGGACTTTATGCTTGCCAGGCAAGTGCTGTACCACTGAGCTATATCCCCAGGCCAAAAGATTTCTCCTTTAATAAAAATGGTTAACTATACTTGTTTAAAGACTCACCTTACTTTAAGAGATGTCTGGAAAATGTATTTTCTTTTGGCAAAAGTAGAATCAATTATAACACAAGACACACTTTAAATATGCTTTTGAAACTAAAAGGCTAGAAAATGTTACTTTTTAAACATGAGAAAAATTAGGGGCAAAGATGAAAGAATAAGACAGCTAAAAGAAAGTGGTAACCAAAAACACTACCAAGAAAAAAATGTTAGACTAAGGTCAAGTCAGAAAAGGGAGAGTGGCAAAAGGGAGCAATGGTTTGGAATTTATGAGTCTAATGACTTAGCAAAGTCTATGAATAGATGATGGGAGGGCAGTAGCCCAAGAATTGTTACCATTAGAGTAAGAGTGGCTTTGTATCTTTATAGAATTATGGGGCTTATGTTGGATTGAAGATACTATGTGAAACTATGTGTACAAAAATAATCCAGAAAAGCCAAACTAAAATGATCAAAAGGCGTTCTTAATGGAGTTCTCTGAATGACTAAATTCAAGGAGTCTGCACACTCCTTTGAAATATAAACAAAATTAACTCAGTATAAATAAAAGGCAAAATAAAAGATCACAGGAGATGGGGGGCAGAGCTTCCTTAAAGGGAAAAGGGATCAAGAGATGGAGGAAGGGTAGAAGTTCCAAGATGAAAACAGGAATCAAGATGTGTCATATACATGTACCAATTGCACACAGGAATATAAACATCATGTACTTCAAATATGTACAAAAGAAAAAAGGGAGGGAATTAAGAGGTGGGTGAGAGGGAGGAGAAAGGGAAAGGGGATAAAATAAGGAACTAATGTGTATTATGTAGATGTACTAACTTGACACAAGGAATAGACCATTATGTACCACATACATGTCCTATAAAAGAAGAGAAATATAGACAAAACAATACGCTTCTGTGTAACATTTTCTAAGTGCAAGGTTCACTGTTCTCACATTCTTCAGAAGCCATGAGTACTGAAACAGATTAAGAAGTACAGATTCATTTCCAGGACCCTAACTCACAGAGATGAGCTCCTCAGAGGTTACCAGTGGTAGAATGAAGTGGATTTTGAAGCAAGCAGTGGATAAGTATTTTATTCAACTGTCTTTGTCTCATCTGTTTCCATTCTTCTCTTGTTCTACTTTGTAATGCAAGGAACTACATTCCCCAAGCATCCTTGGTATCTGGTTACCAGATAAGTACAGTCAGGAAAGACACTCCGGAGATTAAAGGTGGAAAGAGGAAAGAGACCAAGACATTTTCAACTTGCTTTGCTTTCTGAAGACCTCTCCTCTAAGTTTCTAGTTTCATCTCTCTATACTTGCAGCTTCCCTAAATAACTTCGTTCTAAAGTTAGCTCCCAGAGATGACTCCAGCTTCTGTGTTCTGGTAACACTGCTATTTTGTTCTATAGATTTATAGAGGTGCTGAAGGCTTCTTCCTTTGCAGATTTCTGGGTGGTCTCACCATCACATTTGGTTTCTTCACTCTGTCTCACCATGTGTAATCAATTCCCTATGCTGAAAGCCCTCCATCTGAAAGAGGTAGTGTTTTCAGTTTTTCTACCTGAATCATATTGATACACTTAACTATTGTACCTGAATGAGGTGGTAGAGTGTAATGTCAGGTGGCAGGACACTAGGAGCAGTGCACTGTGGGAAAAGAGCAGCTTTTAACTTTGGATAAGGTGTTAAGGCCATCCTCAGAAGTTGGGGATCCACTTTCTTCAAGCAGTTTTCATTTTCTTCATTCTGAACAACCTAGGTAATAAAATACATAACAGAGAATAACATTTTTCTCTTTTCAAAACTCACAAGAACCCTGTGAAAAGATTAGCTTGAGACAGTGTGCAGCAGTGAAAAGAGCATTGTTAAAAATAGTGATAAGGGGCCAGTTTAGCTTAGTGGGATAACTTCTTGCCTGAGTTCAATCCCCCACACCAAACAAAACCAAGATTACAAAAAAAAAAAAAAAAAAAAAAAAAAAAAAAAAAAAAAAAAAAAAAAAAAAAAAAAAAGCAAGTGCAAGGGCTTGAGTTCAATCCCTGGTTCTGCCAAAAAACAAAAACAAAAACAAACAAAAACCAAAGGGGCAAATAACTTAGCCATAGCATATATACTACAGTATGTAAAAGAGACAGTATTAAAGTAAGCTGGCATCAGTAAGAGACTCTTGAAAATTACTATATGTTTAACAGCATTAAGTTAAGGCATACTATATATTTAAAAAGTGAAAATTAGCAAATTTCCACTTGGTCCTTCAAAAGAGTTTGTATGAGTAGTTAAACTTTATGCATTAATTAATTAATTTTTACCTCTCTAAAAGGTCAAATAGCAGAAAACAATTTCCAAGCCACAAATCTAAAATACATCTACTTCCAGAAGCACTAGAACCCTGACTTTATCCTGTAAACAAATCTGGAGTTATAAAAAACAAACTAATAGGAAAAAAGTGTCTATAACACATCAATTTGCTTTCAAATTAAAATGATACCAAACTTAAAATTTTTCCCATTTTGTTCTCCTTAATAAAAAACTTAGGGCAGGGGAGATAGCTCAGGAGAGTAAGTGCTTGCCTGGCAAGCGCAGGGTCCCAAGTTCAATCTCTGGTACAAAAAACAAAACAAAAATTAAAAAAACCCTTAAAAGTGGTTATATTTCAATATTAATGAAGATCTAGGCAATCCACAGATGTTCATGCTAAATTTAAAATCATACCTATTTTGCTAAAGGGCCGAGGAGATGGCTCAGTAGAATAAGTGCTTGCCTGGCAAGCAGAAGGGCTTGAGTTCAATCCCCAGTTCCACCAAAAGAAAAACCCCTTTTCCTTCCTATTTTGCTATAATAGGTAAAAGCATTGTCCACACCTGGCTGGCGCCCCCAGGAGCATACATTGTAGTAGCAAGGGCCAGGAGGGTATGTCCTTCCAATAGCATACTGCTTACACTGGCCTGATTGGTGGGAATCAAAATCTGAGCATTCGCAAGGCTAGCCTGGAAGATCAGCTTGGGATCTGGAAGATAAAATAGTACATTTTTCTCCTCTAGAGAGGTTATTGCTAAGTGGTAGATAATTCAGAGGGAAAATATAAATTAAAATATCCATAGTAAGGAGATTTTTTCTTAAGTATATGCTATAGAAAGACACCAAAAGGGAATAAAGGAAAGATCTGTCTACATAAAAGTAAAGGTTTCAGACAAAGAAAACTAAAAGTGGGGAGAAAAACTCTAACAAATAATCTAAGAATCAACACTCTCAACAAACAGCTCATACAAATTAGTGCCAAAAACACTTGACTCTAACAGATAAGTGGATAAAGCAAAACAATTTCATAAAGAAAAAATATAAATGCCTAACAAAAATATATAATTCATTAGCAATAAAGAAATGAAAATTAAATAATTAGCTGTCAACTATATCAAATCAGTAATAACTAAAAATAGTCACCATTAAGTATTACAGTTGGCCAGGATGAGCAGAGTTACAGATAAAATATAACCTCTTGGATAGCAATCTGGTCTTATGACTAGAACCTTCAAAACATGTATAGCTGGGCCAGCCAGATAGCTCAGTGGATTAAAACACCTGTTTAGGCAGATGCAGGGACTGAAATTTGATCACAGGCTTCAGGTATGCTGAGTTGATTGAGACTGGGTGTGGTGGTGAGCACCTATAATCCCAGCATTTAGGAGGCTGAAAACAGGAGGATCACTACAAGTCCAATCTGCGTAGTGAGATCCTGTAGACTCTGTACTTACTACATTAAAAATAAATAAAATTTTAATAAAACATGTACAGCCTTTGACTCAGTAACTTTATTTCTAGAAACTGACCTGTGTTAAGGAATTAATCTGAAACAAGGGTAAAATACATATATATATTTTCTGTTAAAATATATTTAAGTGGTACACTGCTGTAATCCCAGCACTTGGGAGGCTTTCCCATTAACTCTGGGATGAGTCCTTAGAGGTAACAGGGCTTTTCTGTCTGATTATAACCAGAACAAGCCTTTCCATCAGCATCTTCTCTAGAGAGGATACAACAATATACTTCTGTAGATACAATGGATTTCTTTTCATTCCATTTGGAGCCACTTATCTGAAATTCGGCATAACTCCACAGTAGAGCTCCTATCTAGAACATGAAAGACACTAGTTAGATCACCAGCACTGCCTGCATGAATGAGTAAGTGAATGATTCAGAGCAAGCATCACACACTCATGTAAAAGAGGCATTCCTCTACATGAGGGCAGGAATTCAGCCTGTGATAACCTGTCAGGATACTGGAAACACAAAGACGAAAAAGCTGGAAGTGGAAGTGGGAGAAAGGGACAGGACTACACAAATTCTCCACCATTAGTCTGAGTTTTCACAGTTGGGCAAGAGGCTAACATTTTTGGTTTTCTACTTGAGAAAAGTGTAGTCTTGGAATTCAGTCAGATAACTACCATCAAATGACAGTATTCAAGCAAGTTCATAAATCAAATACTATTTAATAGACCAGTTATTTATCCAAACATTTTAGTATTTAATATAGTATACTCTTACCTGTAAAATTATTGGAAACTTGTCGACACTGAACTAAAAATTCAAACCAAGGGTAAGTTTCATGTAATTCTTTCTTTTCCAAAAAAGGACAATTTTCAGGGCTCAATCTGTATTAAAATATAAAACCTGTCTTTAACATATAAAACAGGGTAAGACAGTTGTGAGCATTCTTTGTTCAGGTGAAAAACTACCATCAGAAAAAAGAATCTTGGAATTACAAAGTGAATATATATAACCCAACATATTCCAATTCTTTTTTTTTTTGCAGAACCAGGGATTGAACTCAGGCCCTTGCACTTGCCAGGCAAGTACTTATTCCATTGGGCTATCTCCCTGGCCCCTGGGGAGATAGCTTCGTGGCATAAGTGCCTCCTTGGCAAGTGCAATGAACTGGGTTCGATCTCTGGTATCACATGTTGTACCAACCCTGAACGCATTTGGTTGCCAGTGCCCCACACTGTGCCAGCCCTGGGACCTTGTACGCACTGTGCTGGCCACTGAAACCAGGTGTGTTGGTGCTGGGGAGGCTGAGGCAGGAGGCTCATTACAAGTCCAAGTTGTGTAGCAAGACCTTTTAGCCAGTAAATAAATATATAAGGATTAAAAATAATTTAAAAAATTGGTCTTGTCACAGTAGCTTTGGAGAAACATTCCTATATCTAACCCTCAATGATATGAATCAGAAATACATTCTTTGAAAAAACACCTAGTCTTTGCTACGTAAAATTTAAAATGAAAGTTCTCTAATAGGACAGACGGGAGCCAGAGAGGTGGCTCAGTAAAGTAAGTGCTTGCCTGGCAAGCCCAAGGGCCTGAGTTCAATCCCTGGTTCCACAAAAAAAAAAAAAAAGAAAAAAAAAATTCTAATAGGACAGAAGTGTGGGCTCTGGAATTAAACAATCTGACTGTGTCATTTCCTTGCTATATGACTTAGACTTAGCCTCTCTCAAAGCCTCAGTCTTTTCATCTGTGAAACTGAGATGAAGAAACCACTCTGCGGAGTTTTTGTGAAGATTAAGATTAATGTACATAAGGCACTCAGTCTAGTGCTAAGACTAGCAGAAGAACTAATAAATTCCAGATTACATTTCTTGTTGTTACTACTCAGTAACAATCAACACTGAATGCAAACAGGATCCTGAAGGTTGATGTTAGATATAGAGATGTACATCTATCTATAGAAATACTTTAGAGTGCATCTAATATACTCTGAAGTGACTACAAAATCATAGTTGATTAGCATTCTTCACAATGAAAGTATCAAAGAACTCTAAGTGAATTTTTGTAATCTTCCTTTTTTTAAAACTTCTTTCACTATTTAAAAAGTTAACAAAGAGGCTATAGAATTAATATCACAAAAAAATCATATATTTGTTTAGTTAAATGTGGCATGAAACAAAAAGATTTACCACATGTTGGGGTGGGAGAAACTACTTCAAAAAGAGCATGATTCCTCATGAGAATACTTAGCATTTTTCAAAACATCAGTTTCCAAGCAATATGCAGGGATGGCCAGATAACTCAGCAGATTGAAGTCCCTGCTTAGGCAGAGGCAAGGACCAGGGTTCGATCCCCGACGTGCTGTGCTGGCCCTGCTCCTGGGGCATGCTGAGATGGCAAACAAGACTGGGCAGGGTGGCATGTGCCTGTACTCCTATGCTTGGGAGGCTGAACACAGGAGGATTACTATGAGTTCAATCTGTGTAGTGAGACCCTATAGAACCTGTACTAAACACATTAAAAAAAAAAAAAAGCAGTACACAAAGAGGAAAGTCAATTCGTGGTACTCACTTGTAATGATCAAGATAGACATAAAGAAGATGTTGCAGACCATGTTCTAAGCAATAGAAAATGAAGTGGGAATGGAAATCCCAGCCCACTTTGTTCTTGTAGTTTTGAACAGGAAGGGTATCTTGTATCACACCCCCAATTCGGCTCAGTCGGAGGAGGAAGAGTTCAAAGTCTTCCAGTTCAGACACAAGAAAAATCCCATTCCTATTGGCAAATTAGAAAGTTGTTAGGTTCAGAGCAGACCAAATCACTTTCACTCCTTAAGTCTCAAAAAAGAAAATAAATAAATAAATAAAAATGAAGGCCACCAATTTGTACTCTATAAATAAATTCCAAGATTTTGGTAGTTTTCTATAAAGGTTTGTACACCTTTATATTTAAAGGTAATAATTACAGTTTCAAGTTATGTTTGAAATATCAGCTCTTCTCTCCATTTGTATGTTTTTATTTGGAACCACATAACCCAGTGTGGCTAAGAATGGTTAGCTCTCAAAGCTGAACATTCTAATCACTAAAAAATTCACTAAAATATCCAAACAAAATCACTAAAAAAGTTAGAATAATTTAAATATACCACTGTTAATAGGAATTTGCATTTAAATATTACTTTAAAAATTTTATTGTAAGGGCTGGCCAGATAGGTCGGCAGACTGAAGTGCCTGCTTAGGCAGAGTGCAGCTTCCAGAGATGGATCCTTCCTGCTGTGCTGTGCCAGCCCCACCCTGGGACTCGCTGACACAGTGATTGAGACTGGGCGTGGTGGTGTGTGCCTGTAATTCCAGCGCTTGAGAGGCTTGAAAATAGGAGAATCACTACGTGAAACCCTGTAGAGCCTATATTAAATATATAAAAAAATAATAAAAAATGTATTGTAACCACATCTATACATTACAAAGGAGCACAGAAAAATGAGTTTAAAGAAACTACATGACCACCAAGTTATAGTTAATTTTCATTTTTATGTAGTATGCTATTTTTTTTATGGTACCAGGGATCAAACTCAGGACCTTGAGCTTGCCAGGCAAGCACTTATTCCCCTAAGCTATCTCCCCAGTTATAGTATGTCACTGTATAATTACAGAACATTTAATATAATAGAAAGAACAGTGAATAGAAAATTAAAAATTCAAGTGTATAGTAATTGGCTTGGGCAAAGCATTCAACTTCTCTGAGTTCAAATCTTCACATTTTTAAACTGGATAGGACAACAAAACATAAATATACCCCAACAAGCACAAACAAAATACATACAAAATATGCATAAGAAACTTAAGTTATTAATCTTCCTTATCAAGAGCTATTTCCCTGCTATCTCTGAATCTAGAAATGCTGTGAAGTTCAAGGCTATACACAGCATGAGTGCAGGATAATATGGAAAAGAGTGGGTACAATTACCAGGACACTAAGGGATCTTCCTCAGCTCTGGTCATCACTAGTTTCTTACAGCCCTACCTACAACAGTTCTACATATTTCATGAAGAACTTATTTCTGTAATTTGAAAGTCTATTCACACTACGACTTAATGTTAAGTGCAGATAGTACAGGACAATGTCCCTTAAATTATAACAGCTGAATATGGTGGTGCATGCCTGTAATTCCAGTCGTCAGGAGGCTGAGGCAGGGTCACAAGTTCAAGGCCAGACTGAGCTGCATAAGTGAATTCAAGGCCAGCTTGCACTTGTACTACATAGTAAGACTTTCTCTCAAACAATATATACAATATCACACTGGATCTAAGGCACTGTAAAGGAAAAAAATTATAGCAATAGATGTGCGTGTGTGTGTGTGTGAGCGTTTTCTTTCTTCTCTCTCTCTCTCTCTCTCTCTCTCTCTCTCTCTCTCTCTCTCTCTCTCTCTCTCTCTCTCTCTCTCTCTGCAGCACTGGGGATTGAACACACAGGCCTGGAGCACTTTAGGCAAATGCTCCACCATGATTTATGCCTCCTGCCCTTTCACCATTTTTAATTCTCTGCCTTTTATGCTTTTCCCAGAGGATTAACTCAAATTATAATACCTTGCTAGCTTATCTAAAATTGCATTCCTCATATAGTTGTTGCAGCAAGTATTCTGATCAATAACATCAACAGTCAGAGGGGGCCACTTGTTCTGAAGTGATACATAATTTTTCTGGGTCTGAAATTCTTCAATCCACAACGTAATGCTTAACCAATCATGGTGATCTGTTAGGTATCTCCAGAGGGTTTCAGGAGAATATGATTTATATTCTATAAAAGAACAAAATAATTTTAAAATACTAATGAATTATGACTAATGGCAGATAACTCAACAGTAATCAATAAAATTTATAACTGAGAAATATATAAACAATTTGCATAAACATTTATATATTATTCAAGTTCTTTGCTTCTTTTATGATTTTACTCTTTTGCACTGCTCACTTTTTAATTGATACTATAGTCAGAGAAAAAGCTAAATAGTGTATCTATCTCATTGTTAGTAGTTAAAATGAAATGTTACTAGTTATGCAGTTCTCAATTCATTATTTCTCTTTAATACATAAAAATAGTTAAAATAGTAAACATGAGTTTGATGCTCTCAATTACAATTGTTCATCACTGCTATTCTCCAGGGTCCTGATATGATACAGATCTCCAATTTATAAAAGAAACTCAAAAACTTTTTTTAAAAAAAGAATGTGACTTAAAATCTAGGATAAAAACACTTAGACTTGATATCTTAATTAACTGAGCTATGTACCTTTTTTACCCCACTATTACATTGCAAAGCCATCATAGAAAACTTGAGATAAATGAGAAATCTTAATGCAATGACTTGCATTTTAAAGAAAACTAGTATTCTTCCATCAAAAGGAATTCTAAGGCTGGGCATGGCGATGCAAACCTGTGATCCAAGTACCTAGGAGACTGAGGCAGAAGAACTATTTCAAATTTTAGGCCATCTTGGGCTACATAACAAGACAGTATCATTTTTTTTGTTTGTTTGTTTGTTTTGGTGGAACTGGGGATTGAACTTAGGCCCTTGCTCTTGCCAGGGAAGCATTTATTCCACTGAGCCATCTCCCTGGCCTAGCAAGGCACTATCTAAAAAAAAAAAAAATTCTGAAATAGAAATGTCAACATATTGCATCACCAATATCTACTGTAATCCTCATTCAATATGCTCATATTCGGGTCTCTCACACTTACCTTTTTGACTTATCCTGGGGAGAAGGATATATTCTTGTGTTGGTCCATCCCACCACCGAGCCCAGTTTAATGCAATTTTATGATCCAATTTGTTAAGCTCCTTTTTATGATCATCTTTCAGGAATGAATCCACAACAGATTTGTACTTGAAATAATCTTTTTCCTTTATCCAATACCTAAAATCCATGACATAATAAATACACAAAGTATATATATACACACACAAACGTTTTAAATTTTTAATGAAAAAGGCCACTCCTTTTAATCTGCTGAAATGGTTCTACTCTTTTGGGGAAAACACAATTCTGATTATGCAAATATTGAAGTGACAGGAAATTTCTAAGTCTCTTCTGTATGATATATGGGTTGTATTTTCCTGGGGAAAGTAAGTTTAGTTCCATGTAACTGATACAAACTAAACATTATCTACAATAGTCTTCCAACATTATCAAAAGGGGACTAATGAAACTACCTGGGAAAGGACTGGATCTGCACATTTTCTTGGAAGTCTTCCAAATAAAACTTTTCAACTTGATGCACAAAGTCTATTGTTCTTTTTTCTTTCTCAGAAAGATAATTTTTTTCTTTTAAAATTTCAACCTTGAATAAAAAAATTTAAAGCAGTGACCTCACAAAAACCAGGCATATTTGCAAAACAAAAGTCATGAGATTAAATGCCATTTAAGAGTTACACTCTGGAGTCAAGGTGTATTTTTCTTCCAGTGTTTGAGGGCTTGTGTTTGATTTCTAGAACAGGAACAACAACAAGAAAGTATTCTGAACTTCTGGGTTAATAAATATTCAAGCTTTATTTTGTCATAAATGCTAATCATTTAAAAAGAGGACAAGATGACCATATATTTACTTAGTAGGTTATTAGTAGTAATTTTGAAGTTTTCCTTCCAAATTTTGAAGTATGGGTTTGTAAAAAATGTAAGCTATCTAGTCTCACCTGTACCTACCAAAAAGTTTCGAATATTTTTATCAGTTGTATAGAAGCATATCTTGAGCAGCTGGTCTTTTACATCAAAACCCTATAATAAAGAGAAAACCAAAAAAAATCTTAGATTTTACAATTGTTCTGATATAACTATGTCAGATACAGATGTACTTTATTACAGAAATATATCCTATCAGAATACCATTTTCTAGGGCCAGCCAAATAGCTAAGTGGACTAAAGTGCCTGCTTAGATAGGCACAGGGACCAGGGTTTGATTGCCGGTTGCTATGCGGGCCCTACCCCCACTGCATGCTGAGATACTGACTGAAACTGGGCTTAGTGGCGCATGTCTGTAATCCCAGCACTTGGGAGGCTGAAAACAGGAGGATCACTATGAGTCTGATCTACGTAGTGAGACCCATAGTCCCTGTACTAATATACATAAAAACAGAATACCATTTTATTTTTTTTATTATTTTTATTTTTTTAAATTTTATTTATTTATTACAGTGTCTCGCTGCACATCACGGACTCTTTTTTGCGGGGGGGGGGGCAAGGTCAACTCAGCCTGCCCTGGGGGAGGGCCTGGCACGGCATGTGGTGCTAGGGATCAAACTGTGGTTCCTGAGAGCTTGCCTAAGCTCGCCAAAGCAGGTACTTTAGACCACTGAGCTATCTTGCCAGCCCCAGAATACCATTTTATAGACCAGGTGCAGTGGCACATGCCTATAATTCCAGTGCTGGAGATGCTAAAAGAAATCACTATGAGTCCAAGCTGTGTAGGGAGACCCTGTACCAAATACATTAAAAAAATTTTTTTTCTGCTCTTATAAACATTCACTATCTTACATTTTTTATTTTTTTTCACACTTATTATTATATACATTTATTCCCTATCCCTAAAGTCCTTAAGCATTCTATCAAAGAAAAGGCACATCACAGAACATAAAGACCAGGCTGCCTTAATGATGACAACTGCAACAATTTTCTCTAATTCATTTGAAAACAACAGTCAACATGAATAATCCTTACATAGTTTCACTTCTCTATACTTTTTTTTAGTAGAACAGATTCAATAATTAATATATTGCATATTGTTTTCTTAGTGGTTATTTGTTGTACAAGGTGCAGACATGATATTCTATTTACAGAATATCCCTCTATTAGAGCAGATCCCTCTATTAATTAAGAGAATGTAGCTGTATACATTTTTATTAAAAGCTGATTTATAGTACAATTTCAATAATTAATACTTTTTACATTATCTTCCTAGTGGTTATCCACAGTACAAGAAGCAGACAGGATATCCTGTCTAAACACTATTAGTGCAAATCTTTCTTCTCATAGAATTACATGAAAGTAGCTGCATATTTATCCTAATCATTCTGTATATACAAATACAGAGTGGTCTTTCCTTTGTATCCCCTTTCTCGTTTAGTCCTGTCAGAAATGGGTATTCTATTGGCATTCAATTATTATAGGTGCTTGAATTCAGCAAAACACTTCAACATAGTCCAGCAGTCTACAATAGTAGTGGGTCATCCACATAAGTTGTTGACTTAGAGCCATTTACAGCTCATATTATTATGGCTTTACTTTATATACCTCATTTTTATACTTTTCTGCTGCATGATTAAGACCAAGATAAAGCAAGACCTATCTAACAAGAAATGTAACTTTTGTATCTGATAAGGTCAGTCAAGTCCCCTCAGGGTTTATCCTATAACCCTGTACCTCACTTTGTAGACCCTTTGTCAGTGTCAGCCAAGTGGATGAGTCACAGCCATTGCTTGACCAATTTGCTATCAGTGAAAGCCTGTAAGAAAGTTTTCTCTCCATGTGACTCTCCTTAGGCACACTATAGATCATTGATCACATTCCTCTGTGGCTCCATAATCTCCTTGATCAGAAAATTTGGGGCACAACTGGGTTCCATGATATTACAGTACAGGTTCTCCTATGTCCTGAGTCTTCATTGACCTTGAAAGGCTAGGGCCAAAATGTTGGATGACCCTGCAGCCCTTCCATTTCTCCAATTTTTTATCTGCAAACTTAGGTTATTAACCATCCAAAAAAGAAGCTGATTATTACCCTGCAACATATGCAGTTCAGTTTACCCTAACTATCTAAGTATCAAACATCTTAGGCATAACATGGAACAGATATTTTCCATCAAATATTGATGTATCAAATTTAAGTCCTTACAACAAAATATGAGGAAAACATTTTTTAAAAATAGTACTATATACATTACACAGAAATTTAGAAATCTAACCATATACAGCCTTGTAGCAGAATAGTCCTGTAACATTTTTTTCCTTGTGTCTTTTTTTTTTTTTTCATTTATTAACCCCCCCAAAAAAAAACCCTTTTACTTGTGAGACAGTATGGTAATAATTGGTATATCATGACAGGAAGTATGTATTTAGCAGACCAGAATGGCGGGTATTCCAAGAGTGATCCTTCTATTACACATTGCTATCTTCAGTGCAGTTGTTTGGTTCACAGGTATCAGCGTATACAGATAGTTGGGTTGAGAATCCTACCATTTAACTGCTACCTTCAAAAATCTGCTGATGTTTCTTGGGATCTTTGCCTTCCCCATCTTGTGTGTACAAATGTATGGCTTTGTCTCTGTCCTGTTTCCCAGCTTTTCTCCTTACTCTCTCCTTGTTGTCCAATCCTTCTCTACACTTCTACAAGGAACAACCATGCAGATTAGGGGAGATTTCTGAGTAGTCCAGGAGCCCTACACCTAAGACTTCCATTCTCAATTGAAGTAAACCATGGAACATAAAACCCAGACAAAAGTATAATCTACCAGAATGCTCAAATGACATGAATGAGGTCATATGAGCAATACAGAATATTCTCCAACAAATAATGAGGCCTTGTGCATATACTGACATGTATGAGGTCAAAAGACACTGTGTCTCCCTCTAACCAAAGTACCAGACCTAACAGATAGGGGATGATGGAATGTCCACTTCAAAATTCTCCTCAAGAGATATGAAGACAACTTACATGTTCTTCAACAAATGACTGTACAAAGAAAATGTGGTATGTATGTAGCTATATCCCATCTATCTATCTATCTATCTATCTATCTATCTATCTATCTATCTATCTATCTATCTATCTATCTAATGAAACAGTTGCCTTAAAAAGAAATGAATCCTTCCCAACTACCGAGGAAACATAGTACTATAAATTCGTGTCCAACCTGAATAGCTTAAGTGAGACCTAAGACTCAAAAGAAAGTTAGGAATGGACTGGGAGTATTGTTTAGTAGTAGAGCACTTGTTTAGCATACATGAGGTTCTGGGTTCAATCCTCAGCACAAAAAAAAAAAAAAAAATCTACTACCAAAAAGGTAATGTGAAGCCGGGCGTGGTGGCGCATGCCTGTAATCCCAGCACTCGGGAGGCTGAGGCAGGAGGATTGTTGTGAGTTCGAGACCAGCCTGAGCTACAAAGTGAGCTTAAGGCCAGCCTGAACTGCATAGTGAGACCCTGTCTCAAAAAAACCAAAAAAAAAAAAAAAAAAAAAAAAGGTAATGTGGCTAGACACACAATCCAGTGAAAAAGGAAATCCTGCCATTTCCCACAATGGAGATACACCTCAGAGGACATTATGCTAAAACTAAATAAAACAGTTTTGGACAGGTACTGTGTGATCATACCTACATATGGAATCTTAAGAAGAAAAACTTGAAACTGGGCATGGTGGTGCATGCCTGTATCCCAGCACAAGGGAGGCTGAAAACAGGAGGATCACTTTAAGTCTGAGCTGCATAGTAAGACCCTGCTTAAAAAAAAAAGAAAAATTTAACTAAAAAAAAAAACCAGAATGGCAGAACTAGGAGCTAAAGATACAGCTCTATGAAATAAGCACCTGCTGGTAAGTGCAAGTTCAATCACCAGTACCTCAAAGTAGATAAATAAAATAATCATAATCATAGTAGCAGTAGCAGTAGTAGTAGAACTAGGGGCTTAGGATCAGACAAATGGATTATAATACTCACCATATTCTTCAAAAGTTCAAAGGCTTCTTTTATATTGTTCTTTTTTAAATTGACAAAGACCAAATCGAGGCCTATCCTAATCAATTCCTCAAGTCTTTGAGCAGAATGGTTATTCATCCTGAAGAAGGTTTGTGCCTCTGGTATTTTGTTGTTTAAAATGGCACTGGCAATAACTTCCTAGAAAAAGAAAGAAAAATGTTTACCTTTTAAGTTCCTTTTGTTATTATGATTATCAACACAGGACTTCATTTGGAACCTACTAAAATCTATCACTAGATTTTTTTTTGTTTGTTTTTGGCAGAACCAGGCATTGAACTCAGGCCCTTGGGCTTGCCAGGGAAGTGCTTATTCTACTGATCCATCTCCCCAGCTACTAGATTTTTTTTTGGGGGGGTTGGGGGGTGGAGGCAGAACCAGAGATCTACTACTAGATTTGAAGCTAGGTGCAGGGGATATAAAGCTGACTAAAACAGGTGCTACTCTCCAAGCCCTCGTGATCTAGTGGAGGATATACAAATAAAAAGTTCTGTGACATAAGAATCCCAAAATACTAAAAGAAGGCCCAAAAGAAGTTCACCTACATAAGATTATAAAAACAGTAACAACAACAAAAATCAGTATGTGTTCTACATACACATAGAAAAAAGGAGCAAGCTGGGGAGATGGCTCAGTAGAATAAGTGCTTGCCTGGCAAACTCAAGGGCCTGAGTTCAATCCCCAGTTCCACAAAAAAAAAGAAGAAGAAGAAGAAAGAAACAAGCAGAAGAAAAAAGGAGGGCTGGCGAGAGCTCAGTGGACTAAAGAGCCTGCTTAGACAAACGCAGGGACTGCAGTATGACTCCCCAGCACTCCATGCCACACAGTCCTGTCCCCAGGGTGGGCTGAGCTGGGTACAAAAAACAACAACAACAACAACAAAAGAAAACAAGGAGATGTATGTTCTAAAAATGAAGAATATCATGTGTAGAGCCTTTAAGGAACTCTGCTTTATTCAATATAACTGAAAGAAAAGCTGAATAAAATAGCAATTGAAACTTGAAGCCCTTAAAAAGCAGGAAATCATACTTTGTATTATAACATACTTTTTAAGAAAAAAATATTCAGGAAACAATGTGAACATAAACTGAAAGTGATTCAAGGTCAAGGTATTGAAGTATTGGGTTACTACAGCAATTCAAGTGAGAAGAAATGAAGATCTAAACTAAAATCTAACTCCAGAGACAACAGAAAGGAGGCATTCCACCTGGCCTTCAAGGGATCTGTAAACCCTAGTAAGCCACACACAAAATTTTGTATATGTGTTATACCCTAGTAAGCCACACACAAAATTTTGTATATGTGTTATATACACACATTCGCACATATGCTTTTGGGGACATGGTCCACAGTTTTCATCAAAGTGAATTGCAAATTCCCCACCAAAAAAAAAGTTAAAAATCAGTGACTCTGAATAAAGAGTGGAGCACTAGGGATAGGAGCAACATGAAAAAGGTAAAAATGTGAAGAAAAGCCTTTCAAGAAGACAGAACAAGCATCAAGAAAAAGGGTAGAACAGCTGGGTACGGTGGCACACACCTAAACTTCAGTACTCAGGAGACCGAGGCAGGAAGAATTATACTGATTTTTGAGGCCAACTTGGACTACACAGTGAGCTCAAATCTAGACTAAACTATATAACAAAACCCTGTCTCAAACAAACAAAAGAAGGAAAAACAGGGCATGTCTGATGAGAAAATAAAAAAAGGTCATACCGTATCTATTCTTCCACCCAAAAAACAACAGTTCTGAGGACCTGGCAGCAATCAACCTTCTCTTTCACTCCCTATTGATTCTGATTATCAATGTTACATAATTTTAGCTTTTGTCTTTCCAATACTCCATGCAGATGAAGGGATACTTCAGTCCCTAAGTCTTAGGGCAGCACATTTAGTTTGTATTAACTTCTATTGTGAAAAGAAAGGCAAACAAGAAATTGTGTACCATTTGTACTGTTTCATGTTGCTTTGTCATTGTCTTTGCTTTTGTTCTTGTTATTTTTGTTTCTTTCCTCTTAATAAAGAAAAAAGGCCAACAAATAGACATAAAAAATTTAAATGAATAGCTCAGTGGCAAAAGTACTGGCCTGGCAAGTACAAGGTACTGAGTTCGATCCCTGGTACCCAAAAGTATGCCAGTTAAAAACCTACACAATACATAGGGACAGCAAGATAGCTTAGTGGATGATAGCTCTTGCTCAGGCAAGCTTAGGCAAGCGCAGGGACCACAGTTAGATTTCCAGCATATGTTGTACCAGCCCTGCCCCCAGCACAGGCTAAGCCAGCCACTAGGAAAAAAAATTACATGAAAAATGGGTTAGAATTTTAAATAGGAATCAAGTCAAGTCCACTGTGAAGCAGTAAAGCTATAAAACAGAAATTTGCTAAGATGTAATCACAGGAGCAACTCAGTTGATTCAGTAACCAGGGAGAATGCACGGGTCCCAAGTCCCAGGCCCAAGCCACTGAGGGAGTATGTGAGGGAGAACCCCCTCAATGCATGGATCCAAGTGTGTAGACCTATTTGGCACTGAGAGCCTGTCTTCATTCTGAATTAAATGAACAGTTTGTACATATAAATCTGAAGTGATGTCTAGAGATGTCAGAATGTACAAAATCTAAAACCCTTGCTAAAGATTCTAAGTCAAATTCAGAATATAAGACTCTGAATTCTATTTCTTCTATTGTTCTCTCAGATCTGGTAAATAATAGTATAACAGGTTATATTTACCTCAAAGCTAAGCTTTTCCCAAACAGCCGTCTCCTTTACTGTGGAGATATTTTCAATTATATCATATTCATCTGTAGCATCTGTTAGCTTCCAAGGAAACTTTATCATGAAAGTTCGAAGCTCATTAATGTAGCTGGTCAAAACGTTCACTCCTTTCTGTAGATGTTCATCCAGCTCTACGGGAAAATGAAAAACGCCAATACACCAGCTCATATGTATGTATACATATGAAGGGAAGATACAGAAAGAAGGTGCCATGACTGATTATAATTATGAAAAATTCTAAAGGATGACCAATTTCAAAACAGTTATTTTCAAATTTCAAACAATATGTTTTAGGCTGGTTCTATTTGTAGGTAGTGGTATTTTCATAGTCTTTTTTCACGTATTTCACAATTATTCCCAGGTCTTTCTACCAAGTTTCGTAGTGTTGAACCCATTTTTTTTGATTACACATTTACTTTCATCAACATCAGTATATGGTTATCTACTAGCTTAAGCTCTTTCATGCAAAAGCAACATTTGTATTTCTGTTCAGAAACAGGAATGATACAACTGCTCCATTGCTTACTGCTATTCTCACCTTCAGTGTAAATAAAAAGCTCCTTTATTTGTTTGTTAAGGAAAGACAGAGTCAGAGTAAGCAATTGTTCTGCAAAGTGTTTGCTCTGGGTTTCAGAATAGTTTTCTTTAATTGCTGAGCAAAGTAAATCTAATGCTGGTGTCAGCTCTTCCACATCTGAAAAAGAACCAAAGAAATCAACATGAACACTAGATAATTCCCAATTAAAACTAACATATCCAAAAATACCACTTTGCATTATGTATAAACAAGGACCAATGTCTTATTTTCACCACGATCACCAAACTTTTATGAAGGCTTGTTACCTACAAACTTCAATGATTTTAGTTACTAATAGTTATTATTTACTGGATTTATTTATTTATTGATTGATTTTGACAGGGTCTTGCTTTATACCCCATGTGTGATCATCTTGCCTCAGTCTCCTCATAACTAAGATTACATGCATGTACCATCATCTTAGCTACTGATGTTATGAACTATGATTCTGTTGAGCACCTATATCTTAAGTATGGTGTTTTACAAATGCTATCTCATCTGTACCTTTCAACAAAGACCAGGGTAGGTTAATAGGTGGCAAATCTGAAATTTGAACTTGAACCTGTGAGTGCAAAGACACTTCAATATTCAGGTGACAGGAGTGTGAGTCCCCCTCCATCCTCTGTTTGCAACTGAAAGCTCTAATGAAGGGACTTCTGTATCTCTGTATTGGGCCTACCTGTAAATGGTATCTTCGTGAGTGAGAATTATGGAAAATTGGTAAAACCCACTTCCACTCTTCTTATTCGAGACCCATTCTCATCTTCTAGAGCAAAGCAGTGCAGGTAAGAGTCAAGTGAAGAGGAATCACTGACCATCAAACAATAGAAATAAATAATGACCACACAACTGCAGATGAAACACAACTTGGTACTACAAACTAGGCCTTTCCTGTACATTCAAGAAGATTAAAAAGACTAGTGAATCCTATAAATTAAGAGAGAAAGTTGGGCATGGTGGCACAAGCCTATAATCCCAACACTTGGGAGGCTGAGGTAGGAGGATCCACTGAATGTAAGGCTAGGCAGGGCTACACAGTGAGTTGCAGACCAGCTTGAAGTATACAGTGAGACCCTGTCAGGAAAAAGACAGACACAGAGACAGAGAGACAGAGAGAGAGAGTGCGAGTGAGTGAGCGAGCAAGCAGTCAAAACAAAGAAGGTAAAGAATGAAGAATTACAGGTATCAAGTCAGTGCAGAGTACTTGCCTAATAGGCACAAGGCCTTAGGTTTGATAGCTGGCACAAGAGAAGAGAGAACAGGATGAGGACAAAGAGGAGAAAGAAGAGGAGAAAGGAGGAAGAAAGGAAAAGAAGATGAAGAAGAATAGGGCTCACTATGTAGCCCAGGCTTGTCTTAAACCCATGGTGATCATGGCCTCAAGCCTCCAGAGTGCTGGGATTACAGATGTGTGTGACTGTGCTCCGATGAAAATTTAAAAAGAAAATTTCTTATTTTGTATTTTGGGACAGGGTCTTGCTATGTGGTTCAGCCTGGCCTTGAACTCATGGCAATCCTCCTGCTTCTGTCTCTGAAGTGCTGGGATTATAGGCATATACCATCACGCCAGGCTTAAAAAGAAAATTTCTAATTTATATTATCAGTGAAAATTGACACTAACATTGTCTTCTTCCTCTATGTAACTAGAAATACAAATTGATAAAACTTATTTTTGGAGTATATTTTATCAAGGCTATTAAGAATGTGCATTGTGAGTACTCTTAGACCTGAAAATTGCACATTTAGAATTTAGCCCAAGTAAATAATCACACATTATGTGAAATATCACACACACAGAGACACATACACACACACACCACACACACACACAGTATGGCACATTACCAATAATAAAAACTGGAATCAATATAACTGTCTAAAGGGGCTTGGCTTGGTAAATTATGGGATTACCTATATATACAATGAAATTCCATGCCATCATAATCACTAAGTACATATATTATAGCAAGATATATACAACATATTATCAAGTAGGAAAAAAACCATTAATATACTAAATATATAGAGGGAAACACAGTCTACCACTATATCCTTCTCAGCAGAGAATGTGCATGGCCAACCGGTCTAAGAAGAAAAGCTAAGCTCCTGATATGTCAAAAAGAAAATATAAAATCTTGAAAAGAAATATTGGTAAAGTAGCAACTGAAGATGTCATCAGAAAATACAACAATAATCTGAAAGCAATTAAAATGATATGCACAAGTGTGGAAGTCTTTGGTTTACTTACTTCTTAAATATAACTGGGTTGGAAAGTGGTCCAACTGATCAGGTACAGAAGATTTCGAGGATGTAGCAAAAAGATTTCCCTTGCTCTTTAAGAAGAAATCTACAGTGTCAAGCTGACGGTTTTCTATCCCAGCCTAAAGCATATGTATTGGGGGGCAAATGAGAGAAAAATTACAATAGCACAAAAAAAATCACTTGGCAGGTGGCAGGGGGCTGAGGCAGAAGGTTTGTGACTTCAAAGTCAGGATACAGTTTCAACTTTAAAACTTAATGTCCAAGGCTAAGGAGACACAAGGTTATCTTTATTTTGTAACAGAACCTGAGTTCTAATGAGAATTAGAGAAAAATGACTAATTCTGTAACCCAAGGAAACATCTAGGATTTTTTTTTTTTCTTCAGGATAAGGTCTTGCAATATCACCCAATCGGGCCTTCAAACTCATGATCCTTTTTCCTCTGCCTTCCAAGTGGCTGGCATTATATGATTGGAAAATATTTCTAGCTATAACATTTTATAATTCTAAAACCACTGACAGCTAAGTAGCTGGGATTCATCCTTACAGTTTATTTACAATCTGTTTAAATTAAAAAACAATTTTTGTTGTGGTTTTTAGTTTTTTTGAGACAAGGTCTTGCTATATACTGGTCTTGAACTCACTGTATAGCCTAGGCTGGCCTCAAACTCACTGTGATCCTCCTGCCTCAGCCTCCCAAATGTTGGGATTACAGGCATGTGGATTACATATTTTACATGTTTGAATTAAAATCTTATGTCAGGTTAGTAATCAATTGATTCTGGGGTCAGTCCCCACCTCACACATAAAAAATAATTGAACAGCAAGAACAATAAACTGAAAAAGTGGGCTAAAAACAGACTATTTCTAATTAGGCATCTTTAGGAATCTTCTTACATAGAATACATAAAAGCCACAGTCTAAGGTTGAAGGCATGGCTCAGTGATAAAACACTTTCCTAATATGCACAAAGTCTTGGGACTCAATATCCAGCACTGTAAAACAAACAAGAAAAAAATGTACCCACATGGAAAACTGGGCAAAATGAGGTCTGTTTAGCCTGTCTCCAGAATTTTGATTCACTAGGTATAGAAGATACCCAAGAATATGTATTGTTTATAAGTCCCCAGGTAATGATGTTGTTAGTTTGGGGGCCGCATTCTGAGAAACAATTGTCCTAAATTCTAGATGCTAACATATAAGGAAAGCTGGGATAAGAAGTACTGATGAAATATGCAAAGAAAAAAAATAAGGGTTTGTTCTCCAAAAAGGAATAAACCAGAAAATAACTGGCCCTAGAAGGGGATAAAGAATTAACTATGCTTTTGCTCTGGGTGGTGGGAGGAAAAACTGAATTATGTATGATTAAATAAGAGAATATTTTTGTTAAGATACTCACAATGAAGAGTTATAAAGTTTGCAACCGTCAAATAGTTTAGGCAAACAAACAAAAAAGTCAAATTATCCTTGTTTGCAGACACTTTGGTCCTGGCCAGACAGTGGTGCATGCCTATAATCCCAATACTTGAAAGGCTGAGGCAAGAGGACTGCTGTGAGTTTGAAGCTAGCCTGGACTACATAGTAAGAACTTGTCTCAAAAAAGCAAAAAACAGCCAGGTGTGGTGGCACATGCCTTTAATCCTAACACTAGGGAGGCTGAGAGGCAGGAATATCATCAGGAGTACAAGACCAGCTTCACTTACAAAGTGAGCTCAAGTCCAGCCTGAACTGCATAGTGAGACCCTGTTTTAAAAACAAACAAAAAAACCAAGATGTTATATTTGGAAGACCCTAAAGACTCTACCAAAACACATTTAGAGCTGATAAACAAATTCAGCAAAGAAATAAAACATAAAATCAACAGCTTTTCTATATACCAATATACCACCTAAAAAAGAAAACCAGGCAAAATAATTCCATTCAAGGGCGGGGAATATAGCTCAGTAGTACACTTCCTGCCTGGCAAGCACAAGGTCCTGAATTGGATTTCACTCACAATAAATTCCACTCACAATAACTAATAATTAAACACATACTTCATAAAAAATATGATACTTAGGAATCAATCTAATCATGGAGATGAAAGACTTTCGGCTTTTATTTTTTCACAGAAAGTCTCATCATGTACTTCAGGCTGGCCTTAAACTTATTATATGGCTCAGGTTTGCCTTGAATTTGCAGCAATTCCAAAGTACTGGAACTGCTATATTAGCCACCACAGCTGGTTGTAATCTTGTATTATCTCATATCTTTTAAAGTCAAAATGGGTAAACTGCTAAGCAAAGTTAGAGAAATGAAACAGACCTGAGCAAATGCAAGGGTAAAGATTAGCTTTTTTTGGTGCTAGCTGAATTCTTTCAGAACCCCAGTCAGAGTATGTAACAGCAAGTGAAATTCCACAGACCTTTAATTCTCTTACCTTTAGGGCATGTACGGGGATTGAGCACCTGCCCCACCCATTCAGATGACAAAGACAGTCCACAATGCTGGCGCTTCCATGGATCATTAGTCTGTTTAAAAACTCCTCTTGAGTCAAACCAAACAAAATCAAAGAGAGTCCATTTTCTAAAGGAAAAATAAAATTAGGATTTATATTTTAGAATTAGGAATTAATTTCTAGTTTCAACACTTCAGAACTATAGTTTTAAATACATATATTGGACATCATGTATTGTGACTTTAACTCATGGTCTTGCAGATTTTTATTTTTAAAATACTAATCAGAAGGCAAATTCTCATTTGAAGTGAGGCTCGAGATGTAGCTCAGCGGCAGACTCCTTACATAGCATGAGTGAGTACTTGGGCTCAAACCGTAGTACCACAAAAACAACAACAAAAAACAATGCATCCTATGCAACAGCACTGAACTGCACATTTCTACCTTATAATATCTTGTACTTGTACAAGAGACAATAAAATAGTACACTCCTGACACACAAATACGTGATTACCAAAATCTGAGTACTAAAATAGAAACACAGTTCAATCACAACCTCTGTAAGTCTCAGGATAAGGGTGCAATGAGGCATATGTGACATAGCAAAATGCCCCATGTCTATAAGCATCAGGGAGTAAGTAGAGTGCAAGGTAAAATGAAATGGCCCATCTAAGAAGACAACTGAAAAGGCTCAACTTTTAAGTTCCTATATAGGAATGCCTACCCAGTATTGTTAGATCAGTAATACCTGGAAATCTAGATTTTGGGGTAAAATCTTCTAATTATGCATATTCACAATAGTTATTTTTTTTATGGGCTGGGGAAGTAGCTCAGTGGCATAAGCACCTGCCTGGCAAGTGCAAGGTCCTGAGTTCAATCCCTAATACCCCACTTCAAAAAAAATCTGAATAGTCATTTTTTAAAAAATCTACTTAGTACAAACTGCACAAAACAAATCTGTAGTTCATTCATGGCCCTTAAGCACCCAGCTTCCAACCTCTGCTTATACCAAATTAAGTTCAATTAAGATTCTCTGTGTTAAAATTTTGACTTTCCTTATCTTAAACTTAACATTAGCTGGAGAGAAGTAATCTTAATTAAGAATCTAAATACGAGACAATGTTAACAAGACTAACGCCAAATTCCATCTGTAGGTGACTACTACCTCAAGGTAAGAATACCCATGTGTAGGGACTGGGGGCAGAAGTAAAATACATTAAGAAACCATATTCCCTGTAATCCCAGCACTTGGGAGGCTGAGGCAGGAGGATTGTTGTGAGTTCGAGACCAGCCTGAGCTACAAAGTGAGTTTAAGGCCAGCCTGAACTACATAGTGAGACCCTGTCTCAAAAAGACAAAAAAAAAAAAAAAAAAAAAAAAAAAGAAACCATATTCCTCAATAATGTGTTTTAACTTGACATAAGACAGTCTCACCTGTCAAAACAAAGCACAGTTGCTGGTCTCCACTGTCTACAGGAATACACTTCTGGCCAAAGGAGAAACACTGCAAACCCTGGGTCTCCAAATCCCAGAGGACAATAGTACAGTCACTTGTTTCCACTGCCCAAGTAAACAGTGCAGTGAACCCTGTCACAGACACACATTTAAGTTCTGTAGGTTCCTTTCGTCCACTGAGGTGCATTATCTTCCAGTATTTTTCAGGATCACTGGTCTTGGCATCATCTTTCTGTAGATTATACTGACCCCACGTCATGTCCTGTGAAATAAAAACCCAGCTCGGCACACTGGTACCATGATTACCAGATTCTGGGTACTCTAAATGCAAAATATCCTGGAACCATGGAGCACAAGAAATTTCTAGTTTGGAGCTCTTTACTGTTTTATTCAAGGATAATAACTGGGCATTCCAAGATCTGAAAGACAGAGTAAGACATTGGTTACAGTGAAAGGCTCTAAGTAAAAACACTAAGCCAGGCCAAACATGCCTTTAAAGTAAGTATCTACCTAGGAAAGACCTTTATTGAAAAGGTACATAAGCTAAATAATAAAAAGAAGTTTCTGTACCTATCAACCTGGAAAGAACATTTGGTCAGTTTCATGCTGTGGACAGAATTAACAGGATCATCCTCATCTATCCCCTTAGGTCCTTGAATAGGAAGGTCTTCCAGTGTTCTTCTATGTAGTAAGCAGCCCGGATGGTGCCTACATTTAAAAATGAGAGCCATAGTAAAAAAGATGATCAAACACAAATCTGTGTTAAAAATGAGGGGAGGGTCACAGAGAAGGGACAATATAGACAAATACTCAATAGAATTGAGCACAGTTATAAGATCAAACTCAAGAATTTGACTCTATTAAGGGCAGTTAGCTTTATACAGTAATAAAACTATTGTCTATTATATTAGAGATGTTATACCATAAAAAAAAAATTTGGGGAGGGGTACTGGGCATTCACACTGAGCTATAAACTTAAATCTTTTTTTTTTTTTTCAGACAGGATCTCTCTAAATTGCTAAATTGCCCAGGGTGGGCTCGAACTTGTGACCTCCTGCTTTAGCCTTCCAGAGTGACAGATGTGAGCCACATACCTGACAAAACTCTTGTTATTTGAGCTAGTTGACAACTACTGAAGTAAATACAGCCCCATTTTATAGATATGGAAACTAAAGTACAGAGAAACCTTGAACTGGGTTAATTTAACCAGAAAGTCCAGATTTTTAATCACTATATTGCCAGCACAACGTAAGACTTAGGCTGAGACTTGGGAAGGCAAATTATGTGTAGGGACAGGATTATGAAGAGAGCGGTCACATCTGAGAAACTAAGGAATCTAAAGCATAGTAACTGAGAAGCAAAATGGACAGAGATGAGGCTGGGAAGGTTGGCAAAGGAGCCATGGTTCAAGGTGTTTTAAGGATTTTTAACTTTTATCTTAGAGGGGAAAATAAATCTAAAGAAGGGTTTAGGCAGATCATACAACATGAGCAGATGCAGAAAACAGCGAGGAGGAAAAGGGAAAACATTCCCATTGAACACTTGCTTCAGTAAGTGTTAACCTCTTTAACAATTTGAAGGTAATAGGTTGACACATTTGTCAAAGTAATAACAGAGAAGGCAGGATTTAACTTTATACAGTACCAGGCAAGATTATTCAAGAAAACTTAGAAGTAAAAAGATGAATGGGTTTGAAAAAAAGAGATTTAAAAATATTATGACTTCTATGTTGGCCCTGACTCCAGGCCCCACCCCTGACCCTGGAGTACACCCTAAAATGGCAAATGAGATTGGCACCTGTAATACCAGCACTTGGGAGGCTGAAAAACAGGAAGGATTACTATAAGTCTGATCTGTGTAGTGAGACCCTGTAGACTCTGTACTAACCACATTTTTTAAAAAAATGTTGTAAGGAATGGACTTGCAAAACATCACTGAAAAACTTTCAAGAAATACGGTCAAAACAACTCAAGACAGTGAATATGAACACAAAAGTAAAAGAGCAAGTCATGAGTTTGAGGTTCTCAAGGAGTTTATACAAACACTATGTGGGAAATGAAACAAGAACAGAACATTATATAATTAAATACTAAACTCGTTGAAAGCACAAATACTAGCCAGGCCTGATGGTTCTGGCCTGTAATCCCAGTACTCTGGGAGACTAAGGCAGGAAGGAATATAGCAAGTTCTAGTCCAGCCTGGGTAACTTAGTGAGATCTTGTCTCAAAATTAAAAACAACAAAAAAAGTAGTGATATAACTCAGTGTGAAGGTCCTGGCTTCATCCTCATTATTGGTGGGGTGGTAAAACAGAAATGCCACAAAAGTTTATTTTTTGGTACCAGGGATCGAACTCAAGACCTTGCCCTTGCTGGGCAGGCACTATCTTCCCAGCCTACCACAAAAATTTAAAAAAGAGAAAAATTATAATGAATATAAGATTATGGTGAAAAGAGTTGAGTAAATAAATATCAAAAAATAGATGGATTCAGTTGGGTCAAAAAAGATGAACAGAACTTGAAAAAATAAAGAGGAAGGATGGTGTTCTGTATATTGGGAAAAAACTGAGCTTGCCTTAGGAGGCTGAAATGATAAACAAAAACAACACTTTACTAGAGTTCAGAGCAGAAGATAAAACAGCCAACTCCAGAGAAATTAGTATTATTTGAAAAGCATTCATGAAAGAAATAAACATGGATTATTCATTTAGTTGTTTAGTTGTACTCATTTAGAGGAGATGCCTAAATTTAATGAAGGCAACAAATTAGTAGTTCTGGAGAGTTACCAAATATAAAGAGTGGAACCCTACATTCAAGGATCAGGGAAGCTGAGCAAACTTTCCTCCTTTGCTAACACTCAAACTAGCGGACAAATAGACTAGGAGATAATTCTACAAATACTAGTGTGCTCAGTAAAAAATGGACTACTTATAAAAAAAAATTCTGAGAATGCATTGCTGATTTCTCCTCCAACAATGAACAAATAGATAAACATTTCTTTAAAAAAAATACGGGGCAGGAGAACTACCTGCTCAGGCCCCCCCCATCCTTCTCTTGGACAGGAGCTTTCTTACCCTCAATAAATCTATTCTCTATGCTCATAACCTTAAAAAGAAAAAAAAGGGGGGGGGGCAGCTGACACAGCACAAAGAAGATGACCTTGTCCCATGGTGGTATCAAACCACCAATTCTGAGTTCCCTTTGCATCTTGGTTCCCCTCAGCACAGGGCCACAGTGGTGTCTACCGAATAACTAACCTGATTAGGAACAACATGAAGAAGCACACTAATCCCTAAGGAGTTAGCCACTCAGAGAAATAATGGATAAGCCTTCAGCACTGGCCCCAAGAAAGGCCTAGAGCTGATATAAACTAAAAATCTTATGTGTTTGATCCCAAAACGAGGGGACAGCTGGTGAAGAAATCCAGTGTAGCACCTGCCATATTGCCAGAGAGCTTAATAAAGTATCTTTATGGGAAGAAGTTGATTGATACTGAACCACAGAAAAACTATACTATAGCCTGGTCTAACATGTTATTCTACCACAGTGAATGGTGGAAAGACAGCTATGGGAAACAGAGTGGGTGAGGAATAGACAAGTCTAAGAGGGAAGGACCTGGGCCCTACAGCTCAGAGTGAGAGTCCAGGTTTGACAGGTAAAATTTTCAGAGGTGGCCGGATGGGAAGACAATGGCATTTAGTCCAGTGGTGTGTCTGAGTCCCCATCCCTCTGCCTACATCCAATGGAGACTGGTGGTCTCATTGTTTTCCTGAATATCAATATGAAACACTTGTGCCTTGCACTGGACAGATGCCATAGTGTAGGGCTCATAGACAGGAGGTAGGGACCTTTTGAGCAGAGGAGTTATCTTACAAACCTATAAAGTGAGGACTATAGTTTGCTGGACTGTAGGAAATGGACATGGTGTTGCATGACTGTAATATCAACACTTGGGAGAATATTGCTCTAAGTTCAAGGCCAGCCTTGGCTACCTAATGAGTTCAAAACCAGCCTAAATCTCATAGCAAGACCTTCTCTCTCTTTTATAATTAAATGTATTGGTACAATTTAGCTATACATAATGATTTTGTACCTGTACATGAAATATCTCCTTTTTTTTTTTGTGGCCAGCTCAGCCTGCCCTGGGGGTGGGGCTAGTGCGGCATGTGGTGTCAGGAACTGAACCCGTGCACTTGCCTAAGGAGGTGCTATTTTGCCTCTCTTCTTTTTTTCCCATTCCCTTCCTCTCTTCATCCTCTCTTCCCCTCCTTATTTACAAAGCTTTGTTTCCATTTTATTCTTTTTTACCTCATTTTTTTCTTTTCCCTTCCATCCCAATTCTTTTCACTTTTCATAATTACTTTCTATTTCACAGTATCTACTATATGATATTTATGTGTCTGATTTATTTCACTTGAGTATACTCTCAAGATCCACCTGTTTAACTATAAATGTTGTAAGTTTATCATTCTTTATGGCTTAGTACTCCATTTTATACATACAAAAGATTCCATATCTTTTTTATTATTCATTAGTTGATGAGCACTGGGCTTTTTCCAAAATTTAGCTATTATAAACTGTACTACTATAAATATGGATACACACGCTACCGTGGTATGATGCTTCTAATTCTTTTAAATTATTTATTTAGCCTCCCCAGCACTGGGATTACATGTGTGTGCCACCATGCCCAATTGCAGGGCTGGCATGGAGTGCCCAGAATTCTGGAGCAAGCACAGCATGCAGTACCAGGGATGGAACTCAGGTCCCTTTATCACAGGGAGTTGGTAAATGTATATAAACATCTTAATTCTTTTTTCTCAACCCCTATACCTGCTATCCCTCTTTGTCCCCTTCCCATGTGAAAAAGATCTTCCTATTCCTTATTACTCTTTCATTCTGTTTATTTATGTTTTGGGTTTCTCATACAAGAGATACTGCTTTTTTTTTTTGTACCAGGGATTGAATGCACAACCTTGCACTTGCCAGGCAAGTGCTTATGCCACTGAATTATCTCCCCAATCCCTTCTCCTATTTAAGCTTATGTTTCTGATTTATTTCACTTCATATTATGGGCTCAAGGTGCATCCATTTACCTATGAAAGTTTCTACTTTATCCTTTTTTTTGGTTTCTTGAAGCAACATTTCACCATGTAGTTCAGGTTGGCCTTGAACTCACTATGCACCCCAGGCTGGCCTAAAATCTGCAGCAATCCTGCCTCAGCCTCCCAAGTGCCAGGATTACAGTGCCAAACTCATGTATTTTTAAGATTAACAAGTTATATACCCTCAAACATAAAATTAGAAGCAACCAGAATATCTAAATCAAAAAGCAACCAGGGAAAGACACAACCAAAAAAGAGAACTACAGGCCAATCTCCCCCATGAACATAGATGTAAAAATACTCAACAAAATCCTGGCAAATAGAATACAGCAAATCATCAAGAAGATCATACACCATGACCAGGTAGGATTCATCCCAGGGATGCAAGGATGGTTCAATATTCGAAAATCTATAAATGTAATACATTATATTAATAGACTGAAATCTAAAAACCACATGAACATCTCAATTGATGCAGAGAAAGCCTGTGACAAAGTTCAACACTCATTTATGTTCAAGGTCTTACAGAAAATTGGAATAGATGGACTCTATCTTAACTTGATAAAAGCCATCTATGACAACCCAAAAGCTCATATAATCCTAAATGGGGAAAAACTGAAATCTTTTACTCTTAAATCAGGTACAAGACAAGGATGTCCTCTATCCCCCTCCTATTCAATATAGTCTTGGAATCCTTAGCAACAGCCATTAGAAAAGAGGGAGAAATAAAGGGAATAAGAATAGGAAACGAAGAAGTTAAATTATCACTATTTGCAGACAACATGATACTTTACTTGGAAGACCCCAAAATTTCCACCAAGAAACTATTAGAACTGATAGGGAAATTCAGTAGCATAGCAGGATACAAAATCAATACGCAGAAGTCAATAGCATTCCTCTATACAGATAACAAACACACTGAAAGGGAAACTATAGAAACAATACCTTTCACAATAGCACCGCGGAAAATGAAATACCTTGGGATTCACTTAACCAAGGAAGTCAAAGAT